>CM062392.1:2102866-2549560 GCA_031304145.1 Cardiospermum halicacabum
CACACCATAATCGAGGATATTTTTGTAAATTCATATAGATAATTGAATTCAATTATTTTGGATAAAGATTTCACCGTAAAAATTTTATCTTAAATATAATTCACTTAATTTCAGATATATTTTTTTTAAAACTAAATACTTTAAAATAAGTCTTCACACCTATTTAGTATTAACAAACGAGTCCTAAATCTATATGCATTTGTTTTTCTATGTATATTTACATAAATATCCTTTCATTAATATTTCTCTAAAAATTGTGTTCTTCATTTATTTTTTAGTTATACATTTATTGATTGTGAATTTTAATAAAAATAATAAATTTTATTCTTTTGATTATAGATGTATGCATGTGATCGTGAATTTGAATAAAAATAATAAATATTTTATAAATAAAAATAATAAATATTATAATTGTTAATTTCAATGAAAATATTAAATATTGTCAATTTAAATTTTAAATAATAATAATAATAATAAATGTTGTTATATTTTCAATGAAAGTAATAAAGATTCACATAGTAAATGTCAATAAATAATAAATATTTTCATTCTAAATTTTTAAAAAAAATTGTTAAATTTTCTAGTTAATATTTTCTTCTATTTAATATTTACTTTTTTACAATATTGTAAATTATTAACATTAACTATAATTCATTAATTAATTTAACAACAATTTATATAAGATAATTGATTATTATTATTGATATTTATTTAATTTAATTCAAAAATTATTAAAATATTAAAAATATAAACATTTATATGGATTATAATTATTTAAAAATTCAATAAAACCATTAAAGTATCAAATATTAAAAAAATAATAATAAAATAGCTTGTAAATTAACAAGCAATCACTTATTTTAAGTTGATTATCAAATTAAAAAATCAATAATATTATATCCAGATCCATTGAGTATTCAACCGCTACTAAGTTAGCCTAGCATAACTAAGCAAATATGAGAACAATTCAGCAAGATCTCTATATTTAAACTCTAGAAATGGATGTAAAAATGAAGATTTAGATGAAATTCATAGTAACGATTATGGATATAGAGGTTGAATGCTTGGGTCCTAACAAATTTAACTCTAATCATCACTTCTCCTCGGGAAATGCACTCGAAATTGAGAGAAAATTAAGAACAAAGTGATTTCTCCTTCCTATTGATTTCTTAAGTCCGTAAGAATGTCATAAAAATGATCTAAGATCTCTCTTTTAGAGTTTAAGATGAATATTTATAGTATAAGTCAAATTCCTCACGAAATGACTCCAATTTTTTTTTTCTTAAATTTCACTAGTACCGAACTGTAATTTGGTATGAACCTCAGACAAAGAGCATAATTTGTCTTTTAAAATCATACCGAGCTCTAATTTGGTAACCAATTTGGTGATAAGCTTGGACAAGAGCTTCATTTTTGTACAAGTATTTGAACGAGCTTCAATTTGATAATAAGCTCAGTATCAAGCTCGGACAGAGAGAGTATTTTCTTGACAAGTGATAAGCCAAATTATAATTTGGCATGAGTTTGGTATCTAATTTGGACAGAGAGTTTATTTTCCTTTTACCTTCTGAACTTGACTGTAATTTGGCATCAAGTGTTGTATTGAATTCAGATAGAGAGCTTCTGCCTCTTAATCTTCCAATACCAAACTATAGTTCGACACTTAGCTCGCTGATAAGTTCGGATGTGCTTTTTAAGGATCCATCAATACCGAACTATAGTCCAGTAGACAGATCGGTAGCAAGCTCATTGACCCTACTTCTCATGCCATTTTCATCTTCTTGATTCTTTTTTACTCAAAACCTTCTGTTTTCTATCTTTATATCTTCAAGTCCCAAAAATAAGTTTTATACATGAAAACAAGAAAAAATATCTCAAATATTTGCATTTCTTAGAGAAAAACTAAATTCATACTAATATGCAATCATTTCAAAACTCATTAGTGCGCAAGAGCATAGGTGCAAAGCGCAATAGGGGAAAGTGAGACAAAAACAAAGGAGAGGGTCGTAAAAATCCTAAATCAGCTAAAGACTAGTATCCTAAGAAAGAAAGTTAGGCATGACTCGGGTGAGAAGAGAAATAAGTGTGAGATCAATTGTTACACTTGTGAAAAAGGTAGATCATTTCAATTAAATTCCTTTTTTATAAACATGTTCTTCTTATACTTTATATTCTTTATAAATTTCATCTACTTCTTTATAAATTTCTTTTTCTTCATTAAAAATATTCTTGTTACACTTTATAAACTTTATATTCTTCATTATAAACTTCTTCTTTTCCTACATTATAAATCTCATCGTCTTTATAAACTTCATCTTCTTTATTTCTTCTTCTTCCTTATAAATTTCATCTTCATCATTATAAACTACATATTCTTCCTTATAAACTTTGTTATATTTATAAACTTGTTCTTCTTATACTTTATAAACTTCATATTCTTCTTTATAAACTTTCTTTTTTATAAACTTCTTCTTCTTTATAAACATGTTCTTATTATACTTTATAAACTTTATCTTGTTCTTTATAAATTTTTTTCTTCTTTATAAACTTCATCTTCTTCTTAATAACAGTTAAATACCAACTAACTCCCTCTACTTGGTTATATTTTTCATCTAACCCGTTGCACTAGTACCTATCTCATTTAACCCTATCTCATTTAACCCTAGGTACTTTTGTTTTTATTTTACATTGCTTCATGTATCAAACAATTTATAGTGCACCCTTTTTTTTTGTTTTGGTTATGTGGTAATTTCACATACATGTTATATGCCAAATGTTTCCTCACGCTTTAGTGACGTCACCCAAAAAGAGCGCAGTGTCATACAAGGAACACTAAAACAATCTTCTTCTTTATAAACTTATTATTCTTCTTAAATTAGAATGTCGTGAAAATATACTATTTATACTTCCTCAATTTTTTTATAAATCACTACACTTTCCCCATTTGGTAATGACTTTTTAATTGCTACTCTCACTACTTACATTCTGTGGGACCAACTTTACTATAAATTCAACTTTTCTATAAATCCACCACTTTCTCATCTACTATTAAGGAACCCACTTTTTTATTGGGAAAAAAAGTATTGATAAGTGATGCTACATGAAATGATTGTTTCCTTCCTGGTATTACACACCGGGAACCAGGGGTATTTTAGTAATTTTAATTTTAAAAAATAATAAAAATTTATAAAGTAAAAGAAAATAAAAAATTATTTTTTAAAAATAAAAAATTACAAAAATACCCCTGGTTACTGTCATCGACTGATGGATGAACAGTAAAATGGATGGAATCTATCAGAATGTTGGTTTTTGGCCAAAAATGAAAAAATAGTAGTTTTTTTTGGCTAATTTGTCAAACATGCGGTTGGTTTTTGAAAATCTCCCTTTTTTTTTTAAAAAGTTTAAAAGTAAAAAAATTTAGAGTTGGTCTAAAACTAAAATAAAAAAGTTGATAAGGTCTAAATTTGTGAATTTTTCATATATATATATATATATATATAACACTTTTAAAATTTATAATAGATAAAGTTCTAAATTCATGATTTAAATTTGAACAATTAATCAATAAATGAATTTATTATATAAGTTTCAAAGAAACTTATACTAACATTATGGTAATATAAATACATTTGGGTTTACGGACTATAATTTTTGTGAAAACAAAACTATGTTTTTTCAATGGAAAGTAATATATGGGAGGAAATTAAAGAACTAATGGTATAATTATGCTGTTTTGCATCTAGTGGATATGTAAACTACAAACTACTAAGATAATTTAATAAATATTTTATTTATTATGTTAAAAATATATACTAAAAAAATTCATACTTCTTTTGTTTTCTGGTAATTTACTGAATTTCAAAATGAAGCTAATGTACAAGAGGAAATCAAATAATTAAATATATAGAATAATTTAATTATTTATATATTATCTACCATCAGCACTGATAACGCAATTATGCAAATACACCATGCAACATCAACCAATTTGAGACGTGGTTGCAGATTTGCAAGGTTTTGTTATGGTGTAATATTAATTATTAAATTATAATATTACTATATTTTTTTAAATTAAAATTAAAATTACATAAATTTTTAAAAAGAAAGAAATATTAGTTTATTAAAATTTTTTTCAATTAATCTAATGTTAATATCCAAATTCTTTTATATATATATATATATATATTATTTAATTACAAATCATTCAAATTATAATTTTTATGAATAATATAAATATATTATGTTATTAAAAATTTATTTCATACTTTTCTTATTTTATGGTAGGTAAAATCATAAATTAATATTCAAATTTAAACAAATTATACATGAATAAATTAATTATATAGAATTTGAGAGATTTTCAATTTTAATAAATATATTTAAATATTTATTTTTCTAATAATATTATTTATTAAAAATAAAAAACCTTTTATAAGATATTAGAAAAAATTAAATAATTGAATTTACAATATATTCCCACGCTCAATCTTTTAGATACTCGACCTCAAATATAATAAATTTATCAAAATATTCTAAGTTTTATATTTAGAAACTACTTCAAATTCATTACCAAATGAAAATAATTAAAAATTCCATTTGGAGTAGATTTCTTGAATGATGTATCATTTGTGTATCATCCACCTTTAAAGCACACTGAGACGGATCCACCTTCGATTTTTATTTTAAATCTCATCCTTTATCTATATTTAAAGATCATTTTTAAATTTGTAAATATATGTAGTAAAAATAAAAATACAAGTTATTTTAGTTAATAAATTATTATTATTTAATTAGAAGGTTCTGTTTTTCTTTCTATAAAAAAAATATAAATATTTATTTTTAAATACAAAAATAATTTATTAGAGTAAAAACTCTTAAACTAAACTCAATATTATTATAATTAAATTTATTTAATATATTTTATATTGGAGTAAAATATTAAATTTATTTTAATTTTTTAATAGTTCTTGGTATATTAAATTTTCTATTTTTAGATTTTTTTAAAAAAAATATTATATATTATATAATAATAATAATCTAGTTGAAGAGGGACGAAATTATTAAAAACTTTAAAAGTTAATTAGTGTTTACGTATTTTAAAAGCTTTTATAAAACAGTTGAGGTGTCCTTCAATTTGATATAAAAATAGTATTTAACTAATTTCTGCTTTTGGAAAAAATTTATATAAAAAAAGTAAATATAAAATTTGTTGATAAATATATTTGATCCACAACTATGTTGAATTGTATTTTTTTTATTCGATATATTGATTTGTATTTGAAAATTAAAGTTCATTTTTAATTGAATATGAACTAGAATGACTATGCAATTCTTAATTCCGAATTACTAATATTTTTTTTATAGGTAGATTTTGTTAGAAAACACAGTCAAATACCACAATAATTAATAAATCACAAATAATATAAAACCGAAAAAATAAATTACTACTCTTATCAAATAGGAGGAGACTTGCACAACAATGCCCTTAGACAATAATTTACCGCTCACAGTGTTGTTTTGCTTAAAACGGTACTACCCCAGGATATAACCTCCAAACTCTATTTCTATATAAAGCAACGTAGAAAAATAGAGTCTGTCAAAGAACAGAAAGATTATTTCAGAAGGAAAGAAGAAGAGAAGTTATATTCAAGTTAAATTCAAACATATTTTTCCTCTCATATATAATACGTCACGGGTGGTTTAGAAACCAAACGTCTTAACTGTTGGATAAGACACAACAGTTAATGTTTTGTCGATAACAAATAATCATGAGTTTTTTCGAATTTTAAAATAATTCAAAATTAAAATTCAAAACAAAAAACCTAATTGAATTAGGTAACAAAAGCCCAAGGCCCATCTTTTGATAGCTTATAAATGTATAATATCTCCCATATCCTCACAAAAGCCCTTTACTCATGTTACTTGTTCAACCCAATGCAACAACCCATATATAAACACTTTTAACTTCTTCTATTTAAGCAATGTGAGATTCTTTTATCTCTACTCAAACTCATATTTACAACAGATTTCTTATTCAAAAGGTGTTTATGTGAAACTCTTTTCACGAATACACACCATTGCCAAAAATTTAGAGAGTGAAATTTCTAACCAGAAACATTAATGTATCTCTCCTACTATAAGGAAGGATGAATCTATTATAGGTCACTCAACTACCCTCAAGTTGTTTGTGCTATACCCAATAATCATCTTATAAGCAAATTCATTGAGTCTACGAGAAATGATATCAAAATGCAGCGAGTGATACTTAAAATACTTTGAGACCTCAAGTTTAAAGATATTTGCACCTACTGTTATTATAAGATTGTGCAGCGATATTAGATTATTCATCCATACGCAATCTCACTAGATTCATCCAATGAACTCATTCCAAAGAACCCATGTGTTTACTTTAGACATCTTAGATGCCTATAGATGAATGAGAACTACTATTTGAACCAGTTAAGAAGTAAAACACATGCTAATCTTTCCGCATTAGCGACAAACTATCTCATTAATACAATGACTAGAAATATTTAAATGTAGTCACAATTGAATGTGATAAGAATCTCATAATCACGAACCATTCATGATTTTCTTCACACTATTATTATTAGTAAGGATTTTATTATGTAGTTAAATATTCATGATTCCCTCTGTTCGGTTCCCCTCTACTGACATGCCTCATCTACTTCCAACATCATAACTCTCCACTTGTAACCTCTTCTGCCTCGACTACTCCCACAGATTCTACCGCTTGGTCAAAATCCACTAGAAAGTTTGCTACAGCTTGTGACTTGATCGCCGATCAGCCTTTGAAGTGTATGTCATGCTCAATAAGCTCGATTGTCCATTTCATAAATCTTTCTACCCTTTCGTGCAAATGAATGATATTCTTTAATGAAAGTAAAGTTATTACTACAATCGAATAAGTTTGAAAATATGCTCACAACTTTTGAGCGGAAAACACTAAGGCTAACACTGCTTTTTTCGTTTTTGGGTATCTACTTTCTACATCTGTTAATACCCTCCTGATGAAGTAAACTGAGTGTTGTTTCTTCTCCACTTCTTTCACTAGAACAACACTTACATCCACGATCAAATGCGATCAATACAGATATAAGTCTTTCCTTTTTTCTGACTTTGATAGCAGCGAAAGGCTTGGCAGGAACTCTTTTATCTCCTCCAATGCTTGCTTGCATTTGTCAGTCTAAACAAAAAAAAATTTCCTTTCTTTGTTGACTTGAAAAAATTGCTGGAATTGCTCAGATACTTTTGGAATGAACCAAGTAAGAGCAGCAAACTGTCCGGTAAATCTTTGAACATCTTTTTGGGCTTCATTATGTTAAACACTGATTTCCGCTGATTTGGATTGGCTTCAATTTCCCGCTTAATAATCAAGTATCCCAAAAATTTCCTAGCCTTTACTCCGAAATAACATTTGGTGGGGTTCAATTTCATGATGATATTTGGTGGGGTTCAATTTCATGTTGTACTTCTTCAGAACTTTGAATGCTTCACTCAAGTGGTGCATATGCATCTCCTGAGATTTAGAGTTCACCAGTATATTATCAATATACAGTTTCATGGTTTTTCCCAAATTTTTTGTGAACATTTCATTCATCAATCTTTGGTAGGTTGATCTTCTTTAAACAGAACAACACGACCTTATAGTAGTAGATACCTTTCTTGGTGATAAATGTAATCTTCTCTTGGTCTATTAAATGCATTAGAATCTAGTTGTAACCTGAGTAAGCATCCATACTCGAGGGCGAACTTCCTTCTTTTTTGTTTCACTGGTTTGACGCCCCCTTTCACATTTAGGCGATGTGTAATCACTATTTCATCTATTCCTTGTCATGTTTGCATGTGACATGTAAAACAGTTTATATTGGTTTTTAAGAACTTGACATCTAGGCCCAGATATGTAGATCCAATGCTGCCTCTACCAAAAATGTCCGATTTTCCCCATCCTCGATGTTAATTTTGTCTATTAGATCATCTGATGGGATCACCGTGTTGGTTCCTGACTCTATAATTGCTGTAGTTGCTCATATCCTCCTTTCAATAAATTAATATAGCATTCTCTCGCCTACTTTTACTCTCTCTTATCGACCAAATCCCTTAAGGGGTAGGAAATTTCATCATTTGATGGTGAGTTGATGGGACTCCGTACAACTCATGAATCCAAGGTCTTCCAAGAATTACATTGTAAGCTGAATCTGCGTTGATGATTAGGAAAGTGGTGTTTAGATTCATTCCCTATGTATACAGGTAGATCCACCTCTCCTAAAGTTACTTTTGCCTCCATATTAAATCCAATGAGAGCAACCATCTTCCTCCTAATCTTTGATTCATCCAGCTGCATTGCCTTCAGAGTAGATAGAAACAATATATTTTTGGAGATTTCATTGTCTATCAACACTCTATGTACGTCCAAGTTGGCTATAGTAATTTGCACATCTGGCGGGGCTCCTCCACGGCCGATGTCTCTTCTTCCGTGAAAGATATTATTACCGTGGGCTTGGCTGGATTAGTAATGACACTGAGTACCCCTATAGCTCCACACATATTCTTCTTTGTTGTTGACTTGGTGCACCCATTCAAGTCCGATCCTCCAGGTATTACATTTATAGTCCTGGTCACCGTTAGTGGTAATGGAGGGCTAGTTCCTTGCTGCATGCAGGCACGATTGACATGCTCTAGTGTTTATCTCCCTTTTGGCATTAGGAATTCTCTCAATCGCCCTTACTTC
This sequence comes from Cardiospermum halicacabum, assembly GCA_031304145.1. Taxonomy (NCBI): domain Eukaryota; kingdom Viridiplantae; phylum Streptophyta; class Magnoliopsida; order Sapindales; family Sapindaceae; genus Cardiospermum; species Cardiospermum halicacabum. The sequence continues at coordinate 2,111,619 of CM062392.1, forward strand.
AAAAAATGAACTACTTGCTTTCGCAGTTGATAACATTGATATGTCGTGTGACCATAATCTTGATGGAAATCACAATATTAACTCTTATCTTTTGGTACATCTAGGGGCAATTTTTCTAAAATACATACAGAGTCCCCCCATTTCTTTTAACATTGTAACATTCTTCTTGGGAGGCACACCAGGTCATATGGGACATACTCTTATGGTCGGCTCTCTCTCAAGGGAAGAACTTCTCTAGTGTATGGAGCCAACCGAGTGGCATTCGATCTGGTTTCCTAGGTGAATGTTTTCCATGATTCTTCCTTCCCTCAAACTAAAAATTGGTGAATCTGTGCCCTCATCCTTTGGAGCGTTACTTCTTATTGTTTCATCCCTACGCTCGGTATCTTTCCTTCAATCCAAATCTTTTTTGTATACTATTGCTCTCCATTTTCCTTCTCACTTCTGCAAAAGTCCTGAGAGTCTTTGACATAAGATCAATATGTAATTTAATGTCAGGTATCAATCCCTTGATGAAAGATTTGATTGTCATCCTCTCCTTGTAATCAAGAACTGACACCTTCATGTCATAAAAATGTTTCAAGTATCTCCTCAATGCAGGGATGGACCCTCATAGTGGGCTACGGTGGGCTTAAGCCCACTTTGGCAAATTACAAAAAAATCAATATATTACATATAATTTATACAAATGCCCAAAATTAGTCATATTTAATAATTAGGCTAGTAATTTTAATTTATTTATATTTAAACCCCAATTGAATTTAAAAAAAAAAAAAAAAAAAAAAAAAAAAAAAAAAAACCTTTCAATTAATATCACACCCACCTTTCCACCTAACTTTTATACATCTCTCTCAACAGGGTACTATTCTTCTTCCCACTTTTCTTTGTCTTCCATTTGTCTTCTTCCGTTTGTATGTGTTGTTTTTGTCCCCACACAACAACAAGAAGCATAATAATCACCATACAAGCCATCACACAACTATAATCAACCACCATTGATATGTCTTTATTTTATTTAACCATTGTACAATAATTTATTTTATATTTCTTTTCTTTTTTTTAATTTAGATGGTTGATTTGTGTAGAAATAAATTTAATTAATTTAGGATGTATTAGAGAGATAGATTTATATTTATTTTATTTTATTATTTGACATAAAAATTGTTGTTGATTAGTGTAGGGTTTGATTTAATTAGGGTATATTAGGAAAATATATTTATATTTATTTTATTTTTTATTAAATATACAATTTATTGTTAATCAGTATGGAAATTTATTAAATTTAGTATTTAACTTAGGGTGTATTAGGGAAACAGATTTATATTTATTTTTTATTTATCACATAAATTCATGTTGATTAGTATATGAATTGATTCAATTTTTTATTTAACATATAAATTATTATTGATTAGTCTAGGAATTGATTCAATTTATTATAAATTAAATTTACATATTTATATGATATTAATTTCTTCTTAAGAGTTATTGATTCTAGGTTAAAGCAATGCAAAAAAAGGATATATTTCACTATTTCAATAGAAAGAGTGAAGGATCATCATCCACTAGATCTAATGCCTCAAGCGAGCTTCAAACTCCAATTTAGTTTCTTCGCCCAGGACTAAAAGATCTAGAATTGATAATGAAGATAATTCAATGCCATATCAATCAAATACTCTTATTATGAGAGAAATCTAAAGATGCTTATTCTAATATGGCAATATCCTGTTGATAAGCAAGATAAGGTCCGTCGAGCCTAAATTGATATGGGACCATTTTAACCCAATATGGAGTTTCCACTCACTCTTTATGGGGCATGAGGTCGTCGGTTTCAACAATTTTGGTTCAAAAAGTTTCCATGGATTGAGTACTCGGTGAAATATGATAGCGCCTTTTACTTTCAATGTTACCTTTTTGACAATCTAACTTCTAGATATCACATATTTACCATGGATGGGTATAGAAATTGGAAGATGGTAAATGGTGAGAATTGTGCATTTGTAAAACATGCAAAAGGAGATCATACCTCTCTTTATCAAATAGCTATGCAACAATGGGAGCAATTGAAAAATCCATCGCAACATATTGATAGAAGGATAATCAAACAAACCTCTCAAATGGTGATGCAAAATAGATTGTTACTCAAGACTTCCATAGAGACCGTGAAATGGCTAGCTATGCAAGGATGTGCTTTTAGAGGTAATAATGAATCTTCAAGCTCTACTAATAGAGGAAATTTTATTGAGATGATAAAGTTGCAAGCAAGAATGAACAAAGACATCGGTGACCTTGTCTAGATAATGCTTCTCAAAATGCCAAATATGTATCACCTAAAATCCAATAAGAGTTGTTGAAGATTCTTGTTGATGTAGTGCGTGAGAAGATCCGTGCAGAAATTGGTGATGCCAAATTTTGCATTCTTGTTGATGAGGCAACTAATGAATCTAGTAAGGAGAAAATGACTATAATTTTTAGATATGTTGATCAAGATGGATTCATTAGAGAATTTTTTTTAAGTTATATCTGTTGATGAAACAAATGCTTCAATCTTAAAAAATGAGCTATGTACAATTTTGAGTCGATATAATCTCTTGGTTGAAAATTTATGAGGGCAAGGTTATGATAGAGCAGGTAATATGAGAGGTGAATGGGAAGGATTGCAAGCACTATTTCTTCAAGATTGTTCTTATGCCTATTATGTTAATTGTTTTGCTCATGGACTTCAACTTGCTTTGGTTGCATCATCTAAAGAGGTACATGATGAGTGACTATTCTTTTCTAATTTAACTTCAATTGTAAACTTTGTCCAAGCTTCTCCTAAGCGTTGCTCTAGATTGAAAGTAATTCACAAGGATGAAATAATGGAAATGATTGCTACGAAGGAACTAAGAATAGGTGTAGGAGCTAATCAAGTTCAAATGTTACAACGTCCTAGACCAACTCGTTGAAGTTCACATTTTAAATCCATTAAAAGTGTGATTGACATATTTGATTCAACTTGTAACTTTCTTGAAGAACTTACTGAAAACGGATTGAATAGCAACATCCGAGGCGAGGAAAAAGGTTCATATAAGGAGATAAAAACATTTAATTTTGTTTTTATCTTACTAGTATTGCATAAAATTTTGGAAATTTCAGATATATTGTGTCAAGCATTACAAGTGAAATCTCAAGATATCATAAATGTCTTATCTTTAGTATCAAGTACCAAATAGTTGTTGTTTGCAAGAGTTAAGAGATGATTGGGGTGGATTTTTGGAGAGTGTTGAATTTTTATGTGAGAAATATGATGTTGATGTGCCTAATAGGAATATGCATTACATGGAAGGTACAAGGCGTTCTTGTTAATAAAAGAACAACATTACAGTGGAGCATCATTATCACTTCAACTTTTTAATGTTGTAATAGACTTTCAATTGATGAGTTGGAGAGTAAATTTTCAAATGAAGCGATGAATCTTCTTTCATTGAGTGACGCTTTAAATCCATGTGATGGATTTAAGTCATTCAAGGTGGATGATATTTACATTCTTACTAAGGATTTTTATTCTGAAGACTTTATGAGGGATGAGTTAGAAAAATTGAGAAGATAATTAGAGCATTTCAAATTTGATGTAGTTTGTCAACCACAGTTTCATAATATTGCATCTCTTTCAGAATTGCTACAAGTACTCATTCAGACAAAAAAGTCAATTCACTATTTTATGATTGATAGGTGAATATATATATATATATTATTTCTTTACACCTACATTTAACTTATATAACATATTTGTCTAAATTATTTTTACTGGTTGATTCGGTTGGTTTTGACTCTGCCAGTATCACTGCAACAATAGAATGAGCATTTTCAGCCATGAAACTTATTAAGACATCACTTCAAAATAAGATGGAAAATGAATTCCTAACAAACTCAATGGTTACTTACATTGAGAGAGAGATTGCAGAAGCTATTGATCTAGAAGTTATAATTGATAAGTTTGATATTTTGAAAAATCGAAGAATTCAACTTAGCTAGTGTCTTTACTAGATTTATCAAGTATATTTCTTTCAATGTTATTGACTATATTTAATTACCTATATTATACTGAGTATTATGGTATGATTAATGAGTGAAGAAATTTCATTCAAAATGTTCATTTGAATTGCTATTGATACAAGTAAATATTGAGCTTTTGAGATGTTAGATAAATGAGAGAAACTTTGCCAAAAGTTTTAGAAACATTATAGCCCACCCTAGCAAAATTTTTTGGTTACGTCCTTGCCTCAATGTTTCATTCTTTTTGTACTTGCAATCGTAAAAATTTGCTTCATCTATCTCCAACTTCTTGTTGTGTGAAAAGTGGTTTATGAATCTTCTCATAAAGCTGACAAATGAGCGAATATGGTTTTGTGCTAATGACAATTACCACTTTTGACCCACTCACGCCAAACTTGCACTAAATACTTTGCACAAAACTGCTTCATATGCTTCATGCGGTATATTACAAATATTCATCAGATACTTATAGCTCATTAGGTGCTCTTTCAGATTAGTTCTCTCTTGTATTTTTTGATTTGTGGTACAACCAATTTCTGTGACTTTCGCGTGTTAGATATCCACCACACGAAGAGATCATCGACGCACTTTACGATCGACTCGTTCATGGATATTGTTTTCACGTTTACCTTCTTTTTCACTTGATTCTTTAACTTCTTGATCTCCTTCTTTATCTTTATTGTCTCTCTTATGTCCTTGCCCTCTTAACATATGGGCAAATTACAGTAAGCAGGAGTGGGCTTTTGCAATATTACACCTCTAATCACTTTTCACTAATTTCATACCGAACGATAGCAATTTTTGAAAAATATTACACCTGAACTAACGCCGTTAATTTTGTCGTTAGTCAATGCATTTGACCTATTAATTGTGTCAAGTGTCAACTGAAAATGTTACTTGATTTTTTTAATTTAAATATTTATACTTTTTAAAAAATAATGAAATAATAATAAATATTATAAAAGTTTTTTAAAAAAAATAAAATAAAAATAAAATAATCTTTTTTAAAAAAATCTTTTATTATAAAATACACATTTTAATTTAAAATAATTCAAGTATGAGAAATTAAATTTAAAGATAATGACTTTAGTTGATAATGGAACAATAAATAATATTTTAATCTAAATATTTTAAATTAAAATGTGTATTTTATAATAAAATATTTTTAAAAAAAATATTATTTTATTAACAAAAATTCTTTTATAATATTTAATATTATTTCATTTTTTTTTAAAATATAAATATTTAAATTTTAAAAATTAGGTAATATTTTCAGCTAAAACTTAACACAACTAAGGGCCTGTTTGGGATTGCTTTTACTTTTTGCTTCTGTCTGTAGAAGAAGAGAAGTGGAAGCCATTTTCAGGAAGCTAATATTTTTTATTTCATCTGGAAGAGCTTTTGGGAGGGCAGAAGCACTTCTGCCAAGTATCCAAACACCATCTGAAACAGCTTTCAAAAGCCAGAAGCCAAAGCCAGTCTGTCCAAACAGGCCAACAGGTCAAAAGCACACAGGTAACAGGTCAAATGCGATCAAATACATTGACTAACAGCAAAGTTAACGGCGTTAATTCAGGTGTAACATTTTTCAAAAGTCACTATTGTTTAGTGTGAAATTAATGAAAAGTGGTTCACATGTGCAATATTGCAAAAACTCGCTAAAACTCGCTGCTCTGTATAATTTGCCCCTTAACAAATCAAAGCAATTGCTTCCACTTTTTTCTCCTTCCCCCTCACTTTTGATCTTTTCATAACTTTTTGTATAATCCCATCACTGGTATTTGAGGAACCCTTATTACCAGAATCAGCAAAGTCTAATTTCTAGCCTTACAATGGCGAAGCTCCGCCCCTTTCCTCTCCAGAGCTGTTCGCATAGTGTGACTTATACATCTTTTCTGATTTAAGTTACTTTTTCAATCTGGTGTTCTCAGTGGTCAACTGACCTAGTTATTCCTTATGCCTCTTTGCATCTTCTCTACTTACTTGAATCGCCTTTTCCAAATCTGTCAACCTCTACTCCACCGATGATGTAGTACTGTCATCACCTATCATTCGTGGCAACAAAAATCACAAGTCTTTAATAATCAAAAGGCCCCATGTTGGGCGCAAAACTTTAGTGGATATAGATTTAAAGTTGGAGTGACTTTTGCCTTTAAAACACTCCTAATATTTGTGGAGTTTTCAAAGATTAAAAGGTAGGAAACAACTTTGGCAGCAATTCTTTTATAGAAATTTTAGAATCCCTCCTCATTAGATTTTGATGCTATTTATAGTCATTTACATAGATTAAAGTGTCTAGTACGTTGTTTTGGATTGCTACTGATTTGAAAAATTTGTTGTGATGGAAAACATTGAAAATATGTAAGATTTAAAAAAAATTGAATTTTCATACTCTGGAACTTTCTGGAAATAACTATCTATCATGAGTGACGTATTTGAAAATCCATTTATGAGCTAGAGATTTGCCGGATACTATTGAAGAGCGAAACAATACTTCCGAAAAGTAAAAATCTCAAGTTATAGAGGTTATTAGGCACCATATAAATGAAAGTATAAAATCTGAATATTTAAATATGAAAGATCCACTTGAATTGTGGAATGCTTTGAAAATTATATTTGAACACATAAAAGAAATTCACTTTCCTAAAACTCAGTATGAATGAAATCAATTGAGGTTTCAAGATTTCAAATCTATAAGTGAATACAATTCTGAACTCCACCAAATAATAACAATAAAAGAGGCGTGTGGAGAAAAAGTGGCAGATAAAAAATTAAAAAAGTTTTGTCCACTTTTCATGTTTATAAGATGCTACTATCATCGAGTTTTCGACAGCATGATTTCAAAAATTTTGGTGACTTGATTTTCAAATTGATATTATTGGAACAATACGACCAGTTGTTGATAAAGAATCATGAGTTACAACCTACTGGTACTATCGCAACACTAAAAATAAATGTCCATGCGTAACGTGGTTGTGATCGTAATAATAATAATCGAGGCAGTGGACGATGCCAGAAACAAGAAAGACGTGGAAATAGGTACCATCCTTACAATCGTGGAAACTTGGCCTGGATTAGAGATAATGATACTCAAAATGTTTGTTACAAGTGTGAAAGTATTTATCATTTCCACCGTTAATGTCGAACTCCCAAACACCTAGTAAACTTATATCAAGCTTCCCTGAAAGGGAAGAATCTTGTGGAAGCAAATGTTGCCGATCTGAAAAGTGGGGAAGGAACCTCCCAGAAGAATATTTCAACTTTTCATACCTCCAATTTTTTCGATGATCTGGATATTAAAAATTTTATAAATTATACTGAAAATAAGAATGAAAGCCAAAAGGAAGCTTGGATATATGTATTTGTAAATATAGATATATAATATTTTCTAAAATTATTAAAAACGTTAAAATTTAATTAGTGTTCGAATATTTTAGAAGTTATTATACATCAGTGAAGGTGTCCTTGAATTTATTTATATAAAATTTATTTATATTATTTAACTAATTCCTAACATAGTAAGAAAAATCTAATATAAAATGTGGATAAATATATTTAGTCCACAACTTTGTTGAATTGTATTTTTTTTAACGATACGTTGAATTTTATTTAAAAAGTAAAGTTCATTTTTAATTGAATATCAACTACTACAACCACTATGCAATTCTATAACGACTATACAATTCTATCTCTAAATTATTTTTTTTTTTATAAAATTTTTTATTCAAAAGGTGTTCACGTGAAACTCCTTTCACGAACACGCACCTTGACCTAGGATTTAGAGAGAAATTTCTATTAAGACACATTGATATATATCTCTCCTATTATAAGGAGTAATGAATATTTTATTGCTCACTCAATTATCCTCGAGTAGTTTGTGTTACACTCAATAATCACCCTATAAGTAAACTCATTGAGTTTAGGAGAAATGATATCAAAATGCAGGAAGTGATACTTAGGGCCTGTTTGGATAGACTGGCTTCTAGCTTTTTTTTGGCTTCTGACTTCTGAAAGCTGTTTCAGATGATGTTTGGGTAACTCGCAGAAGTGCTTCTGCCCTCTCAGAAGCTCTTCCAGATGAAGTAAAAAATATGAAATTCCTGAAAATGGCTTCCACTTCTCTTTTTCTACAGACAAAAGTCAAAAGTAGAAGCAATCCCAAACAGGAATATTTTGGAGACCTCAAGTTTAAGGATATTTGCATCTACGGCTACTATGAGATTGTACAATAATATTAGATGATTCATCCATACGTAAGCTCACTACGTGTCATCCAATAAACTTATTCCAAAGCATCTATATATTTATTTTAGACATCTTATATACTTATAGATTAATGAAAACCAGTTAAGAAGTAAAACACATGTTAAACTGTCTGCATTAGCAATATCTCATCCCACTAAAGGTAATTGCAATTGCATGTGATAGAAATCTCATCATCGTGAGTCATTAATAATTTCATTCACACTGAAATTATCATTAAGGATATGTCAAATAAAAATTAAATATGCCTTTCATCCTTAATAATGATATAATGCATCACATGTGAACTAAACTATTGATTTTAAGGGATATTACTAAAAGTTTCTGCAGACTAAACTCATTAGATAATTTCTTTATCAAATGTCATAGACTTGATTTTTGGTGAACTTCAAGTCAATTAATTTTATTTGAAATCTACTTATCAATAATCCGGGTCAGTATTTTCCAATGCTTATTGGTGGATAAGTTTTCATTAAAATTTTGATTGTTCTAAAGTTAACAAGTCAAGTTTTCATTCAAATCATGTGAAAGTTTTGACAAGTGTCCAAATTTTATTTTAAGTTGTCCAAATTTTGTATTTTTTTTTTTCTTTAAAAGTCATGGAGTCCAATGAAACCAATAAATGTCGAATTGGACAGTTTGATTTGATCATATTCCTTCTGCTTGTAATATTTTTTTCTTTACAAAAAACCGAATTTTAATTTTAAAATGTGTAAGTTGAAGTTAAATTAAAATTGCATTGATATTAGGAAAAGTAAACCTGAAAAGGTAAATACATAAATAAAACTTTTTTTTTAATTACCAACTATTTTAGCTCTATTTTTTCTATTTATTTTGGTACATTCTTATTCATAATATCAAAATAATTAATTAATTATATATTAAAAAAATTATTTCTCACCTTTCTTATTTGATAGTAGATAAGATTATGTATTAATGATCTAAATTTAAACTATTTATTTATGAATAAATTTTTTATATAAATTTATGATTTTTTTTGTTAACATCATGGAAATGTATATTTTTTGTAATTTTATATTACCAAAAAAAAATTGTATTTCTTTTAATATAAAATAGGGGAGGAAATTAAATTAGAATTAGTATTTGTTTGAATCATAAAAAGCCTGGATGAAAGTTATGTAATATGAAAAATATATCTGAATGGAAGAAAAAAGTGCAAAAGGGAATGTTTCTTAGTACAAATAAAACATCTGTGCTACAAAATTTCATATTGGATCCAATGAAGTTAGTCAATCTGCACCTGAGTACAGTGACATTTGGAATAAACAGTAAAACATGGCAAATTAAAACATGGTCAATTAAATGATTATGGAAGTACTTGAGTGATTAATATCTAGTGATTAATGTCTAGTGTTATTGATTTTTTTTTTTTTTTTTATAATCAACTTAAAGTAAGTGATTTTTTTTTTAAATTTATAATTTTATTATTTTATTAAATTTTTAATATTTAATAGTTTAATGGTTTTATTTAATTTTTAATTTATAATATTTAAATTAAATAATTATAATCCATATAAATATTTATATTTTTAATATTTAATAATTATTGAATAAAATAGAATAAATATCAATAATAATAATCAATTAAGATGTTTTTTTCATTTGGTAAACAATTTAAAATAAGTTATTATTTTATCAATTTACAAATTTGTCCATTTTTTATTTTTTATATTTCTTAAAAAATATATTTTATAGATCAATAACTTTATTTATTAATTTTTAATACATATACATATTATTATAATCCATATAAATATATTTTATTATTATTTTTATCTTTGTGAAATAAAATAAAATAAATATAAATAATAAAAATCAATTATCAAATATATTATTTTTTATTAATTAAAATAAACAGTTCATGATATTCTATAATATATATATATAATATGAATATTTATCGATATTCATTAAAATTTACAATCATGCATTCATTATTTGCATTAAAATTTAGGAAAAGACTACATGTCTCGGTTTACCATAGGCTCAGCCAATTACATCTCTCCATTTTAATTGTTTTAAATATTTAAAACAATTAAAATTAAAAGATGTGATTGGTTAGGCGTATAAATGACTTGGTAGACCGGAACATGATAGTCTTTTCCTAAAATTTATGATCACATATACGTATAAAAATGGTAATAATCAAAGAAAATTTAATTATCGTCAAATTTATTATTTTATCAAAATTCAAAATTCAAAATACCTTTTATTTTCTTTGAAATATACAATATAAAATTTATTATTTTTTATATATATAAATACAGTATTGACCATTTTTTATTCTTAAGCCAAAATTTTTGTCTTAATCATTCATTAGGAATCATTTAATTTCAAATATTTTTTCGAGAAAATAAATGGTTTATTCAGTAGCATTCAGATTTAAGTCGCTAAAAATAGCATGACCCTAAGTCTCTGGTAGTGAACGCTTTTAATTAAGAATTTTACATTATACTATTTCCCACATTTTTGTGTTTAGTTTTTAGTTACATATTTTGGTGTCTAAAGAGGAATGTTTTTAATTTATTTTTATTCTAATTTAATTTGAGTTTTTGATTTTCTCAATTTTTCTTTATTTTTGTATGAATAATTTATAACTACAATGCTAGATTTACATCAATTATATATATTGTGATAATCTTGTTATATTGTTTATATCTGTCAATATTAATGATTTCACCGCAATTACTTAGTTTAGGTTGAATGCATTTATTTAATTCACTGATCAGTGATTGATTCAGCCGATCAATTAATTAATTAAATTTTTTTACCATGTTAGCCTATAAGATTAGATTCGTAATGGTTTAATTAAATTGACCTAGTTTGAAAATAGTGTGCATTGTGATTTCATGATCATAAATTTATAAACGCACTTGTTGATTTGTTTTCTATTACCATAGGTTTTTCTAAATTCTAATGCAACTTACAGTTGAATCTTTCAAAACTCTTGTTGGGATTGCTGATATGTTAGGAGCTAATAGAATTGCACTTGGGTCCATCAAAAAGTAAAAGAAAGATTAGGTTGTTTTTGAGTTTCATCAATTATTATAACCGTGGTTACTAAATCAATATAATATATATTTAATTTCAATGATCAACAAATAATGAGTTAAATTGGCTTCATTGAATTGTTTTTATCAATTGGTGGATTCCTTTGCAATTTTTATATTTTTACTTTATTAATTAGAAATCAATTTCAAAATTTTCATTTTTAATTTCCTTTCAAACTGGTTATTTGTAGAAATTGAATTGATTACATGGTTCTCTCCGGATCAACATTATTTTACTATTATCTACAATTATTAGTATGAATATTTAATTTTGACGGATCTAAATCCCCTAAAACAAGTATGATTTTAAAATTACTAAGTATTTACAATTTTTTTAATTATAAATATAATAAAAGAAAATGATGAGAAATTAAAATATTGGAATAATTTAAATACTTTTATAGATGATATTTTCTTACTATTATATAATCAAATATACATATATATATATATATATATATATATATATATCATACCATGTAATACTTTTAGGCTTGATTTATTTTGATGGGCAGATCTTTGAATATTATAATATAATACAAATTTAATTAATACTAAAAACTTACTATATGTATAATTATATGTGTGAAGTACCATTTAAGGGAATTTGATGGTTAAAATAAACTCACATTTACTTTTAAATTTATCTTATACACAATCTTTTATTTTATAAAATAATTTTTTTTCAAATCTCATTTTATCATTGCCAGTATCTTTTCACAATTGAATTTTTTCTAATTTTTCACTAATTCAGATTTTAAAAAAATTAATACCTTAAATCTAATTTTATTAATCTCACCATTAATAGAATTTTCTACTAAAATTTACGAAACTAAAATTGGGTTTGCCATCTTAATTTTTATATAAATATAAATAAAGTAAAATTTTCTCAAATAGTGCATCTTTCTTCTCACTAGTCCTTGAATGGATAAATTCATGGAATTTGAGTCCCAAACTATTAGACGTGAATTATTGAAGAGTGTATACATAATATATTTCTAATTTAAATTTGAGTTACAGAATCACGTGTAAAGAATATATTTATGATTTGACTTTTGTATATAATTTATTAGCACCAGATGAATTTAAGTTATAAAAGAATATATGAAAAGCATGATTATGAAAAACATGAAGACTCAAATAATTTATAATTTGAATATTATATTTAATATATTGAATTTGAGTAATAAACAACGGTGTAGTAAAGATATTTTTGTTTTGATTTCAATATCCAATAAATTATTAATGGATTGAATTGTTATAAAAAAAAAATGAAAATAGTAAAATTGATTTATTATATATTGTATTATTTTTACTTTATACATAACACATCAAAATGCTATGAATTTGTTTGTTTTAAATATTTTTAAAAGTCATACAATATAAAATTTATATTAAAGTTAATATAGATTATTGGATTAAATTTTTAATCTTTAAACTTATATAAAAGAAATATATATATAAATTTGAACCATTAAAAAAATATTTAATAATATATATATAGTTTTACACTTTTCGTATTTCACATTTTTCTTATTTTATAGTAGATAAGATTATAAATTTTTATATTTATATATAAAGTTTTAATTTTTTTTTTAATTGTTCACATTATGGAAGCATTGGCTATACTTGTGTTTACAAACATTCTTTTACGAAAAATAAAATTAAGGTAATATATGGGAGGAAATTAAACCATTAACAATGTAAATATGTTGTTTTGCCTATGATGTAGGTGGAAGATGGCAGGAAGTTTAGGAAAAAATTAAAAATTAAATTATTAATTTAAAAAATTAATTTGATCAATTAAATACTAAATAAATTTATTATAATATATTATCTAGTTGAATTACTCAACAAATTCATTAGTTAATTTAAAAGTTATTTGTGAAAATTTTTGTAGTTAGAAACTTAGACAGGTTTAAATTATCAATTTTAAATATATTTAACAATTTTTATTTTTTCCTTAATCCCACATAATTTAAATTATATTTATTTTATTAATAATTTTTTATAATCAAATATATTCTATTAATTTTTTTATTTAATATATTTTTTAGATATTCAAAATTTACAAAATAAATATTTTTAATCATCACATATTTATGCATCATCCTATTAATTTATTATTACATTATACACACTTTTGTTATTTGATAGGGAGTAGCATCATGAATGAATTGTTAAAATTTGAACAATTTGTACATGAATAAACTTATTATATAGACATTGAAGGTGATTTTTGATCCAACATCATGTTATTATTGATGCATTTTTCTTTATTGTTATAATATTATATTAAAAGAAATAATGATTTATTGGTGGAAATTAAATAACTCAGAGACCCAAATTTCAACATCGACGAGTATATTAAAAAGCAGTCAGTTTCATCACATATTTAAACACTCTTGGATGGATAGAGAAACTGCGGTGATGATTTGATAAATAAATTTTAAATTAGAAAATATAGTATATTTATTTTTATATATAAATATGTCATTAATATATTAAAATAATTTTAAATTTTAAATATATTATTAATCTACTGTTTAAATTTGAGGTTTTTATTAAAAAAAATAAAATAAGTTTGAAATTAAAATTAGTACATAGAGGAAACTAAATCAATAAGATAACACTTTGATAGTTAATAATAAGCTTCATGTCACAGCTTTGCTTTTGTGACCTTTAAACCCATACGACAATTAATTCTAATGAAAAATATATATTTTATATTAATATTTCAAAATAATTTGGATAATTTTTAAAAATTATTATATTTACTGTGACTTCAAATTTTCTCTAACCCAATCAAACTATATATCATTTATAATTATGCTTCAAGATAATTGTAGTAATTTATTCATTAAATAAAAAATTCATTAATCATATTCTTTGCTTTCAAGAAAATAAAAATTTGGAGTGTAATGGAGTTTTTACATACTACCAAGATAAGTTGATGGGAAAATTATATAAAATAAACCAAATAAAGTTTAAAAATTCAAAACTAAACCAATAGAAGTTGATTTCTATTTTTGAGCCACTCAAACTTTGATTTTCAAAAATAGACCATCACATATGTGAAGGTCCTCTTCACAGACCACCTTCACACCTTCACAGATCAGTGTAAAAGATCTTCACAGAAAGATAAAATGGTCAATTTGGTTATTTTTTAAAAGTGAAAGTTTGAAAAATTATTTTTGTAAAATTTTTAAAGTTGGGCTATATGATGTAAATAAAAGTTATAAAATAACAAAAATGAAAATAACCCTAAGTTAATCTATGGCTATAATTATTCAAATGTATATTATCTTTGTAAAAGAATATATGGTTACTTATTTAATTAAATATTTTACATTTCAAAGTTGAAATTGCAATTCAAAACTTTTCTTATTAATGATTTTTATCTTATTTTAGAGTTTATTTTTATATTATATATATATATATAATATTAAAAATTGAATTAAACATTTTTTTTTTGGATGTCTCGCTGGTCTAGACAGTGACTAGGCAGGTCAATTATATTTTTTTTTCAATTACCTCTTCATTTTATATTTTTAAGTATAAACAAGGTAAATTTTTAGGAAAGATTTAGTTTCAAATACGTTGACTAGATGGTGAAAACTCAATTCGATTTAATAGATGTTGGTCACCGTTTGACACATTTTACAACCTTTATATATATATATATAGAGAGAGAGTGAAACTTATAAACTGTCAAGTCTATAAGTGGGGTTTAATTAAATTTATTTTGTTATTTGACTTATTTTTTAAATAGAGTAAGGTTTTGAATTAAAATTTGTTGGTGGATTTAATTGAAATTTTGCACTAATAGGGTGAAACTTAGGTTAGCACATTCAGAAAACATTCTGCCGCCATAATTCACTGTTCTATTCATTTTTCTCTCAACTCTGAAAACTCAAACATTAAACTCCACAAAAAATCTCATTGCGCTATTTCATCCGGTCATTGTTCTATTCGAAACTGTTTCATTGGTTTTGCTTTGACTGTCTGAAAGCTTCTCTTGAGCTATTCTTCAAGTCTTGACACTGAGTTTTCAAGGTAAATTCGTTGATTCATGCTTTGAGCTAAATGATTTACTGAACTCAGAGTTCAACGTTTGTTTTTAGGTCTGCTCTTCAATATCTCTTTTGTCTACAAGTTGAAACCCTGACCTTCAAATTTCTAATGTTGTTTGAGTCTGTTATTGATTTTGATTTGTTATTTAGGCGACGGAGTTGGTGACCGCCAGCCAGAGTAGTCCTACTTTTGGATTAGCATTAGATATTAGTAGCCATGTTTAAGCCCTCACTTTTGTATGTTATTGTTTGTTTTGTGATGCATTAACATGGTCTTAACTTAAAAGTATATTGAAACATGATTCTGGAATCTGTGATATGTTTGATGCTTTTGATTTTTCTATTTATTTTGCTTATAAATGGTTATTATGTGAACTGCTATGAAAATCTATTGAATGCTGAAACAAAACCCTATCCGAAGTATGATAGCAATAAGACTGATATACTATAGGGATAGATGTATACATTCGATACATGAAAACATACAGGCCTTAAATGCCTTCTAGATGTGACAACATCACCTTCTATAGGGATAGATGTATACATTCGATACGTGAAAACATTCGTCTAGAGCTTTGCTCAATCTGCCGGGGTCTCTGACCTATTTTCTTGAGCTATGTTCACCCTCTATTTTTGTTTCTGATTTCGTTATTAAACTAAGGATGGACATGATAATAATAATAATCTGAAAGATTCTGGCATACATTGATGCACTCTCAAATTTGAAGCATTCTAAGCATATAATTGGCATTATTTGTTAAGCTCTGTAATCTACATGACTATCTGATATACCTTGACTTATATCTATCATACTTTGTAAACTAATGAATTTTGAGTATAATTAACTACTCAATTTAAGATCTAATGCATTCTGAATTAGTAAATTAGAGTGTTTTAACTTGATGTGCTCTGAAATAATACTATTATGTTTGTATTACATAATCTGGACTGAACTGCTTGTGGTTATTTGAGTTAATAGATTGCCTTCAAATTAGATTGTTCCCTACCTGATTAATTTGAAGAAGACTTTAAAAGTTGAAGTTAAAACGAATTTGACTTAGAGTAAATAATCAACCATCGTCGAAGTCCTTTACCAGTGTCAAATACCTTTTGGCGACACAAAAACCTAACTATTGAAGCATCACTAGTGTCTATCGTCAAGCTAAGTAGAAGCTAGGCGAAACCTATTTCTGAACCTAACACCATCGCCAAAGTTAAGTAGTGGTTGGCGATACCCTCTTCAGAACATTGTGCCATCACCAGTGTCCATCGCCATGGTGCAGGCGATACCTCCTAAAAAGTGGACCTTTGGCAAGTATCCCTCGTCAAATGTTAAGCGTCATCTAGGACTTCAAACTTCCTTCGCCAAGATATAAGCAATACCCTTCTTAGTAGCTAAGCTTCGCCAAATTACCTCACCAATTGCTAAATGGTACCTTCTTCCTTTGACTAGTATCACCAAATCAGTCTCACTAGAAATCTTCTCAATTTTCAAGTATCGCCAACAATGTGGCAATACTTTTCCCTATCGCCAAAACTATCACCAAACACCCTTTTATTTTCATTTCTCTTTTAAAGTTATTCTTCTTGAAATTCTCCTTCCAAAAAGTTATTATAAGTCTGATTCAGACTTAAAACGAATAAGTTATGGCCATTTTAAGTTTTAGAGCCTTTTTAGGGTATAATCAATCTGCTTAGCCACTTTAAGTGGTAGAGGATTTACTATTCATTAATGAACCTGGGTAGCTTTAGATCAATGCAAAGTTGTTTGATTTCTTTTGTTCTTCTTTGTTTGCTTCAGTTTCAAACAACTAGTACGTTAGGTAAGCTGCATTTGTTGTGTGTTCATGACTACTTGTTAATTTAAGACGCATTGCATGTGTGGATCTTGGGCATTGACTTACTAACCAGAAATTCGATAGTCTGACCCTCTTGTTTCTTCATTTTTATTTTTCATGTTAATTTTCTTGATCGGGGCAGAAAATGCTTCATTCAGATAGTCAAGTGGAGTAGCAAGAACAGACACATATATCATTCCACGCATAAGTTCTGATATTGGTTTTCAGATTTTCTTCTGCTCATATTTTGTATTGGATCTCTATGCTATATTATACTATTTCAATTGTAAACCAGATTTTTATCTATATGTTTCCAGATTTTGTATTCCGTTGGTTCAAGAAGAGTTTTTGAATAAAGTACCGCTGCACATTTGGTTTATGTTTCAGAAATGTTTATTTCATTAAGCAAATTGATATTCTTTTCAATTTTGATTATATATATATATATATTCTGTTACTTTATCTGTAAGCTCGGTTGTCCATCTGCTGTGGGCGTCTGCATTCCGGCGGGTGCTGACTCTCACACAAACTATGATTTAAATTCCAACCATTTATAAATAAAATTATATTTTCAATATTAGTCCTGAAGATGATTTCTATTTATATTTTTTTATTAATAATATAGTAAAAGGGAAGAATGAGGATTTAAATTGAATATAAGATATTTGAGAAAATTAAATAAATAACATTATAATTTATCTAAATTGATTATGTTTAAAAGAATAGTTTTCTATTTAGGAGGTGAAGTAGGTTTATCTATTATTAATATGTAAGAATATGTAGGATAGTAACATTAACACATATTAGACATGTAGAATAGCTATCATGTTTTATTTTCATTTTTATTTTGCATCTTGTTTCTTTTTTGGGATATATGGAGTAAAATTGTAATTTTACATATTTTAACTAAATCTACCATGATGAACTGATTGCTTGGATTATAATAACTAATATTAAAAATAAGGGTCAATTTTAAAAATAAAAAAAAAAACACCGTAAGTTTGTTAAATTCTTAAAAAATCCACACTAATTTAAATTTTCCCCATTTTACCATTTTTATGTTAATTGATATGGGATTACTATTCATCTATCGGTGAAGAAATGTGGTAAAATGGAGAAAACAAACTGATGTGATTTTTTTTGAAAAAATTAGTAAACTTGTGGTGGTTTGTTGGAATTAACCCTAAAATTTAATTCAATAATAATATAATGTATTAGAATTTATTAAACTTTAATTAATATAAATAATAATTTATGTTTAAAAGTTTTTTAAAAAAAATAGTTAAATGTGAAAATTTTTTTAGAACTTTTGAAATTTTAGTGAAAGAGGTAATGAGTTAATATTAGGATTAGGGAGTAAAATTTTTAAATTTTGAATTTTTTTAAAACTTATTTGGATTAAGAAGGTTGAGGGTAAATATGAAATTATAAATAATAGTATTTAAAATATCTAAATTATAAAAAGAAAAAAAAACTATAATTAGATTCCAAACAATTTAAATCCACTTAAACTATTTTCCTATATGCTTCTTTCTCATATATAAAAAAATTCTTCACATGCTGTCTTGGTACGAAGTAGGTAAATCATGAATTAATTATTTAAATTTTAACCATTCATGAATGAATAAATTTATTATACAAATTGAAAAATTATTTTCCAAATTTAAGTATGTATTATAATCAAAACTTTCTATCTCAACTTAATGATTAAGATTTCAATTCGAATTATGATATGGGAGGAAATTAAATACTTAAAAGTATAAATTATACATGATATATTATATAAATATTTGAGGAGTAGAATCCTATATATAAATATATGATTTAATTTAGAATTAAATATAATATATTTTTTTTAAATTATAATTTAATTAAGAGAAAAATATGTGAATATCGTATTTGACTATATTATCAAAGACTCATTCCATCTTTTAATATGGAGAAATTTAAAATTATTAAGAGTAGCAATCAGATGAGAATGCATTGAAGTTTCATGAGTAAACATTATGAGACAACTCAATTAATGTACAAATATTTTTATCTTTTAAATGAAATAGTTTCGTATCAATTTATATTTATATGTATAAATATGATAATTAAATAGTGTGGTGGAGTTAATTAATTTTAAATTTGTATTTACAAATAAATTTAAAAATAAAAAATTAATTGATATCATAATTTTAATTTTTAAAAAAATAATTTAACTTTATACAAAACTATGAAAAATAGTTTTAAATATAAAAAATATAATATGCAATACAACTTTTACTTAAAAAATAAAACTTATAAAATAATGCTATCAATTTACATGGATGTTTTTTAATTTAATAACATATAACTAAATTAAATTAAAATCTCCAAAAACCTTTTAAAATTAATATATTTAAATATACGTTATTTTAACTTAATTTTTTAAATATACATACTTTATCATTTTATATAAATTTTAAATGTTAAATCATTATAAATTTAGCTTTATTTATTTAATATAATATAAAAAATAAATTTTATAATTGATTTTTAAATATGTTCTAAAATAATATTGATTATTTGTTAATTGATAAATAATTTTAATATTGTCATAAATAAAAGGGATTAAAGCAGCATGCTTTTTCTATTTAATTATTTTATAATCCCTATATTGTGCATTAATAATTCAAATTTCACCCATTATAAATGAAAAATATATATAAAATACAAAATAAAATCTATTAGCAATTTTAAATGGTGGATTGATCTATGACAATCAATTTTTTATCTACTCAATCATGAGTGTAATTAAAAAAAAAAAAAAAAAAAGGCTACATTTTGGTAGGCATGATATTCCATGCTTAATTTTAAAGGCAAAATTTTTTAATTATACATAATTAAAAATTATGATAATTTTATATTTAAATATAGATATTAAGACGAACAAAATAAGATCTTACTTGATTATATTTTTTCTTATACATAAGGAACAATATGTAAAAAAAAATGATTGATGAATAGTATTTGAATAGTAAGTGTAGAAAGAATTAAAAAAAATAGAGGAGTATATTATGTTTGGTAAGTATTATTTTTTTAAAAAAATAATAATTTTTCAATTACTTATTTTTGAAAAACGTGTTTGGCACATCTTTCTTTCTCTATTTCAAAAAAAAATTTAAAAAGTATAATTAATAATTTACATGGTAAAAAAAATTCAAAATTCATTTTTATTTTGATTTTCATTTTTACTTAAACTTTTGTAAGTAAAAAAATAAATAAATGAAAACTGAAAATAACCCTAACCAAATGTGCCCTAAGATTGTCATCCTTTAATATCAAAACAAACTTGTGAAAGGGACCAATTGAAAATATAGCAAAAAGTCATATGGTTGCCCATTTTAATTTTATTTTTAAAATTTAATAGTGTTATAAAAATATCTAATATTATACTTCCTCCGTTCTTTAACAGGTGAAACATTCCCTGCGGACACGCTATCCAATATTTATCTTTAACAGTAAATATCTTTAATTATACACCACAAAATTTTATAATAATTTAATATTTGAAAAGTAGACATTAAGACAAGTAAAACAAGATCCATTTCGACTATATTATTCCTTATAAATAGGAAACAATACGTGAAATAAATTGGTTGATAAATAGTGAATACTAGGTTAATGTTTCACCTATTTTAAAACAGATGTAGTATAATTGATACAACTATTAAAAATAACATTTAATTATTTTTTAACTTTATCATATTTATAGAAAAAAATGTATATCTAAACATAATTTTAATACTTTTTAATTAAATTTATAGATGGAATTATAAAATATTTTTAAAACTAAACTTTCAAACTAGAATTGGCACAAAATAATTAAGATAATCAAATATCTTTTTTTTTTTTTTATGTGAAGATAAGATTTTGATATTTTTAATTTTTGGTAATGAAAATTATGTGTTTTTAATTGAAGGTACTATATAGGAATAAATAAAATTATTAGGGATATAAATATGTTATTGTATTTGATATGGATAGAAGATTTTAGGAAATTATTAAATTCAAAAGAACAATTGTTTGATCTCTTTAAAATTAAGTTATCGATCCGAATAAATTAATTTAATTAACTAATTATCAAATAAATTTATATAATAAATTAAATTGGTGAATTTATTAATATAAAAGTTAATTATGAAACACCCTCAAAGTTAAAAACTCAAGCATACTTAAATTATTAATTTTATTTAATTTATATTAAAGTAAGGCTTTATTAAAAATAAAAAAATAAGAAAATGATAATGGTTAAAACATTACATCTATTACCTAAAAAAATATTAGGGAAAATCTCTCTGACTCTATATTTTTTTTTAAAAAAAAAAAAAAATTATAAAGCCATTTTAAATTTAAATTAAAAGGGTTCGATATGTGAATGAGATATTAGGCAGGTTTAATAGGAAGGATTATAATTCTTCTAATACTCAAGTTGAGTTTTTTTTAAAGCTGCTAGGATAGTGACGAGAATTCAGGTATATTTCGGTATCTAGAATTGGTTTGGTAATTTGAAAAGGGCTTGAAGATTAATTTGGGAGTGTCATATTTGATTAGCAATGGTATTTCCTATAGTGGATTCTTATTAGGAAAGAGATCCTTGAGAATCTTAAATTGGAAAAGATTTTCTTAATGGTTTAGGATTACTTTGTGACTAAGTAACCTAATACTATAAATATGGTGCTTGTATCTAATTAGATATCCTGAGAGAACAATGTAGATCTAGTTGGTTAGGTTTGAGAGGTGCCCGATTGGGGTCTGGGAACCATGGAGATCTTGAGTTCTAAGATCAAGTCATATTATCCTGTGAGAGCCATATGAGGAGAGTTTGTATGTGAGACTGTAACCAATATAATTGGATTAGGGAGTGAGAGATGGGTATTCTGGTTGTAACCGTTGCTTTATTGTTACATGGTGAATTAGTCTCTCATCATCCCGACGGCCGTGGTTTTTCCTGTTTTCGGTTTCGACGTAAAAACCTTGTGTCTTATTTTCTATCTCTATTTCTTGCCTTGTGTATGTTTGTTTTACTTTGTGGTTACCAATACTCGTCTCCCTGCAATGTATCACTGATTTGTTCTACAAGTGGTATCAGAGCTAGCCGTGTTTTCCTAACAAAAGCTAAGTAAGAAATGAGATTAAAAGGAGTAGAACGCTCTATAAGAAAATTGTGGGAAGTCTAATGTATTTAATAGGTATAAGACCAAGCATCATGTATGTGGTACGTCTCATAAGCAGGTACATGAAAAATCCAACTAAAATGCATTTATTGGTAGCTAAGAGATTATTATGTTATTGGCAAGAAATCAAGGATTTTGGAATATTTACTAAATAGGTAGAGAATCGAATTTGATGGGTTTCAAAGATAGTGATTGTTTTGGAGATCCGGTTGATAGGTAAAGCACTTCAGGTTTTGTGTTCATGCTAGGCACAAGAGCTACTTCATGGTTTTTAAAAAAAAGTCCATTGTCACTTTTCAAGTATTGAAGGTGAATTCGTTGTTGCAACAACACGGGCCTGTCAAGGTGTTTGGCCTAGAAAACTTCTTGAAGAACAATAATTTAAGCAAAAATAATCAACTATAATATTGTGTGATAACAATTCTAACATAAAATTGTCAAAGAATCCTATTTTACACCGTCGGAGCAAGTAAATAGATGTAAAATTTTATTTTTCGAGAGAACTCCATGGCAAAGGAATTATAGAGCTAGAATACTGCAAGAATGAAGATTGGCTAACAAATATTTTTACTAAATCTCTCAAGTGCCCCTCTTTTTTATATCTAAGAGGTTTTATGGGCATAGATAGGATAGAAGATTTATGGAAATTAAACTAAGATGTTTGAAGTCATCAGTTTAAGGTTATGTTTGGGTCAGCAGTTAAAGTAGTGGTTTGGATAGCTTTAGTGGTTAGTAGTTTGAAGTGACGGTTAGAGTAGCTATCAAAATAGTGATTGCAATAACTCTTCGATGATAGTTGTAGCAGTTAAAAATAGTGGTTAGATATAAAATTACAAAAAAAAATGTTAATTTAATTATTTGACTTGTATTTAATAAAGTGAAATAAAAAAATATTTTCGTAGTTTTAAAATAGCGGTTGGGGAAAATTTAATTTGAATAACGTTTGTCAGACTGTTGGTTGAACAGTTAAACACTATTTTAAAATATTATTACCAAAAATCTATTTTTATAAATAGTTGTTCACACTGTTATTCAAATCGCTACGTCCAACATATATCGAGGTAGAGAATGTCGGAAGATTTTGATTTTGTTTCTTATTAGCATATGTTAAATTTTGAGTCAAAGATTATATACTTCATGTGATTTTCTAAATTTTATTAAGGGATTTCAATTTCTATTTTGAAAATAATTGACTCCATATAATTATTTGTGCAGATAATAATTCTTTGATTTTAGGTTTGTAAAACCTATTTAAAAACTAGTTTATTTTTAAATATAAAACTAATAATCAACCATCATCTTTCTTGTAGAATAGTATCTCAAAACCCACATGGAATTAAATCAGAGTAAATGGAGAGATTTGGAGGATTATTAACTAACTTGGTGATCAAGTTCCACCGTTTACTTTCATTTATTGCTATTATTGTGGTAACTAGTAACTAAAATAAATGATAAGTGACAGACACTTAGTCCTTCTTTCCTATAAAATATTACCGACTTTATTTATATTTGACGAAATATATAATAATAATAATAATAATAATAATAATAATAATTTAATAGAAAAAATAAATTATTTGTTATTTAAATTTGAATTATAGATAAAATTTAATAATTATTTAAAAAAAAGTTTTATAGTTAAATTATTGTGGAAGAGAAAATGTGAAATATTTAAATTCAAATTCAAATTATATATATATTATTAGACTATATCATTTTCAATATATTAATAATTAAGTAATAACTATAATAATAACTCTTAAAATACCCTTCTAAATCAAGTTTTAATGAAACCTTCACTTTGAAAATTGAATTTAATTAATTATTCTACCCTCAAATTTGTAGGACACTATGTGTCTAAAGTAATAAAGAGTTTACTTTTTAAAATAAAGTTGGAACAGTTGAAAATGTAAAGCAATTTTTTTATTATTTAGTTTTGAAAATTAATTTTTTTAATATTTTTCTTTAATTTTCCTAATATTTAAATTAAAAATATATCAATTTCAAAAAAAAAAAAAAAAAAGTCCGATCCAACTCACTTATCTTATTAATTATTAACATCCAAATTCATATTTACATTTAAAAAAATCAAAATTTCAAATTATTATTTTTAGTATATATATATTAAAAAAATCATATGTTTTTTATTTTATAATTGGTAACACAATAAATTAATAATTTAAATTTTATTATTTATTAATAAATAAATTGAACATAAATAATTTGTGAATTAAAAAAATTTAAATAAACTTAGTAATATTATATTTTAAAATAAAAATGGTAATTTTCGAATTATCGCTAATATATCGGAGGAAATTAAGTAATCAAACCCATAATAAATGTGAAAATTTAGATGTATGTATTGAATTTTAAGTCCAAAGTTATTGTTGAGGCCAAGCAAGTTGTTTCAAATATGTAACATCCACCACCAATGTCTACCGGAATGAACTCTGACACCTGAAAGTAATTACAGAGGAACATCAACCAATCCGAGATAAGAAAATGAATTCCTATTGATAATATTTTGACTTAGCGATGGTTTACCAATATTAATAATATTTTGATTTTATTATGTTTGACTTAAATTTGGGTTTTTTCTATTTGATATTTTGTTAAATGTAAGTTAACTTTATTTTTGTTTTCGTAAAATAATATTATCTAAAATTTTAATGAAATTTAAATTATTTTTTGTTCCGTACTAAAAATAAAAATTTGGTAAATAGGGTATACTATTAATTAATGTCGTACCTATTTTTAAAATTTTATCTTTAATTTTAATTAATTTATATTTTAATTTAAAAATGTCATAATTTAATTTATATATAAATTCTACATAATTAATAATTTAACATATTATATATGAGTTTAACTTATACATCAATTTAGAGTTAATAATTTAATATAATATCATATTTAGAATGGTTAACCATTTAACCTAATGAATACATCTCGATGAATGACAATTACGTGAAAAATAATTTTATCATGAAAAAGATTACGATCACCTAATAATCAGGTACGGACTATTACTTAATTGTTGTATAAGTGTATTATGTTTTAGTAGTATTGTCTAATCAAATAATTTTAATTACTGTCTCTAAGAAATTTTTAATCCTTTAATTTTAAAGTTGTTACTTTTAGGATTGTGACGAGAATTCGGGTATATTCCGGTATCCATAATTGGTTTGTAATTAGAAAAAGACTCGAAAACTATTTGGGAAGCGTCATATTTGATTAGGAATTGTATTTCCTAATGTGAATTTTAGGAAAAAGAAATCCTTGAGAATCCTAAATAGAAAAATATTTTCTGAATGGTTTAGGATTACTTTGTGACTAATTAACCTAATGCTATAAATATGATGCTTGTATCTATTATTAGATATTCTGAGAGAACAATGTAGATCTAATTGGTTAGGTTTGGGAGGTGACCCATGGGGGCCTGGGAACCATGGAGACCATGGAGATCTTGAGTTCTAAGATCGAGTCTTGTTATCCTGTGAGAGCCACATGAGGAGAGCCTGTGTGTGAGACTGTAACCAATGTAATTGGGTTGGAGAGTGAGAGAGGGATATTCTGGTTGTAACTGTTACTTTATTGTTACATAGTGAATTAGTCTCTCGTCGTCCTGACAGCCGTGGTTTTTTCCCGTTTTGGATTTCCACGTAAAAACCTTGTGTCTTATTTTCTATCTCTATTTCTTGCCTTGTATATGTTGTTTTACTTTATGGTTACTAATACTCATATCTACTGCATTGGATCACTGATTTGCTCAACAAGTGGTATAAAAGCTAACCGTGTTTTCCCAACAACTGGTATCAGAGCTCTTGGTTTGTGAGCTAGCATTGGTGTGATTCGTAAGGTTTGGTTTGGTCAAAGTAAACATGGGTTTAGGTAAGATGAAAGTGAAAGATTTGAAGGTTGGATAAATCTCCCGGAGTCCCTAGAGGTTCTGGAAAAATTATTTTGGTTTCTCTGATCGAGTTTGGAGCTGGTTGCGTGAGAAAAAAAAAGTCAAAGATGAAAAAAAAATCTGCAAGTGTTGTCAATATCTGGTCTACAATAGTCGTAGATATGAAAAAGTTTCAGCGGTAGTTCTCGAGTGATGACGGCGGTGATCTACGACATGTGTGATTGCGGTGGTAAGGTAGCTTTGAGACTTTTATGCTTCTATCTTAACGCAAGTAAAGATCAAAAGATGTGGTCAAAAATTCAAGTCTGGTCAAATTGTCAAAATAAAATTGAGGTTTGACTAGTGGTATTTTGGAATTTTTATGGCTGAGAATTTTGATCAATTGGCTGGTGAACTCGAATAAGGAAGGACTGTGAGCAGCAGTTTGGAAAATGCTCAGATAGGTTTCTTTATGACATGTTTTGAACCACCAAGGTTGTTATGATAAAGGGTGGAATAATTCTAGCGTGTTCACAATTGCACGGGCATCTGGTCAGCATGGATGTGGGTGTGGTGGAAAGTATGTCGATGGTTGAGGAGTTTCCTGAAAGCTGATGAAGGAAGCTGCACCATGGTTTATTCAGCAAGTGTTTCGACATGTGCCGAGAAAAGAAAATCTTGGGTTGATGATTTCTGAGTGGTTAATCTTGGGATGGATCGTACCTGAGTGGGTATACCTTCATGGTGGGGTATAATGACTCTGTTTTGAGTTGTGGTCATCAAAAATGGACTGGAAGAATTCTCATCAAGGGGTGGTTTGTTAGGATTGTGACGAAAATTCGGGTATATTCCGGTATCCATAATTGGTTTGTAATTAGGAAAAGACTCGAAGACTATTTGGGAAGTGTCATATTTAATTAGGAATGGTATTTCCTAATGTGGATTCTAATTAGGAAAATAGATCCTTGAGAATCCTAAATAGGAAAAGATTTTCTGAATAGTTTATAATTACTTTGTGACTAAGTAAACTAATGCTATAAATATGATGCTTGTACCTATTATTAGATATCCTGAGAGAACATCTAGATCTAGTTGATTAGGTTTGGGAGGTGCCCTATAGAGACCTGAGAACCATGGAGACCATTGAAATCTTGAATTTTAGGATCGAGTCTTCTTATCCTGTAAAATAATTGAAATGAGTATAATTTACTGCGCTCACGTAATTGGTACAAGTGGAAACGCACCGGCCCGATTTCGCTCTTGTTTACAGTTAGATAAAACATGAATTAAATTGATGATAGCGATTTTTCATCAACTATCATTTTGTTAATTTTGTTAATTTAATTGTTTTTTAAAAATTTTAATCTTTTGAAACTAATTTGTTTTGATACGGTCAGCTGTGGATAAGGGCGGTAGGAATTAAGATCCATTTTAATAACCCACATCATTATATGGATTGGGTCTAAACCTCTGTCCTCACTTTCATGTTCATCTAAAAATTGAACCACAGAACTGAAAATCACATGATCATTATCAGATTCTAAACATACAAAACTTGATGCTCTTTTCATCTTAACACACACATTGATATACATTTTTGTGCTAAGAAGCTGAAAGAAATCAAACAATTGAATCATCACCACAACAATCAATCACCTCATCACCTAAATTTTTCGGATTCGCCGGTCCAAACTGCAATTCCATGCAGAACGCAGGCCCACAGCACGATCTAGCTTGGCTTCCAACTTTATCCAAATCCCGCAACGTAAACTACAAGGAATTTAAACAAGTTAAATCATATTACTTGCACAGCAAGCAAGAAAACAGAAGACAGAGGACATTACTTGTCCTGGAAGTTACCTGTAACAAGCCGTTTTTAATGAATGCTGTATTGAAACAACAGTAGAATAAGCGTGATCCAATCATTTTTTGATAGAAGCTAACGCGCACATCTCCACTTACCTGTCAGAATTGAAACATTTCGCATTAGGTTTAACCTAATGTATCGAATTTGAGAGATATTGTTGATGTTTGCTTACAAATACAGGTTTTTCGAAACAATATTCTAGACAAGTCTTGTGGTAAAGAATTGTACTCTCGGTGTCCATCTGAAGAACAACATGAGGATTTTCAGGCTCATGTATGTTCACTTCATCGCTTTCGATGAACGAATAGTAGTACCTAGGACTCGAGCTAGTACTCTGGCTTGTTCCCTTTATTTGCCTGCAACGGCCTTTCCAAATATTCACAGGTGGGCGATACATCTGACCCGGAATCTATCACAAAAATACCAATTTCATTACTAAATCGCACAGATAAGTCTAGAAACCGCATTGGTTTAGAACATACCTCATGCAACTCTGAAGCAACAAAAAACACAGAGTTGATGTTCACAGTGTCATATAATCGAATCCGTAACAACTGTCTGCTAACAGATTTTGGCAATTTTACATCCATACATCCGGTTTGAATCCCCCTCGGAATGGTTAAAATACTCGCCCAGTATCCTACATATCTTCTCTGGCTTGGAATTGAGACCTTAATTAACACAATCAATCAGCTTTTATACTAAAAATGCACTTTCTTGCACATGAAGTAAACGAAACAAAACTAAATCTTACTCCTTCATCATTAGTAGTTCGCTTGTATCCATACAACTGCAGAGCTTCCTCTGCTGTCATACCACTATAAACAAGATACGCGCATACCATTAGTCCTGTTCGACCTTTACCTGCCTGAAAACAATCAAAACCGATTCAATCACCCTATTATCCAAACTGAAATGAATGAAAAATTGAAAATGTACCATGCAATGTATGACAGCAATATTTTTCGGGTCGCTTGATAGCCAAGCATGGACACTTTCGCAGAACTGTTTGATCATTTCAATAGGCGGTACATGATTATCATCGAATGGAAATCTTTCGACCCTTCCATGGAAATGTTCAGGGTCATAACTTTCTTCTATACACAAATTATAAACCTGAGATATAACCAATCGAATTCAAATCATTTCCTGAAACCTAAAATAGGACATTTGAAGAATTCGAAAAGTATGTACCTTGTAATGGCCTAAATGCCGCATATCAAGCACAGACTTGACCTGCCACATGGGGTTTCGATAAAACGCCCTCATTCGCTCAGCTGGGAACGACATGGCTAATAGACGGTCTGTGATGTACGACATGTCGAGATTGTATCCGCCGACAAGCATTCTTCGACGTTGCTTGGACACCAAGGTACGGAGAATTGAGCTTTTGGTGATCAGTTTGATTAACTGGTCCTGGAAGCTTGTATGTCTCATGATTGGTACCCTTGCGGTCTCTTCTCTTGAAGATCTCAACCCCATTTCGGTTGATAAATCGGAATCCTTCTAAATCCGCAGCTGCATTACATGAAAACATTAATTGAGTGAGTTTTAGAAGCTAAATTATAAATAATGGTGATTTTTTTTATTGAAGAACCAACCTAGAGAGTTGAACATGTGAAGAAGCTAGAGGATTAGGGTTTCCGAGAGAGAATTGAAGCAATTTCTAGGGTTCAAAGGCTTTGGAGAATGAAAAATTGAAACCCTAGAAATTGCAAAGACACATCAAGGGGGCCAGGAGATGGCGATGAACTCCATGCGAAGTTGGGTTCACAAAGCAGGAAAACCAAAAAAATTTAATATTAAGGAATTTCATAAATAAAAAAAGAAAAGAAAAAATTGGATGTGATTGATTTGCTAAACTATTGAGAGAATTTGGAGCTCCACCCTTAATTTGGAGAAAAAACAGGGAGAGAATTGACTTCTTTATTACGGAAATGTCAAATTATACCGTTTGAATTTTGGCGGGAAACTCATCACCGGTGTAGAAAAGTGATTATTTTAAATTTAATATATTTTGAATTAAATTTATTTTGATAACTCCTAACTTTCGAACCAATCATAATAAGAAAACATTATCACCTACCTTATTTTCCTCCAATTTTCAAACAAAACACCTTTGTTTTTTCCGTGAATTTGCAAAACAACACGGATAAAATTATCCCAAAAAAATTATAAAATTCACTCACTCAAAAAAACACGAAATCCATTGAAATACGGTATAAAATCTGAAAAAATAAAATAAAAAAATTAGTCATTAATTATTGATGGAGATGAACCTTAAGATGATAAATCAAAATATAAAAAGTGATGAACCTTAATATGATGGAAAAAACAAATATTGGATGAAACGTAAATTTCAAGTTATTTAATTATTTCTATAAATAGACTAAAAAATTAGTATTTGGATTGTATTAGAATATTAATAAAAATTCAAAAATCATATATATATATATATATATTATTTTTAATTAAACATTGAAAACTATTCGAATTGGAATTGACATTTGTTTTTTAATTAATTAATAAAAATCTATGTATATTATTTTTAAATAAGTAATATCCTAATTCAATTCAAATAGTATTCAATTCTAACTAAACATTGAATACTATTTGGATTGGATTAGATTAAGATATTTATATTATAAAATTTAAAAAATAATAAAGTTCATATATTGTATTATTAACTTAAAAAAATAGAAATTATTTGAATTTGAATTGAATTAAGATATTAATTATCTAAAAAGATAATTAAAAAAACTCAAAAATCAAAAAATATAAGAATAGATGCACATGCACACGATTACATGCTTCCTTCTTATTATATTTATATAGATTCTTTTTAAAAAAAATACATGTAAAATTTACTTAAAGTACAATTTCTCAAGATAAATGCTACAGTGAGAAATTATTATCAAATATTTCTTTTACATATGCTACTAAAATCATTGATACCGAGTACAATTTAAATTGGTAAACTAATAAAATAAAAAGTAAATAAATAAAAATCAAATTAACTTTTTAAAAGTTACTCAAATAGTTGACACAACCATACATGGATTGCAATGGGTCGGGTTTGGGCGAGTCATAGTAAACCCAAATCTAAACCCGTTAAGGAATCCCCTACCCAAATCCTATCCAAACCTTTCACGTGTTTGGTAGATTCGGGTCTGGTTTTTACCTGCGGGTTTGGGTTGACCTGTGGGTATACTTAAGAAATTTTAAAAACAAAAAAAAAACTATCACATTACTTTGATTTAAAAATTAAAAAAAAAAAAAAAAAAAAAAAAAAAAAAAAAAAACTATCACATTATACAAGACAAGATTATCTTATGCATGTAAGTTAATCCTGAGATCATCATCAATTTATCAATTTAATCATGTTATCACCAATTTCATCATTCATATCATTCAGATACATATAATTTATAATTTAAATAAACAATATTTTTAAACAAGTTATATCCAAAATAAAGTGTTTAAACATGATAAACACTATAAAATGTTCTAAAATATAATAAATTATTAACAAAATAAATAAAAGTGAAAATACTTATTATTTTTTAAAGTTTTATTATAAATGTATATATTTTTTATAATATTATACGGGTTTGGGTTTGGGTAAGGATATTTTTCTTTACCCAAACCCGCCACGGGTATTATTTTTAAATCTAAATCCGATCCATGAACCCGATTACCCGAATCCATTGCGGATAAATGGGCGGGTATCCACATGTAAACGGGTTTGCGGGTAAAATTGTCATCCCTACCCATGTACACTCATGCATCTTGAGATAATGAAGCAACGAAGTAAAAGAAATCCCAAAGTAAATTTTTAAGCATTTGAACTTTTTAAAAATAATAAAATTGACTGATATACTATTTTTTTTAATTATAGATATGTGAAGTCCTACAGAATGGTTAATTACTCTTTATACCATTATACAGCGGTGAAATGTGGTATAAGTTGAACTAGAAGACTAAAATTATAGAGATAATGTTCTGAAACTTGCAGAAGTGACAATATAAAATAACCTCTTAGATATGCTTTTCCGGTCATCTTTCCCCTTATTTATAGAGAGCTAAGGGACCCTGACCCTACTAAGACGGGGTCTCTTAACTTTTCCTGAACTTGTTCTTCTTTCCTTATTTGAATAGATTTCCTAAGTTGGACTTTTTTGGATGGACTGAACTCACTAGACCTATTGGGCTTGGATAATTAACATCTTGGTTGCATCCATTAAGCTTGAGACACATTCGACCGAAGTAGAGGAGGTCGCATTGAGTTTGACTGATTCAGCCAAAAACATCATGGCTGCAGTCACTTTCGGCCGCATCTAGCTTGGCCTTAGGTAGGGGTGACAATATGGGTCGTGACACGATGGGTTGACACGAAACGAAACCGATTATTAAGGGTTAGGGTTGACTATAATTGTATTGTGTTAGTAATTGTGTCGAACTGTTTAACCCGTTTAATAATCATGTCGTGTTCGTGTTCGTATTGGTGTATGTAATCGTGTCACGGGTTGACCCGTTTAGTGAGGACATATATGTAATTTTAAATTTTAATAATTTATTTATAATTTTTTATTGAATAAAATTAACTTTTATTAAATAAACTCGTGTCAACTCATTTAATAATCAGGTTAACGTGTCAATTTCATGTTAGCATGTTAGATTGGATAATAATCCATTTATTAATCGTGTTACCGTGTCGTGTTCGTGTCAACATATTCCTAATCGTGTCGTATTCGTGTTGAGAGTTCACAACCCATTTAATAATCGTGTCATGTTCGTGTCGTGTCAAGTTAAACGGGTTTGTGTTCGTGTCAGGGTCAACACGGCCCGTGAACTCGTTTTGCCAGCTATAACCTTGGGCTTGATTTTGGGTTTGGTTTCCCTTTTCGATCTTTACTTACCAAGGCTGCTGAAGTCTTCAACCACCGGAGATCTTAAGTTGTTTTCCATCAATGTACCATAATTAATTTGGTAAAAAATTTTAAATTCAAACTCTCGTAACTAAATTTTGAAGTTTTGTTATAGAAATTTTAATAAAAAATGAGAAAGAGAAAAAAAAATAGAAAAGTCTCGTATGTTCAGGAAAATAATATTTCATTCACAATTCCCTTTACGTTCAATTTAGGAATCACTTAAATAACTTTATTGCACCAAATAACCGAACATCATACGTTCCATAATGACCAGAAATCAAATAAATCTAACCTATAATACCTGGGTTAAATTCTAATAAATTAATATATTTAAATAATTAAATAAAATAATCCTTTTTGAAAAGTGGATCCATTAACTTAATTTGAAATTAATACCATACGTATTTTATAATTTTCCCTAGAAAAAAAATCATTAA
Source organism: Cardiospermum halicacabum (assembly GCA_031304145.1). NCBI lineage: Eukaryota > Viridiplantae > Streptophyta > Magnoliopsida > Sapindales > Sapindaceae > Cardiospermum > Cardiospermum halicacabum. The sequence continues at coordinate 2,145,224 of CM062392.1, forward strand.
ATCTCATTTATTTAAAATTCATTTACAAAACAAGAATCAATTACTCAAGATGATCATGAGGCCTAATCGACATAAACATAGCAGCATACTTAAGTAACATATTCTCACTTCCTCTAACTTGTGTAACACTAACAACAGCTCCTCCTCTCTTCACTCTGTATCTTCTCCAAGCAAATTGTATATTAACGGCTGCCCAAGTCCGCCAATTCGACGAGTAATATCTCGCCGTCCGTTTCAGTCTCTCATTCGCGAATTTATATCGAAAATGATCCGTAATGTATCTCAGATTATTCGCATCAAGACCAAATGCTTCGCCTGATTCCATACATACAAATGTAGCTGAAGATGCTGGCAAACGGTCGATAAATGGGCGACGAAGACACCATGAAAGTAGCTCGTCGCCCAAAAATCCGCCCGGTTCTAATTCGCTTGTTGCGATCGCTCGGCATAGGCTTTGGCTGCGTTGTATTCGCCCTCGGACTATGAATACCATTCTTTGCACCGGATCTCCTTCTCTTATTATCTGCTTATTAGAAAAGAATATGTTAATCCGTTATGCATGGAAGATTCAATATAAATTGTTTGGCTATATTTTTTTTAAGAAAAAATTATTAAAAGTTTATATATTTTTAAATTTTTTGTGATGAACTTACTGGTTTCAAATGTTAGTAGTAAAATATTCCTATGAACCAAATAGCTATACTCATATTAATTAAACAGTGCATTTTGAAATACTGATAAAATCAGTGGCTCATGGTAAACAATTTGGTTATTTAAATATTTCATTAATAATGTTTAAAATCAATAAGTCATTAAAAAAAATTAATTTATTTACTATTTTATTAAATTAAAATAAAAAATAATTTAAATTAATAAGCTATATATTTTTAAAGAGTAAATTATAATTTATTTTTATTTTGTTAAAGTTGTTGCATTACCCTATTGCAAAAATAAATATTTTAAAATCATTCATTTTGAAACAGCAGTGAAATCGGCGGGTCAGATTCCGAAACACTAGTTTTAGTGGTGAAACCAGTGGGCCATCATGAAAATTTTGGTTGATCGGAATATTTTATTTGCAACATTTGAAATTAGTGGATAATTGCAAAAGGTTTATAAAATGAATTTCTTTTCCTATTTATGTTTTTTAAAATTAGTTCTCCAACTTTAGAAAATATCAATTTAACCCTAACTTTTAAATATTTAAATCGTCGTAAATTCGGAAAACTAACTTTTAAAACTTTTTGAAACCTTTGTCCTAAATTTTATGACATACCTTTTCGTTTTTCGAGAACACAATAGGCTTCACACGATCGCAAATATTATCCAGTATAAGCTCATCCAAGTTTTGAAACAATGGAACCTTTTTAATGAGATCGATGCAGAGGTGACGCTTAATATCTCTTCGGAGACCTTCAGGCAAATCTTTGATTAATTGCATTTCATCTTCACCTCCCATGGTGAACCATCTATGTCGTTCGAAATGTCGAACTCTTTGTCTTAATTTTGAAGGCAGTTGTCTCCGGCTCATCCACCACTCCATGTCCCTGCATCTTAGCTGCATTTTTCGCTTCTTCGCCATAACAGCATGTAAAAACACCTGCATAGGTCAACATATGTTTAGGATTATGAGTTTTAATGGTTGGAATTGAGTTGAAAAATGTTGCGTACCTGAATGTTTCCGATCAATAGAGTGAAGAGTAGTAATCCGGACAGGACTATACATATGCTGAACATCACTTCCAGCCAGTTGCTTGTTGGTTCCAAATCATTGCCAAATGTGCTGTTAAACACATTTGTGGTTCTTTGAGTATCCATTTTAAAAAAATAACATATCTTTTCTTTTAAGTTTTAAAAACTGTTTTTCTAGGAATCGAAACTAGAAGCACTTCTCGTAGAAATTAAAAATATTAACTTTTTCAAAGTAGTTTCATCTATCTTCTTTCCAGTTAAAAGTATGACTAATTTCAAACCAGCTGAATATATTTTTGAACCTATAACTTGGTTCCAAATCATTGCCAAATGTGTTGTTAATCATATTTGTGGTTCTTAAGTATCCATTTTAAAAAGACAATGTATCTGTGTGTTTGACTAACTTTTAACTTCTAATTTCTAAAACTGCCTTGTACAATGTTTGAGCAACTGAGAAAATCAAAAATATTAATTTTTTGAAAAGTATGAGCAATTTCAAATAGACTTAATGTATTTCTGAATTCTACAGTTTTAGATTTAATTTCCATATTTTATATACTCACTTAAGCTCTTTCTGAATTCTATAGTTTTAGGTTTAATTTCCATATTCCAAAGAATCATTTAATCTCTTTCTTCTAAATCTGGTGATAGGTAAAACTCTAAGGTAAAATTTAAATCACATGACTCAGTAATTTCTAAAGAATAAAAGAAATTCTGTAAATTTAAAGAATTATAGAATTGAAATGAGTAATCATAAGACCCTATAATCATTTTCTATGGCAATTAAAGGGTTTATGTGATGTACCTTAGCGTCATGAGTCCCCAAAAGATAGGATAAAGAATCTTGACAACAACAGAGTTGCTAGCAATAACAGGCAGAGCCCATTTATAGATCCCAAAATTGAAAGGTCCATTACCATCCAAGCAAGTCGACTTCCTAACAGGCATGGTCGAGTTACCACCACAAGGGTTTCCCATTGTTCCATCCGGAACCAAAAACTGATAACAAACCTCCTCCGAACATGCAAGAGAAAGATTACAGCTCGATTTTCGATTACATTGATCCTGAAGACAGGCCGCCACACGTTGTATGGCGAGCACATACCAACATCCTCCGGCAACCTGGAATCAATTAGGATCAGCTGTATATGAATTTTCTGAATTAAAAATATATTTTAATTGAATTACTTACATGAGAAGCGATAAAATATGCGATGAGATTTAGTCCGAAACCCCACCAAATCGAACCAAAAATGAATCCCGTAACCTTTTGCATTCTTCTCATAATGCAAATGCTATGATAAACCTTTGGGAGGAATTGGAATAGGAAGATTAGTAGAAGTATTGTCATTATCAGCTTAATCTTCTCTTCTCTGATTAATTTTGGTACAATTAGCCAAAACACTGCCTGTAAAATAATATGAATTGGTTTAATTAGTCTTAAAAAGAATAATTGCAAAGTACTGTGGTGTACTATTTTGAAGCTTGAACAGTACATAGTAATATGAAATCTTAACAAAATTTATGATCATGAGGACTATTAATAAAGTAGATGTGGTCTATTATTGCACTAGATTCGAGAATCTAATGGAACCCACACTTGACAGAACATCGTGACACACAACAGACCAATTTTTCAACAAAAACAAAAATCACACAAACAATAACAAAACTCTTCACGTTGACTGAAAATATAAACTTTTCATAATTATGTGATTTTTATAAAATTTTCAAAAGTATTAATAATTTTATTTAAAATTATTTTTCACCCCTTTTTTAAATTTTAATTTCAATTTTAGAATTTTTATTTGATTTATTTAAATAGTAAATAGTGGAATAGAAAGGTATTAATATAATGAAAAATATTAAGTATATGGGTAATTCAATTAATTTTATATAAATATATATATATTTCAGGTATTCTGTCACGTTATGCATGCAAAAACAAAAACACAAGCTTCGTGATAGTTTTGAACTTTGCTTATAACCTACTTATGTCTACAAAACTTCCACAAATAGAATTAACACAAACATATTTCAACAATTAACCACATTTTACCATTTTACCCTTAATATAAACCAAAGATATCGAAAAAACCATTACCTGAGGAACTGGAAGGATAACGAAGACGTCGAACCAAAACCCTTTAAGAGACCGAACATAATGACTCGCAATCGCACGTGCGTCCCACACGAGTTTCCCACACCCGACAACAAGCGACTCTCGAGACACGTACGCCAGCCGAAACTGCAGCCACAAGTGAAACAGATGAACCGCATCGAGACACGTGCGAACGACGGTCACGATTGCTGCCAACGCACCATCCATGTACAAACAAGGGGCCCCACCTCGTCCAATTGACAAAGCGTAGAAGAAAAGTGGGTCCACTGCCAGCGCCATCCCACGTGCTAGCAGAAACGCTCGGTTCAGTCTCTGTACCCGTTTGCTTCTCGGATCCAACACTCTCCCGAACGGTCCTGTCGTGTTTAGTGAAACCCGGCCCGGTTTGGATTGTTTTGTGGTTCGGGTTCGGATTTGGATTGGTACTAGACTTGAACCCGCTGATGCTTCCCATTCGGGTTGGTGCGCGTCGTCACAGCTTGTTGAGTGGAATACCGGGACGCCTACTTGCGTGCATGCGTAGCACTCGAAGCTGTTAGAATAGCGGTTGCAATTCTCTTCGCCGTTATTTTCATTTTCGTTCGAATCCAATTTTATCGTTCTGGATAATTTTGTCCAGAACGACATTTCTATATGAATTCTCAACTTCCACCCTTTCAGATATCGAACTATTTCGACATATGGAATATGTGAAGATGATGAGAGAAGATGGAGGAAGGAGAGGAGGTGGAGGAGTGAAGTGTGAATTGTGAATGGGTCCATTATATGGGGAAGTGATGACCAATACAAGTGTGCATGGGTGAAAAAAAACCAATGAGAGTTAGGACCACTTATATTTTTACTATAATTGTGTAATATCAATTTAACCTAAAATTTACCATTGATTTGAACATTGATACTACTTTTCATTGTTATTGTTGGTATGGGTGAGATTGTACATTTTTGTCTTGGACTATAGTTTGTTGATAATATAGGGTTTTAGAGGTAGTTAGGTAGATGGTATGGGTAAAATAATGTTAGGTCAAATTGGATTTTTGTGGTAGGAAGGTGTCTTCACTCTATATATGGTTAAACCTTATAAATGGATGTAAGGTTGTGAATTTATTAAGTTAAAATTTATATTTGGGAATTTCTGTTTTTATTTTTTAAAAATATTTCTTGTGAAAAAAATAATAGTAAACTAATTTAACAAAATATATTAAAAATAAAAATAATACAAAATAGACAGAACAATTTTTTTAAAAAAAAATTTAAAATAAAATTTTATTTGTAATTTTTAATTATTTTTTATTTTTAAAAATATTTATTTACGATCTCACCACTTTGTATATCACATGTAAAAATAAAATGCTCAATTTGAATCATTTTTATAAATAAAAGTTAATATTTATTAAAATAAAATTTAAAATTTGTTTTGTAAAATTTTTGGAATTGGATTATGCAATAAAATTTATAGAAATTAATGAAATTTTCTCTAATAAAATTCATTTGTCTTGTTAATTAAATTTTAATTATAAAGTGGTTATATTTTTTTTTTTTCATCAAAGTACACTAACTAAGTAATTGAATAAAGAAAGAGAAGATAAGCATATAAAGGATATCATAAGTAAGAATGTCCATATCAATTCAAAGTTGAAAAAGACCAAAGTGGGGGCCTTAATAATTGAGGAATGCTTATTCTAAAATTTGAAACTACATATATCACTACTCATGGTGTCTTCTCAATTAATTTATATAAATATATATATATATATATATGAAATAAGATGGTAAATCTTAATTTGTATTTTTCTTAGGGAATATATTGGCCATGCATTTCTCTATCTTCTGTTGCTGAAGATAATATTTCTAATTCATTTCCTTTTGCTTTAAAATAAATTTATTTCAAAAAATAAAATAAAAGTTGAATGATTGGTTGTAATTATGTTAATCAATAAATGAATTCCATCGAGTTGCGTATTTCGATGAGCTAACATATATTCTCTAAATTTATGATTATACACAAGTCATGTCTTTATGATTATATTATTTTTTAATTTATTTTATTATTAAAAACTTTTATAATTTATAGAAATAGTTCATTCACTTTTTATAATTTATTTTTTAATTTTAATAATTTCTAAAGAAAAATTAAAAATTTCTTTTAAAATAAAGTTTTGAAAACATCTGATTAGAGAGTTGAGAATTAAAGAACTGCTTCATAAATTATGTATATTACTTATTTAGGGTTTATTTTATTATATATTTTCTTTTTCAAAATTTTATTAACAAGTTTTCTAAAACCAATATAGAGAGGTTTTAGCCATTTTTCCACATTATATTTATACAAATTTAATTTATTGATATAAATTAGTATTATTTTATAAACAAAATCTATTTAAATTAAAAATAGTAAAGAATAATAAAAATATTAATTTTTAATAAAACATAAATTTATTTTATTTTATTTTTTTAATCATTTACTTAAAATTTCAATTTATCCAATATTATTTACTAAAAATTAATTAAAACAGTAAAAATAAAAAAAAATAATAATATGCTATTAAAAAATACTAACAAACATAGCCCTAGTGATACCACCCCAACTACAACAATCAATTATAATAGTTGTGAAAATGTCATCCTAACTGCCAAGTTAATCAGTTTATACATTTTGGAAACTCTACTAGGACTATCATCAAGTTATTTTATACACTTTTATTTTTTACAATAGAAATTTAACTGTCAATTACAGTTATTTTTTTTACAATAGATTTTAGAAAAACAAGTGAAGTTTAACTATCCCCATCATTTACCATAGAAATTTAAAACTACCTTTAATTAGTTCAGAAGTCTATAATTAGGATGAAATTATTTTTTTTGTCTAGTAAATTTTCTACCCTTGAAGTTAGTATAAATTATTAATATATCCTTTTAAGTTAGATTATTTTCATTTTATATTTTCATATTATTTCATGTTAATTAATTTATTTTTTAAAACTATCTTTCCTGGCACTCTCAGTACCAACTCAATTTAAATATGTGAACGAGTTGAATTTAAATAATTCAAAGTGATAAAATGAAAAAATTCCGGAATCATGATGATAATTTATGCCAATTTTGAAGGTAACAAGTATGTTATGCGAATTTTTTTTTTCACCTCAAACTTTTTAAAATTCTTTCAATATGTTATTAGTTTGAAATTTTAATCGATTTACTATCAAATAATTTTTAGTGAAGTTTTTCATGTACCAATAGTTGGACCCTCTGGATTCGTTCATCAATTTCCACATTAATATGATATTGTTCGATTTGGGTCAAAACTGAGCCCGCACGAATTTTTTCTTGAGTACAACCACCCAAAAGACCTCGTACTAATGGAGTTCTCTAAATGCTTCATATACAAGTCATTATCCTCTTGTATTACTGATTTCGTATTAGGTTTAAGACCTCAACAATCCTCCCCTTCAAACTAAGGATCACATCGCCTCCCCTCGAGATAATTCACCCGCTCATCAGTTATTGGCCTCCCCTTGAGATAATTTATCGATCCGTCAAATCAACTTGTACCGCCTATTACTACCCAATGGAACCCACCGCCTGACCACTATATTATCAAGAAGACTTTCAACACAAGGTACACTATGGATCAATCACGAACTTCATCTTTGAACAGACTCTGATACCACATGTTGAACCCTTCGGAGTCGCTCCTCATCCCACATTAGTATGATATTGTCTGCTTTGGTCAGGATCAAGCCCGCACAGATTTGTTCTTGAGTACCACCACCCAAAAGGCCTGATATTAATGGAGTTCTCTAAATGCTTTATATACAAGACATTATCCTATTGTATTATTGATGTGGTATTAGGTTTGACACCCAAACACTAATTTATTCATTTTCATCATTTTTTTAATATCATCAACTACAATATCAATAATAATAATAATAATTTATTTTAATTCATTTCAAACCAAATCACTCAAATTTACCACTATACACACACGTAATGCATCTCCCTTGCGAATGTTGTCATCACAAACAACAATCCTTCTTTGCGAAGACATCATCACCACTCAAATTTTCGAATTCTAAATTCTTTAAAAGTAATATCCACAGTGATGATATAAGTGATAATATAAATAGTAACTTCAAACATTTCTATCTTTCTGAATATGAAATGTACAAAATATTATTTTTTTTGTAAAAATTTAAGAATAAGGAACGAAACCATAAAATAAAAACAAATAAAAATTATTTCCTTATATTGGAGCTCTAATCATTTAGATTTTTAATGATATTTCTTAAACCCTACTAGATGAGAACATAAACCTTGGAAAATGCAATGAACCAATTTTTATGGTGAGAAAGAACCATGGACCAAACAAATTATCAGAGAAAATTTGTACTAGGGTAAGAAAAACATATTGTCTATAATGATTCCCTACTAAAACAGCAAATCCCTATTCACAAGCATCACCACATGGGGTTTCATGTACTATATACATAAATTCCATCTTCATTTCATTGAAAAGATGGACAACTTTCTTTTTGCCCACTTTTTAAAACTTTTATCAATTCAAAATCCATTTAAAATTTTCTATTTGTAATGAAATTTTCATAATAATTTAAACAAAAAAAAAAACAATAAAAGTATTTTTAATTATTTTCATTATTCTCCAACATAACTAGCTATAAAGAATTAAAATAATTTCAACTCACTTCAAACAAAATCACTCAAATTAATCACAGATTAATAGTTTTGAACTTTGATTTTTTTAATTAATAATTTAAAAATTGAGGGTAAAACGAGAAAAGTATTTAAAAATTAAATATTTTCAATATTTTCATATATTTCAATAATAAAAAATAAATAAAATAATAATTTATCTAATAATTTTTTAACCAATTACATAATATATTATTTGAGATGTTCCCATTATTTTATGTGAAATGGATTTGAGTTATTCAATAATGTGTTCTGAGGATTGTGGCCACAAGTTTTATTTCTAATGGGACAATTTAACATTATATATGTTGAATATATGTTTCACTCAATATAATGAAACAACCAAGATATTAGAAAATGTACATTTTTATGTATAAGCTTAGCAACTCTTTTGTTGAAAATGCCTTGTTTCTCCTGAAAGAATTAATTGAGGTAGGAATTATCCAATTCGGAGAAATTTTATTTTACGGTTATTCATATCATGTTAAGTTATTTTTTTTTTAACCCTAATAACATAGCATCTAATATCTACACGTAGTACAGTTCCATATCTAAATAAAGTCACCAAGTAAACCAGAATTGAACATGGAAATATACAAAGATTATATGATTCACCGTAAATTGACTACAGCCACGGGACAGGCTCACCCAGAGCCCAGCAAATCACTATAAGAGAATCAATATTGGTACAATACTAGTAATCACAAATATGACAAAACAAAACCACCAAGAACCATATAGATTTAAAGTACAATGGATAGAAGAAACCCTAAATGAGAAACCCTATCAGAGAACATATAGATCAAAAATTGCATTTGACCGTATAAAAAAATACTTAAATCGGGTTGAAGCCTGATCGAGTCACTGGATTGAGGCGCAGATTTTTTTTTTTTTTTTTTTATGTATGGGCTTCACAGAGTATTACAAAAGCAACAAGTTCAAGATTACAGACCAGCTAAAAAATACATAATACATGATAAACATGAAAACATATAACAGTTTTATTTTCAATTTACAAAATAACATTTGCATTTAGGTTAAATAATAACCAATTATACGGAGCAAACTCTCATACATATCTTACATCCATCTTTTTTAAATTTACATTTTGAACAATAAATTTGAAATGCAAATAGGAATATACTTAACATTTCACCCCTCTATAACTAATTTGGTAATAATTACACATAACATTCCAGATTGTTTCTAATAGTTAAATAATCATTTTTGAGGTAATAAAATACTAAATATATTTCTATTCCATTCAAAATTTACTTACATACTTTAACGTTAACCTTATAATTTACTACGAAAATGAATATTCAAGAAAATTTTACCTTTCATTTATTTAATAATCAAAACTAACCACAACTATACTGCATATCTATTTAGCAAGATGTAAAGCAATCTCTACTTTCTAAAACACTTTTTTTATTCCATCCCATTCTCAAATTATTTCCGGAAAAATAGCAATTTGAAAACTTAATTTAATTAGCTTTTTGAAAAAGTATATATACTTAAAAATATATGAATTATTTATCAATAATTATAGTGGAAAATAAAAATAACTAAATTTCCCTTATTATTATTTTTATTAAGTTTACCCATGAAAATTATATTAAAAACCCTCCATAGATAAAAACGGATTTTAAAATTAGTGATAAATAAAATAAAATTTTTAAAAATAGTGAGAAAAAGTGAAATTTTCAATTAAATCTAATAGTAAATTTCAATCATTAAAAGAGGAAGCATATAAGTACGGAAAATAAAAATGAAAAGGACAGAGGCAGAAAAGCACATGCAAAAGCATCGGTTGTACATTACATTACATATATACTTCTCTTGTCTTCAATTATTTGAGCACTTTCGTATACATATTTGATGTGTCTTCTTCTCTCTCTCTTACATTTACCCTAAACAATCCAAAATTATTTATAATGCTTCAGGAAATTTCACATGTGAGAAGCCATCCAAAACTATAGTGCAAGCTCATAAATGAAGGTAGTTTGTATGATAGAGACTTATACCAAGTTTAGAATACCAAATTATTTGTAAGTTATGGTTATTTTATTTTTATATTTATTTGGTGTGTATTTACATGATTTTTATATTTTATTATTAAATTTTTAATATTTATAAATGAATAAATATGATTTTAAAGCGATAATCAGTATTTTAAAAAACGAATTGAAAAATTGTGTTTAGAAAATATATAAACGGGACATAATTTATACGTAGATGAAATTTAGAAGTCCTGACGGAAATGAGGTAAATTTTACTAATAAAACAAAATAAATAGACCATTGAGGTGAGAATTTGTAGAACACCAACAATAACATAAATGAACTACAAGACCTCATAAAATAAAATAAATAAGTAAAATTAAATAAAAATATAAAATTCTCATGCGAAAATTTATAGCATGAAAAAATTGAAGTGGTTCATTATATTAGAATTGCAATGGATTAAGAAATTCTTAAAATTATCTCACGCAATTTTTATAAAATAGTGAAGCTCAAATTTAAATAAATAATAATTAATTTAAATATTTCAATTGATTCTAAGCTAGTTTTTGTAAATCTTTTTATTTAGTATTATCTTTTCATGCATTGAGCAAAAGTATTCAAAAAGGTCTAAACCGATCAAAATTCAACTAAAAATAGTTATAAATTATTTATTTATTATTTATTTAGAATTGAAAAGAAAATCACGAGCGAAACAACTCTAAAAAGTGCGTTTGGATTATTGACGAGTTGCTATCAAAACAGTATAAACCGGTCAAATTAAAGGTCTAATTAATATTTTTATTTTTATTTTTGTATTTTAGATATAGTGATTTCTTTATTTCACTTTTTTTTCTTCTCCATAATTAATACTCCTCCTCTGTTTCCTTTTACTTACCACATAACACGTTGTCCAAAACTTTAAACGCAAATATCTTTCCTAAGACATAATTAAAAATTATATAAATTTAATATTTGAAAAATATATCTCAAGCCGAATAAAATAAAGTCTCATTTCACATTATTTTTCTTTATATATAAGGAATAAATGTGCAAATAAATGAAACCGAGAAAATATTATCATTTGATTTTTATTATTCATCCTTTAAATAATATAATAATAATTATAGTCATTTCTATTCTACATCAATTTTATATCTAATTTTTAATATTTTAAATCAATAACTCAATAGATTTTTAATATTTTAAATAAATAAATATTAATATTTAAACCAATCCTGATATAGATGATTATTATTATCTTGAAAAGAAAGAAGAGTGAGAAAGAGAATGAACAAAGAACTGGAAACATATGGTGCATGTTATGGTCCCCAAGCAGTTCCAAGTTGATATACACCAAACAAACCAACAAAAACCATACGTCTTTATATGTCTCTGCTCTGGCCTCTTCTATATATATAGTTTCAAAGAAACGTATGGTTCTAAAACTTGTGTATTATTTGATATTCTTTGTAATTATTTCTATATACATATTCCCATAATAGTGGTGTGAATATGTGGAGATATAGTTTGGAAATGAGTGGAGTATTATTAAATTTTAATCGATTATTAGTATTTTAAGTTCAAATTGAGTATGAATGATATTCGAATAGTTTGCAAGTTAATTGTGTTTGGTAGAGCGATTAGATTTTTCATTAGCGATTTTGATAATTTAACTGTTTGGGAGAAACTTTTTGATTAGCGATTAGATTTTTAGTTAGGGATTTCCAAAATGTTACTTCAAGTAGCTTTCCACCAAATCGCTAATCAAAAAGCTCTAATTTTACCCTTATCAATTTATAAGTATTACTAAACTGCCCTTAATAATATTAAAAGCTTCTATATTTATACTAAGTTAGGTTAATTTTAATAATATTTTTATTTATTAAATGTAATTAAAAATATTAAATATTTTTTTAGTTAGTTTATATTTTATTTATTTTTTAATTAATTGATAACTAAAAGATGGTTGATTTTAAATTAAAAATATTAAAAGAAAATTGTTTAAAAATAAATACTAACCCTAATAAATTATATGGTAAGGTAAACAATACTATATAGTTTGTTTACGTAATTTTACATCTAACAACTACTTCAACATCTAATTTTTATTATCAAACACCCATGCCAAATTGCTACTTCAACATTCAATTTAACAGCTAACATGTAATCACTACTTTAACAGCTAACTCAACATCTCGTGTCAAACATACACTAAATATTATTTCAATTTAGATTTTCAATATCTTTATATAATTTTTTTAAAAAGATAATTATATATATATAGGAATTTGGTAAGTAAAACTCGAATTTAAAAAAATACATTTTACGAGTTAGATGTCCAACTCGAATAAAATACAGTCAAAATTTGAGTAATTTTCAAAACAAACTTGAATAAATTAGGGATGGCACATCTGGTCAGGTGTGAGACTTGTGTAACCTTTATAGTACAATATTTTTTAATAATAGTTATATTTAGAATTTAAATCCATTGTATATTTTAGATATTATTTAATTAAATTTTATTTGAATTAACATTTATTATGTGAATATATTTAATTTAATTTAAAATATATTTAATTTATGTGAAAATAAAATATCTACGTATTTATATATAAATTTTACGTTGGAAAACTGCAGATTTTCCCTTCTCTCGGAATCAAGATGGCAACAGAAGAACAAGGGTTATAATTCTCCAACGTGGAAGTTCTTCTTTACAATAGTAGGAATACAAAATACTTTTTACAATATAAAGCTCGCTCAAACTTGAGGATTTATACTTTCTAAGCTATGACTCTCTTTTCTCTTTCCACTAGGGGATGTTGGCTCAGTGAAAAGAAAAAGAAAACTTAATATGAATAACAATTGAGAACACAAGTCTGCAATTCACTCTGCATCTTATTAACATAAACAAAGCCTTTAAATAGGCAGAAATAAATAGAGCAGATATCATATTCCTTACAAATAGGAGAGAATCTACTAATAACAAGTAACATAAATCAAAACAGCATCAAACTATTCTCCTAAAATTTTGGGAATTATTTTTGACTCATTCGAATCACTTTCCAACACCTTCCCTTGATTCGAAATCACATACGCCCAGCAGCCTTCTAAAGTAAATAAATTTTTCCTTTGGCAAAGCTTTTGTTAGAATGTCAGCCGACTGATCACTAGTTTTGCAATACTGGACATCAATAATCTTTCCAGCTACCAAATCTCTGATAAAGTGAAAACGTGTGTCAATATGTTTGGTCTTGCTATGCAGAACTGAATTTTTTTGTCATACATATTGTTGATCTGTTGTCGTAGAAAACTATTGTTGCTACCTTCTGTTGTTGTTTCTGTTCGCTTAAAATGCCTCTAATCCAAATTTCTTGACAAGCAGCAAATGTCATAGCAATATATTCAGCTTCCATACTTGATAGTGCAGTAACTGGCTGCTTCTTTGAACTCCAAGCAATTACCCCAGAGCCTAAAGTGAAAACATGAGCAGATATACTCCTTCGATCATCCAAACAGTTTGAAAAATCAGAATCTGAGTACCCATATAACTTTCCAGCAAATGTCTATTCCATATTCCTTGAATACCATATTCCAAATTCCACTGTCCCGGCTATGTAACGTAGGATTATTTTTGCTGCTGCAAAGTGGATTTTTGATGGTTTCTCCATAAACCTTGAAATGGTACTGACCGCAAATGCTATATCTAGTATTGTATGGGTTAGATAGATTAACCCTCCTATAAGACTTCGATATAATGTCGGATTCACTGCTACTTCTCCATCGTTACTTATAGCTTTATAGTTGGGATTCAAGGGAATAGTAGCTAGGTTGCAGTATAACATACCAAACTTTTTCAGCAGTGTCTTTGCATACAACTCTTGGGATAAGAAAATGCCGTCTGATCCTTGATTTATTTCTAAACCCAAGAAATGGTGCAAATGCCCTAAGTCAGTTATCTCAAATTCAGCAACCATTTGTTCTTTAAACTCCTGAATGACAACATCAGACGAACCTGTATATATCATTTCATCAACATACAAACATATCATCATGAACTCACCATTTTTATATCGCTTGACATACAGGGTGGGTTCTCTTTCACTGCGTTTGAAACCTTGATCTAGAAAATGTTTATCAATGCGACTGTACCAAGCCCTTGGTGCTTGTTTCAGTCCATAAAGAGCTTTTCGTAATTTGTAGACTTTCTCTTCTTCTCCCATGATTTCAAATCCTTGTGGCTACTCTACATAAACTTCTTCATTTAGATCACCGTTAAGGAAAGCAGATTTGACATCAAATTGATGTACCAACCACTGTCGTTGTGCGGCTAAGGTGAGAAATATTCAAACAGTTTCAAATTGAGCTACCGGAGAGAATGTTTCTTCGTAATCAATCCCAGGTTGCTGAGAATATCCTTTGACGACTAAACGCGCTTTGTATCTTTGTATGTTACCATTTCCATCAAGTTTTGTCTTAAACACCCATTTTAATCCAATGGCTCTTTTATTTACGGGCAAATCACATAATGTCCAAGTTCTATTCTTATTTATGGCTGCAATCTCTTTAGTCATCGCTTTTTGCCATTTTTCTTGACTTCATGCTTCTACAAAGGTACCAGGATCTGCAGAAATCAAAGCGAATCCACATGTTTTATACAAGTCAGCTAAAGATCTATATTTTCTTGGTGCTGAAGGTGTAGATAATTCTGTTGCAGGTGGAGTAATTGGAGAATGTTGTGATTCTCGAATAGGCGTCTGAGCAATAGGAATTTGAGAAGAATTTTCTGCTACATCTGCATTTGTAAGACTAGGTTGTTCTTCTTCTTCCTGTATTGCAATATCATGTTCTGTTTGTGATGTAACTTTACCCTGCCAATTCCACTTCAAATGTTCATTAAACACTACGTCCCTTCTAATCAATATTTTTTCAGTTTCTGGATCAAACAATCTATATGCCTTAGACTGTGTGCTATAACCTATAAAAATGCACTTTTGAGATTTTTGATCTAGTTTCTGTCTAGCATGCGGATTAAGCAAAGCATAACAAACTGAACCAAAGACTCGTAAATGACTTACAGATGGTGTTGAACCATGCCATGCTTCAAAGGGTGTTTGATATAATACAGCTCTGGTAGGAGATAAGTTGAGAAGATAGACTGCAGTTCTCACAGCTTCTGCCCAAAATGAGTTTGGTAAGTTCTTCTCCTTAAGCATGCTCCTCGCCATTTCAATAACCGTGCGATTTTTTCGCTCCGCCACACCATTTTGCTCCGGTGTGTAAGGTGTTGCGAGTTCTCTATGTATCCCATGTTCTTCACAAAAATTATTGAATTCTTTGGATAAAAACTCCCCACCTCTGTCTGTCCTAAGAGTTTTTATGAATAAACCACTTTGCTTTTCTACCAAAGCCTTGAATTGCTTAAATATATCAAAGGTTTGGTCCTTGCTGTCAATAAAGTGCACTCAAGACATTCGACTAAAATCATCAGTAATAAGGAAAAAATACTTACTACCTCCTAAAGATATTGTTTGCATTGGTCCACAGAGATCAACATGGAGTAACTCAAGACACATACTAGCCCGCCACGTGTTTTCAACTGGAAAAGACTTTCTATCTTGCTTCCCATATATACAACCCTGACAGAGTTTTATATTGTTGATGGTAGGCAAACCTGACACCATACGCTTATTTTTAGGAAGTTGTAAACCTTTAAGATGCAAATGACCATATCGGAGATGCCATATGGTTGAACCATCTTCTTCTTGAGCAGCCAGCATAAAATTTCCTATTCTTGATACATCCAAAGAAAACATTTGGTTTAGAGTCATCTTGATTGTTGCTATAACTCGTTCTGATTTTTTTTCCTTTATACAACATTCTCCATTATCAAAAAATACCAAATATCCAGATAACAGTAATTGTCCAACACTAATCAAATTAAAATCAAAAGCTGGAACATACTGAACATTATGTAAGTATTTGAAATTACCAGGGCTAAGTTCAAATCTTACTGTTCCTTTTCCTTCTACGTGCAGAACATTGCCATTGCCAAGTTTCACATTTTGTTTCTCTGTTTCATCCAGATTTGAGAAAAGATTTTTAAATCCGGTCATATGATTTGAGCATCAACTGTCAACAAACCAGATATGATTCTGATGTTCTGCAGTACTACCTTGAGTCATAAATAGATTTTCTTCATCTTCTCCACAGCTTTCCTCATATTCATCCTCTTTTGTAAATTTAACTTGCTCTTCTTTCGACCAACAATCAGCTTTTATATGGCCAAATTTTCCGCAGTTGTAGCACTGAATATTGCTCATATCTGATCGACCTCTGCCTCTTCCATTTGCTCATCCTCTCCCAGGAAATCTTCCCCGAAAACCTCCTCTCCCACGACCACTACTCCTATGGTCGTCTTGAACTTGAAACGCCTTCTCTTCTACTTTTTCTACTGATCTATTAATCCGTACTTCATGAGCTAATAGTGAACCCATTAGTTCATCAAAGGAAAAAATAGATAGATCTTTGGACTCTTCAATAGCTGCCACAACATGATCAAATTTAGGAGTCAGACTGCGTAATACCTTTTCTATAATGGTCTGATCTTCAATCTTTGCCCTATATGTCCTCATCTGGCTTACTGTAGCAGTGGTTTTTGATAAAAATTCTGATACAGATTCTCCAGACTTCATTTGTAGTGTCTCAAACTCCCTGCGAAGTGATTGTAGTTTAACAACCATCACTTTTGAGTCTCCTTGAAACTTCTTCTTCAAAACTGTCCATGCTTCCTTAGACGTACTAGCGGACGGAATTCTGGAAAATACACTATCATGTACTCCTTGCTGTATGATTGCCAAAGCCTTTGCATCATTCTTTCTCATGTCTCTTAGTTTCTCTTCTTGTTCTGCATTGAGTGGAATATCTGCAGCTGGCTCTGTGTATCCTTCTTCTACAAAGTTCCAGATAACTTGAGACCGCAACAGAGTTTTCATTCTGATAGACCAGAATTCATAATTCTCGCCTTTAAATATAGGTAGAAGAGGCTGTGAATTACTACTGTTATTCATCCTGATGTATTCTTCTTTTGTTTTCGTTTTTTTTTCAATACTCTCACTCCTCACTTATATTCTCACTACTCACTTCTCTGTATTTTTTTTTCTAAGACTCACGTTTAATTTTGCTCTGATACCACAATGTTGGCTCAATGAAAAGAAAAAGAAAACTTAATACAAACAACAATTGAGAACGCAAGTCTGCAATTCACTCTGCATCTTATTAACATAAACAAAGCCTTTAAATAGGCAGAAATAAACAGAGCAGATATCATCTTCCTTACAAATAGGAGAGAATCTACTAATAACAAGTAACATAAATCAAAACAGCATCAAACTATTCTTCTAAAATTTTGGTACACTATCATGTACTCCTTGCTGTATGATTGCCAAAGCCTTTGCATCATTCTTTCTCATGTCTCTTAGTTTCTCTTCTTGTTCTGCATTGAGTGGAATATCTGCAGCTGGCTCTGTGTATCCTTCTTCTACAAGTTCCAGATAACTTGAGACCGCAACAGAGTTTTCATTCTGATAGACCAGAATTCATAATTCTCGCCTTTAAATATAGGTAGAAGAGGCTGTGAATTACTACTGTTATTCATCCTGATGTATTCTTCTTTTGTTTTCGTTTTTTTTTCAATACTCTCACTCCTCACTTATATTCTCACTACTCACTTCTCTGTATTTTTTTTTCTAAGACTCACGTTTAATTTTGCTCTGATACCACAATGTTGGCTCAATGAAAGAAAAAGAAAACTTAATACAAACAACAATTGAGAACGCAAGTCTGCAATTCACTCTGCATCTTATTAACATAAACAAAGCCTTTAAATAGGCAGAAATAAACAGAGCAGATATCATCTTCCTTACAAATAGGAGAGAATCTACTAATAACAAGTAACATAAATCAAAACAGCATCAAACTATTCTTCTAAAATTTTGGTACACTATCATGTACTCCTTGCTGTATGATTGCCAAAGCCTTTGCATCATTCTTTCTCATGTCTCTTAGTTTCTCTTCTTGTTCTGCATTGAGTGGAATATCTGCAGCTGGCTCTGTGTATCCTTCTTCTACAAAGTTCCAGATAACTTGAGACCGCAACAGAGTTTTCATTCTGATAGACCAGAATTCATAATTCTCGCCTTTAAATATAGGTAGAAGAGGCTGTGAATTACTACTGTTATTCATCCTGATGTATTCTTCTTTTGTTTTCGTTTTTTTTTCAATACTCTCACTCCTCACTTATATTCTCACTACTCACTTCTCTGTATTTTTTTTTTCTAAGACTCACGTTTAATTTTGCTCTGATACCACAATGTTGGCTCAATGAAAAGAAAAAGAAAACTTAATACAAACAACAATTGAGAACGCAAGTCTGCAATTCACTCTGCATCTTATTAACATAAACAAAGCCTTTAAATAGGCAGAAATAAACAGAGCAGATATCATCTTCCTTACAAATAGGAGAGAATCTACTAATAACAAGTAACATAAATCAAAACAGCATCAAACTATTCTTCTAAAATTTTGGGAATTATTTTTGACTCATTCGAATCACTTTCCAACAAAGGATTTCTAAGTAAGTGTTTTCAAACTTTTAAAGATTATTTATACAAATGAAGATCTCTCCCTTGTTATAAGCAATTCCACTTTCTTAACATACGGTGGATATTGCACATGTGACTATAATTATATTTTTAGAATTCTCCATGGATATTGCACATGTGTGACTATAATTATATTTCTAGAATTCTCCATAAACTCTATTATGGTAACTTGTGTTGAAGAAGATTGTATCAAATTTAGTGGTACTGATATTTATTAGTTGTCAATAATGTTCCTTAAGTTTAGCCATTATTTGATTGTGATTGTGATTCTTGAATATCAGGAACGTCAGTTGTTTCTTTCTCTTTAAAAATAGTCTATGTATTCTGTTTTTTAATTAAGGAATTAAAGTGAATAAATTACTTTCCAAGCTTTGTTGTGTACTCTACATCTTCACGGTATTTATTCAACATCTGTGGTACCAGAGCCATTCAGCCCCTAATTAAAGAGTCAAACACGTGAGGTTGAGAAATAACAGATTATGAATTTTGGAGTATGCGTGTAAAAACTTGAGAACTCTACTCAAGTCCCACGATTTTTGAATTTGGTGGAAACATAGTACACAGAACCTACAACAGAAGATGGACGGCAAAGCGACGACACAAGATTTTGAGAAAATCGAAAGAAGGATGCTAAAGCATTAGCAATAATCCACCAGGCACGACTCCGTCTTTTCACGTATTGCTATAAAAGCTACTTTAAAGTAAGCATGGTTAGTTTTAAAGGAGTTCCCAGGAGATTCAAAAGTGAAAGTAGTTAAATTAAAATTATTAAGATCTGAATTCAACCTTGATTATGAAAAGTGCAGAATGATTTTCTCTCCGGAACTATGTCAATAGAATACTTTCAACATCAGTATGCTAGTCTCATATTTTACTCCCAGTAAAGAATAGACCTAAATTGTTTCATCTATCTATATAACCTTTAATTTCCGATGCACCAACAAATATGTTCATTACATTTTTATTTTACTTTATTTTTAATTCTTAAATAAAACTTGTGAGGTAATCTATCATTCTCGAAAGAAAAATGCCACGTCATATCTTCGTAAACTAAAGTGTTAAATTATAATCCAAATCTCACAGTTATCTTTTTTAACTGATTTGATATGTCGATTAAATGATTGATGATAAGAAAATTTAACAACTTGGTACTGTTTTATAATATGCTTCACGTTTTCGCCTTTTTAACCATTGTTTGATAATAGACAAACATATTATATGGATTTAAATCACTTTAACATATCTACTTTGCCTTTATATGATCTCATAAGATTCCCCAACATTATATATTTTTATATATTACAAAAAAGGGTAATATTCAGCTTACTTAAAATGGAAAAAAAATAATGTTTCTTTAGTTACTGAATCCTAGGAGATCCAGAGACGGAGCTAGAAAATATAGGTGAGGGGGCCGAATAAGACTCTAATAGTAATTTACAGGGTGCGGGGCAGCGCTCCGCTGTACGCTAAATTATATTAATAAAATTTTAAAATATTATTTTAAATATTATAGTTTTATTATAAAGTATATTTTTATAATTTATTATAAATTATTAAATTTATTTTAATTTAAAATTTTATGTTTAGCATTACTATTATTATTAAAGAAAATATAGTATTTAAAGTTTAAATAACGATTTTCCTACTAAAAACTATTGATAAATTTATTTATAATGGATATTCCTAATAAATTTAGTGATATAAAAAATTAGTTGAAAATAATGATAAATAATTATTTATAACTTATTGTAATTATATTTGCATATATTATAAACTTTTAATATTTTCTAAGTTTATAAATTTTTATTATTAATATTTTATAATTATAGAAAAAAAATTATATATTAAAAATGAAAAAATAATAAATATTATATAAGCAATGAGAATAAAAAAAATATTATAATTAAATGAAAAATGAAAAAATGTAATTATATTTGCATATATTATAAACTTTTAGTATTTTCTAAGTTTATAAATTTTTATTATTAATATTTTATAATTATAAAAAAAAATTATATATTAAAAAATGAAAAATGTGGTTATGAAGAAGTGAACCCGTGACTAAATTGGTTTTCCCTGCAAGATGTAACCATCAAGCCAGTCCTATTTAATAGGACATGATTTTAACAAAATATATATATATAAAGAATTTGTGAGGCTAAGGGGTGGCCATGGCACCCACAAGCCCCCCCTACCTCCGTCACTGAGGAGATCACAACAAATTCAAATATTTAATTTATTGATACTTGATCATTATATAAATAATTATCTAGTAACTCGGAAGCACTACTTTAATTAAATGATCAAATTTAATATATATATATATACATTGTATTAATAATCAATTAATGATTAATTAACCTAATAAAAAATCATAGTTTAGAAATAAAAAATAATTTAAATTCATAAATAATATATTTTAATCTAAATTTAATTTTTTTAAATATAAAATTATATAAATCTTAATTTTAAATAAAATTATTTTAAAAATTAATTTTTATGAGATAATTTATTTTAATTCTCTTTCCGTAAATTAGAATTTTCAAAAATATTCATTTACTATTTAAAAAATTATAAATTATATATGAGCGGTGTATATATACTTTCATACAAGTGAAGTTGAATTCAAATTTTTTAATTAAATTCAAGTTTATATCTTAAAATATAATAATCACTCAAACTATTAAATTTATAATATATTCAACTTTAAATTATCCGTTAACAATCTAATATTTAATAATTGAGAGTTTAATAGTTGAGAGGTTAGAGTAAAATTTAGTATATTAGAAAAGACAAATTGGAAAGTTTAGATAAATTTAGGAGTTTAGGGATTATTATGCCATCTTTTATTACAAATTCAAATCAAAACAATAGTAACTGAAAACATGTTGAACCATGTTCATATACAACAAGCAACATATTTTGGTACCTTTTCAAGCTCAAGATATCTAAAAATCAAAATCAAATCTCCAACGATCACAAACAAACAAACTCAAAAGTTGTCGAAATTCACGAGGAATCAAAAGAAAAAAAGCACACAAAAAAAGATAGATATAGATTGTACTTGCAAATAAAATTGAAGTCAAGTATTCAATTAACCACATGTAAAAATGACACGTGTACACTAATCATGCAGTTTTGTAACGAACGTTTTTGTGGTACGGATTGATGTGATTAGGGTTTTAGGAACCTTCCCACTTGCCTTGATTGAATTTGAAAGCTTATTTGATTTTGATGTTTAGTTAAACTTTTATTTTGCCCCAACTTTTTAAAGTAATTTCATCTTTTTGATTACTTGGATGAGTTTATAGATTTTCATCCTCAAGTGAGGATTTGGGACCAAGATTTATATATATAAACTCAATATGATTATAATTTAAAAGTATAAATATTAGATAAATGATAATTTTAAGATTATGATGTCTAATTATAGAGATTTTTAATTGAAGTAGAAATTAATTGAATTTTTTAAATCTACATTTATTTTGGTTATTATATAAGCTGTATGAAAAAAAATGGCCGAATTTGATATATTATTATATCTTTACCACCTAATTAAAATTATTGATTTTATTAAATAAGTTGAAAAAAATTAATTATGTTTAAATGGTATCCGTTAATTTATTAACGGTTGAAGTCGTAGTTTGAATAATTGAAGTAATTATTTATTAATTATTAAAATAATTACTGTAATAATTATTTGTTGATAGTTACATGAATTCAAATATTAATAACTATAAGATTTTTAAAAATATATATATATTACATGATTATTTAACTTGTATTTATTAATATATGGAAATATTACGAAAACTTTTTTTTTTATTAAAAAACTATTTAAAATAATACTTCCTCCATTCTAAAATAGATGAAACACTTCCTGCGAACACGCTATCCAATATTTATCTTCAATGGTAAATATTTTTAATTATATACAACTAAAAATTATAATAATTTAATATTTGAAAAGTAGACTTTAAGACGAAAAAACAAGATCCCACTTGACTATATTATTCCTTATATATAGAAAATAATATGCGAAACAAATTGGTTGATAAATAGTTAATACTATGCTAATGTTTCACCTATTTTAGAACGGAGGTAGTATTTGTCAAATAATAATTTAAAATAAATCATATTACTAATGTATACCGCTAAATATTATATTAAATTTAGTGAAAATAAGCCAAATTAGACCTTATCAACTTTTTTTCTTAGTTTTAGACCAATCCTAATTTTTTACACTTTTAAACTTTTTTGTAAAAAAATTGTGAAACCAAAATTAAAAAAAAAAAAAAAAAAAAAAAAAAGAAGAAGAAGAAAATTTGCAGAAAATAAGCTATCGGAAAGCAAGCAAAATCGAATCAGCTTCCCGGTAAGTAATACCAGAAAGCTGAAATTAGCTTTTCGGTACTACACAGTGGGAAGCAGACTTGAATTTTGCCTGTTTCCTAGTGTATAATACCAAGATGCAAAAATTTGCTTTTCAGTATTGCACACCGAGAAGCGGGCTTGAATGTTGACTGCTTTCGGGTGTGTAACTCCGGAAAGCTACTGAATATATACTTTTTTGGTATTTAAGGGTAAAATAGTCATTTTGGTCTATTTTTTGAAAAAAAAAAAAAGAAATTCAAAAAGTTTAGTTGCATAAAAATTTTATTGTTGATCTAAAAATATAATTTTTTAAAAAAAAAAAAAAGTCTAACAATACCCTTAAATTTATTATAAAATACTTAACTTTATAAAATACTATCAAATTGTGTAATTTTTTGAATGGTTGATGTTTAGCGTAGCAAATCAATGAGTGTTATTGAATGGTGAATAAGATAATCTAACTCTCATTAAAATATAGAAAATAATATCTCATAATTTTGCATAATGTGTTGACAATATTATGAAAAATTGGACAAACAATTATATTTTAAACATTTTTAGGGACTGGAGTGAAAATTTCAATGATATATAAGTGATTGATGGAATGTTAAATTTGTATGTTTTATTACGTACAAGTTTGTGTACTGCGGGTATCAGTCTCTATCATATTTGAAAAGTAACGTTGAAGCTATCTATTCATTGCCATAAACGGTGACGTATTATTCATGTGAAGCTGACGTGGCTCATTAAATCGACAGCTTCCTATTTGATCGTTACGTTTATGGAGTCTATTAATTATTCACTAGAAAAATCAATATCGTTATATTGAATACAAATATCTGGGATCGAAATTGGTTACATTTGTGAATAGTTTAATTTTATATAAAAAGAAATTAAAATTAAAAAGGAAAATGAATGTGAAAATATTCAAATTTAGTCATCCTGGGATGGTTGTTGGAACTTTTTTAAATAAAATTTTAGAATTATATATATACTTTTTATAAATATATTTTATTTATTTATTGATTAATTTTTTAAGGTGGTAGAGATGAGGTTGGATTATTTTTTAAAGTAAAATTTTAAACAGAGTAATAAAAAAATAGTGTTTTGTACCCTCAATATAAAAAACATTGGGCTTATGAATGGGCCTGAACCATAACTTGAGTGGGTTGAGACTCCAGAATTAGTGGGCCAAGACCAGTCGACTATGGATTACAAGTTGACTACGAGTTGATTAATCTTGAATGGTGATATATATATATATATATATATATATATATATATATATGTATATATATATATATATAACGTTAAACTTAACGGTCTAATCTAAAATGCCAACTATACATATAACACAACACGAAGTTATTTCGGAGGACATCGTGGACACGAACAATGTTCGATTTGTACTCCGTGGAAGAGAACTCCCGTGGCTTCAGGTTTTTAGCCATAAAATTTAGGTGGCTTAAGGTTTGGACAAGGAGGATGATAATAAGAAAAGATTTGGGATGTAAAAAGTTCTAATTGAATCGAGGTTTATGTTCACACCGGATAGAAATTAGATCCAAATACGGTTTTCACTGGAAGCAGTTTTCTAAGTGATCGATTTTGGAAAAAATAGAGTCTGATTAGGCTTAAATATTAATGGGTAAAAATCGATTGGGTTGAGAAATGAGTTCTATTTCTATTATCATTTTTATCTCACACCCCTACTTTACTCCGAGATACTATGAGCGACTACCATTTTAATAAAGTCTTTTATTTATGGAGTAATGGTATTGTACTCGCGCCCCCCCTCCCCTTTTTATCTATTAATAGGTGATAAAATAAAAATAAGAGTAAATTGCAACCAGACTACCTGGTTAATACATATTTACACATTTATACATTTTTTTTAATTTTTGTTGACACCACACTACCTAGTTAAACTACATCTGAGTTAATTATTATAAAAATGTATAAAAAGTCTTTTTTATCCCTTGTTATTGTAGTGGTTCGGAACTACAGTTGATCCGGACTGATTGGACCGGATGGTTCAAGGCTCGTTAGGGACCGATTCCAAAAGTAAGGGTTTCCTGCAAAAGAATAAGTAACGTCCGAGCGGACCTGGTGACACCGGTGTGGTGTCTGCCGTAGGCACTCCGACGCTCAAGTCAGTTCTGAACTGTAAATGAATAAGGAAGAAAATGAACAGAATGAACGATTAACTCCCTGTTATCGATGGTTCCTTTCGGAAGTACAGCCTCGGAAGGTCGTCGACAGACACTTACATGAGCTCTAGGCTTAGCTGATTGTAACCGATAAAATGATCAAAGACGCCGATTAGCTACCGGAGAGTGATCAGAGAATATGACAGCGTGAGTCGCAATTTCAGCAGAGTTTCGGTAAGTAAATGTGTGTCCCCCTTATGAGGTTCAAGTCCTCTATTTATAGAGGCTTGGGAGGCTGTTGCTTGATCCTGACGAGATTCATGCGGAACGACCTCCGGAGAATCCGGGATCTCATCAACAGCCCGCTTACCCAGTTGATGGGCCTCGGAAGGAATGGATCGCCTTGGAATTATTGGGCCTGGGCCTCTCAGAATCAGCAGGCCTGGGCCTGGGCCTGGACTCTGATTCCGAACCGGGCTTGGATTTTCAGCCCACTAGAATTATTAATTAGTCTGACATTGTAATCTGTGTATTTTTTTAAAAGGAGAAGGTTGGTTGATTTTTTTAATTAATTAATTGAAAAAATATATATAATAATTGTATATTGCCTTTTCTTTTATTTTACACCGTTTACAATTTTTTTTATTTATCGTTATTAGCATTTTAAAAAACTATTTATATTTTTATTGACCACTATATAAATTTATAATACGTTAAAAAATAATAAAATAAATTTTATTATGATTGTTTAGGATGAACATATGTTGATGGTGTTTCAAGATATGTTAGAATAATTCAACCGTTCCCAAAAAAATTCAATATATGCTAAAATATACAGTAGATGATATTTCAATGACCTACAATAAAATATATATATATATATATACAATTAACTACGTTGTTAGGAATAAAAGAATAAATGATAATGACAATTTTATTTGATTGATAAACTAAAATTAATAGTAAATATTATAGACATACTTTTTTCTTAGTTAATTTTTCACTGACCATGTATCATGTGGTATTTTTTTAATTAATTTTTAATCATATTGTATTTTTTTAAAATTATTATAAATTTACATATTACTCAATTAAAATATAAATAGTTTTTTTTTTAAAGATGCTAATAACATTAAATAAGAAAAATTGTTAATAGTGTTAAAAAAAGAAGAAGAAGCAATAAATAAATATTATACAATGGTTATAAAAATTTTTCAATTAATTAATTAAAAAAATCAACCAGCCTTTAAATGTGCAGATTACAATATTAGGCTAATTAATAAGGGATAAAAAAGACTATATAATAATTAATTCAGATGTAGCTTAACCAGGTAGTGGTTGCAATAAAAATTAAAAAGTGTATAAATTTGTAAATATATATTAACCAGGTAGTCTGGTTGTAATTTACTCATTTGTAAATATGTATTAACCAGGTAGTCTGGTTGCAATTTACTCTAAAAATAAATAAATAAATAATAAATGCAAATTCAAATCATCCACGAGTGCATAACACATGGGAATTTGCGGAACAATTTGGGTCAAATCTTGAAAAAAAAAACTAAAAAGTAGTGTCGAGCCTGTGAAATTAAGTAGAGCATTTGAACGTATGAGTAGGCAATAAAAATGGGCTATCAGAGTAGACCAACATTGGTTATATATAAAACATTTGCAAAATGAGTTATTCTTTTTGGTTAGGTTGAAAGTAAATTATTTTGAGAAATTAAAATCTTTTTTGTTTGTTTTTTTTTTTTAAAATTATGTTTGATATCTATTATTTTGAGAAATTAAAATTTTTTTTTGTTTTTTTTAAAAAAAAAAAAATCTTTTTATGTTTGATATCTACTTTTTAGATATTTGAATACATTTGTTTTCTCAACTTTTTTTTTAAAAATATATACTTAAGTAAAACAATTTTAAACAAAATAATAAAATTAAATTTAACCACTTACTTTAAATAGATAAGTAATTTACTAATTTATTATTTTTGTTGGACAACTCTACCATTTTGACAAAATCAATTAAATCTCTAAAATTAAATTATTTTCTCGATTTATTTTCATAACCCTATTCAATGGGTGATATCAAAGATCAAATTAATATTTGTTGTCTCATATCTCGTTTGAGTTAAAAAAGATTTTTAATTTTTTTTTCGAGCCCTTAAAAGATAAAATTAGCTATTAAAATTTAAAAGAAAAAAAAAATCAAACAAGTCTCTTAAGAGACCTCTTAATTTTTAGTTAAGTGAGCTCTTAACAATTAACTCATTAGTTGATCCAACCCTACTAATATCTCTTAACAGATTGCAAAAGACTTAATTGCCTCACAATCTTAAACCCTTATTAATTATTAGTTAGTTAGTAATTAATATGGACAAGTTAGTCATTTAGGCACTATTAGCTAGTTAGATTCAAACACCCACTATTAATTATTAGCTAACTAATTGTTAATATCTCTTAACAATTAGCTAGCTAATTATTAACTCTTAAAGATCCAAACAGGATAAGTTTGATTGTATAATTAGTTTCATAATTTAAAAATTATTATGCTATTATTTATATTAATTGTATATCTTTGTTAATCTCGTATTTTTTTTTCTTTTGAAATTTATGAAATAAAGTAAGAGGAAATACAATAACCACAAAGTTTGTCATGTACTGACTCATTTTATTTTATAGGGGAAGAATCTAGAGAGTGTGACCAACCTGCTCGAGACCCTCTTCACTTCTCTCTTTATTTCGGGTTCCTTAGTCCAGGAACTTACCGGCATTGACCTAAAAGCTGCATTTGGCAGAATTAAGCTTTCATACTGTACTTTCTTAGGATTTCAAATGTATCCCTTAAGTAATGTATATAGAGATCTGTTGATTTAGATTTCACCAACATGTCATTAATACAAACTTCAATTGTCTTGCCCAATTTCTCTGCGAATATTTTATTCATCAACCTCTAATAGGTGAGCCTATATTTTTCAATCTGAAGAGCATTACTTTATAGCAATGGATACCTCTTTTAATGATGAAAGAAGTCTTCTCTCGGTTTCTTGTATACACTAGAATTTGGTTGTATCCCAAGTAGGCATCCACGAAGCTCAACACTTCGTACCCCGCTATGGCGTCGACCATAATTTAATATGAGGAAGCACAAAGGGGTCATTTGGAAATGCCTTGTTCAAATCAGTGAAGTTGATATAGACCCTCCACTTACCATTGTTTTAACCGCTACCATATTTGTCAGCCAGTTAAGATATTACACTTTGCGAATGCATATTTATCCCTTGGATTAGGGTTTCATCATTCCAGCCAAATGAAATTGATTACCGAAAACTCATGAATGAGTTTAAATAGTCTTAACTTGTTTCTGTTTTGCGTCAAACAATCTTCATTTCGTGCAATCATGACCTTCCAAGGATGACACTATAAGTTAATTCTGAGTTGATTAT
This sequence comes from Cardiospermum halicacabum, assembly GCA_031304145.1. Lineage (NCBI taxonomy): Eukaryota > Viridiplantae > Streptophyta > Magnoliopsida > Sapindales > Sapindaceae > Cardiospermum > Cardiospermum halicacabum. The sequence continues at coordinate 2,174,377 of CM062392.1, forward strand.
GAAGAAGGTGGTGTGCAAATTTACGCCTTCTACATGTACCATGAGGTCTACCTCCCCTAAGGTATTATTCGATTCTCCACTAAACCTGACAGAGAGATGGTTCTTCTTCAGATTTTGGATTCATTTATCTGCATGACTTTTAGTATGTCCAATAATATCAATTTCGTCGAATTTCCATTGTCTACCAACATCATTCATATGTTCATGTTGGCTATCTCTATTTAAATGACTAGAGTGTCGTGATGAGGACTCGAAGTGTGGACTCCGTCTTCATCCACAAAGGTGATTGAGGGCGATAATGGTTTACTGCTTCCTTGTAATCCATACATTCTCATTATTTCCCTCATTTTCCTTTTGGCCCCTGATCTAGTATATCTACCTAGTTCTGAACCCCTTACAATCATGTTTATGGTTTGACTTTCGGGATGTGTAGATTTCAGCTTTGAGCTCTTTCTACTATTTCTTTCCCCTTTTTGCTTTGAAACTCTTTGAGGTGCCTCGCCTTCAGCAATTATGTTATCCCTTTCCTTAAAGTGAAGCCATTTCTCGGTGTTGTGCTCATGATCTCTATAGTAATCACAGTATCTGCTCATATAACAGGTTTCCCGGAGTTCTGTTTGTTTGGCCACTGTACGCTACCATTGTACCTTTCATTACTGCCACTATTTTTTTCGCAGAAACATTTAATGAGTATAGAATGAATTCTCTAGGGTGGGTGCTTCTTGGGTACGAGGGCGTTGAACTCTTATCTAGGATATACCCGGTCCCTCTTTCGATCGGATGGTAAATTACGCTCTCTAGATTCATACTTATTATTTGCCTTAACCACTTTGTTTTCCTTTTTTTCAAATCTTCTTCATAAGCCATTCAACCCTCTACCTCATCGAGCAATTCTGTGAAAGTCTTAAACTTTTTTCGTACTAGCTTGATGTGTACCTTGGTGCCTTTTACCAACCCTTTGATGAAGGCGGCTATTGCACTTTTCTCTGCAGTCAGAGATGGAGGTTTTAGCTTCATTGAACCTTTTTACATGTTTTCTTGCGTTTTGTTCCTTCCTTAGAATGGCTCGTAGAGGTCTTTCTTATAGATTTCAGGTTTCTTGTTATGATAAAAATGGCTGACGAACTTGGTCACGAGCTTAGCATATGAGTTAATGTTGTTTGACGAAAGGGATGAAAACTATCTTTAGCTAGGGTCAGTGAGACTCGTGCTAAAAGCTTTGCATAATACTGTTTCCTATGACTATATTGCAGGTGATCATATGATTCTTGTATCTTACCACGTGGTCTTCAAGGTCTGAACTTCTATCTTACTGCTTACCTTGAGGCATTGAAATTTTTTTGGGCATGGTTGTTCGCAATATCCATAAACTAAAAGGGTTATCAATGTATCTGGTGGTAATTTCTTGCATATAGTTTTTTCCCCTCATTTTCATCTAGGGTGTTGGTTAGCTCAGTCCACTTCTTCTCCATCCATTCCTTTAATTTTTTGATTTTCCCTTTTTCTGTTCGCCAAAGCCTGTAACGTCCTCTTCTTGACGTCTGAAATCCTCATTCTCAATATGATGTCTTCTCTGCCTGTATCTTCCTCAATCTTCTACTCAGTATCAAAGATAAAAGTCATGTTCTTTAAGGGGCTCTTTTCGTAGTTAGCCGAGAACTTTCTTTATTGATTAAAGTCGAGGATGGTTTCGAGCCAAATCGCCTTTTCAAGACCATATTCTCTGCGGTGAGTTGTTCAAACTCTGTCTTATGTGCCTTCACCTTCATTAGAAAGACTGCTATCTATTCTTTTATGGTGGGTGTTGATTCATCAGTGTTGTCCATTTTTTAAACGAAACTTGAGCATGTCTAAGATTCTCTACAAAGTGATTGTAGACCTTCAAGGCCCAACTGTGTACGCCAAATTGTGGTGGCCGTAAAAATCACAGTCAAAAAGTCTCAATGCAAAGACTTTTACTTTATTTTGTGAGACCATGAAGATCTATTTCTTGAAAAAATTCCATGGTATTTCTAAAGCATTTTTTGAATGCATTAGAGACGCTCTTATACCAACTCATTTTGAAAATCTCTCTTAACTCTTCGTTTGAGGATGGAGTGAGCACTAAAGAGGTTTTCACATGCACATGGTCTCTTCCTTAGACTGCAGTTTGATGGTTCATGAACGCCATACCACTACAATTATCTTTCTAATTCAAGTAATTAACGAATTAAGTGAAATTAAATTTAAAATTTTTAATATTATTTCTTCAATTAGAATAATTATAATATAACAAATTTAGATTTTATTATATTTTAAATTTTTTTATATATTTTAATTTTAATATTATATGTCTGATAATATAATATAATATATATAATATAATATAATATAATATAATATAATATAATATAATATAATATAATATAATATAATATAATATAATATAATATAATATAATATAATATAATATAATATAATATAATATAATATAATATAATATAATATAATATAATATAATATAATATAATATAATATAATATAATATAATATAATATAATATAATATAATATAATATAATATAATATAATATAATATAATATAATATAATATAATATAATATAATATAATATAATATAATATAATATAACTACATTATCAAATAATATTAAAATTATTATCCTCTGAATTATTTATGATTTAATTAATTTTTTAACAATGTCCATAAAAAAATTATAACACATCTTCTTTCCTTTTTTTTTTTTTTTTTTTTTTTTTTTTTTTTTTTTTTTTTTTTTTTTTAAATATGTGATACAAAGTCAGTGCTACAACACATCATCGCTTCTCCATTCTCCTTATAAAAAATTCAGTTCGCAATGTAAATGTGTCGAATTAAGTATATGCAAAGTCTAAGGTTTCTCTTTTTATACATATTTCTAATTTTTAATAATAATAATCTTATCAACAACAAATAAATTATTAATAATTTTAAAATAATAAAATAAATCAACTATAAAAACACTATTATACACTTTAAAAAAAAATAACTAACTCAAATAAAATTCCCCAAAAAATATTATAATTTACATTAATATCATAAAATTCCAAAATAAAAATATAAAAATCAATTAATACCTCACTACCATATATAACAAAATCTATTTAATTCTGATATAAAGAATACAATATCACATACCCAAAAACATCTGGTGAGAAGAAAACAATAAATAGGTATTTAAATTAAAACAAATATATATAACCAAGAAGAAACCACCAATAGGATCTGCAAAATGTCTCCTCTCTCTTCATATCAAAGACAAATACTCTACATGCAACACTACAAGACACTCTTCAAAGACTCTTTTCTTCTGTCTGAAAAATTCCATCATCATCACTCTTTCCAATTTCTCTATCTCCTCCCATGGCCTCTCCTCTCAGGTACCATTTCATTTTTCAATTTTAATTAAAAAAAAAAATTATATATTTAATTTTTATTTATACAGCTGGCTATCGGGTCTGACCCGACCCTCAACCCGAACCGCAGAGATCCAAATCCCAACATCGCCAGAATGTCACATTTGTAGTACCCAAGTGGGCATACCCATTTTCCACTCCGCCACCACGGCGGAAAATAGCGGCGGAGATGACCGGTTTTGCTCAGCCCGTTTGGAAACCGGGCTATTCGGCCCGATACTTGACCCGAGGAGTCTGTTGGTGAAGCGGTGGAACCGTGTGATGCTGGTGGCGCGTGGGATAGCGTTAGCGGTCGATCCGCTTTTCTTTTATGTGTTTGCGCTTTTTGTCGGAGAAGGTGGTGTGCCTTGTGTTCACGTGGATGCTTACCTGGCGATTGTCGTGACAAGTGTTCGTTCTTGCGTGGACATCGTGCATTTGTTACACGTGTGGCTTCAGTTTCGGCTTGCTTACGTGTCGAAAGAGTCTCTTGTTGTCGGGTGTGGGAAACTCGTGTGGGACGCACGTGCGATTGCGAGGAATTACGTTGGTTCGCTTACTGGGTTTTGGTTTGATGTTTTTGTTTTACTTCCAGTTCCTCAGGTTCGATTTCTCTCGCAGTGTTATATTTCCTTCACATGCTAATCTCGTGTATTTGGCTGATTTTATTTGATTTTAGTTAAAAAGAAATATACATTAAATATATTCTTAAATTTATTATTATTATTTTAATATTTAATTAAACAGTTTATTTAATTTTTTTATTTTAATATTTTAATTAAATAATATATTTTCATTCTAATAACAAATTTCTAATTTTATCACTAATAAATTCAGTAATTTTTTTTTTATTTTTAATAAAAATCAAACAGAATTAATACATTTGAAAAATCAAAATAAAAAAAAATGTTAAAATGTATTTAAAGTATTTTTTTTTCAATTAAAAAAATTAGTCAAACATGGAAATATTAAATCTGAGTAAATAAATTCTTTTTTAATGAACAAATGAAATTTAAAGTAGAAATTTCATATTTAGCATGTCATATCATATAGCAGTAAGGTATCACACATTGGTGGCTAGATTTTAAATTAGGGATTAAATTTTATATTAGCGTTTTAAAATTTTAAGTTTTTGAGAACAGCATTTTATTAGCGATAAGATGTTTAATTAGAAATATAAAAAATAATATATTATTTTTATACATCGTTTTATATTCAAAATTTTGCTTCCTACTAAACGCTTATCTCAAACGGTTACTTCAACCACTAGTTAAACATTTAACATTTAACAAATAATCGCTATCTTAACTACTAACTTAACTACTAACTCAATTGCTAATGCCAAACACACTCTTTATATTTATATATATATATATATATATATATATATATATATATATTTAATCCTAAGTTTTATTTCATGTAAGTATTCTTTATATTCAAACACATTAGAGTTTTGGATCATTGATGAGTTAGATTTGCAGGTTGTGTTCTGGTGCTTAGTACCAGAAGCATTCAAAGCAGAGAAGATCAAGCTTATAACAACCATTCTTCTATTAATAATCATATTCCAATTCATCCCCAAAGTCTACCACAGTCTAGTATTAATGAAACGAATGCGCAAAGTCACTGGTTACATTTTCGGCTCCCTTTGGTGGGGATTCAGCATCAATCTCATCGCCTACCTAATCTTTTCTCATGTACCATTTGTCCTCTTCACCCTTCATCTAAGCTCGCATGTTTTAACTTTTCGGATAATGTAACATTTTCGATATGTTTGGTGTCTTACCAGGTTACAGGAGGATGCTGGTATGCTCTGGCAGTGCAGCGGATAGTTTCGTGTCTGCAGGACCGTTGTGACCGAAATCACAACTGTACTGCAGCTACAATGTCTTGCTCAGCTACTCAATTGCCGCTGACAATGAGGACCTCCCCTTGTATGGATGATGAAGGGCCGTTCAAATTCGGAATTTATAAGCATGCCATCCCAGTTGTTTCTAGTCAGTCCATTGCTGATACTATGCTCTATCCGATCTTCTGGGGTCTGCTCAATCTCAGGTATGAAGCCGTCCATAAATCTGACTAATGATTGAGAGCCTACTTATTTACTACTAAGTGAATGAAGAGGAATGGTAGTTTTCGTAGCGTTGGTGATTATAAAGCTCTCAGAAGCCTCTAAACTTTGCTACTAACTTCACAAAGGGTAAATTTAACCACTTAATTTTAAAATTTTTGGTTAATTAAGCCCTTTTTGCTGATGTGGAGGACTTATTTGATATTTTCAAACTAACCCTCTTACCGCCAGATTGTTCACATCAGCGAAAATGGCTTAAGCGAGAATGACTTTATTGACCAACTATTTGAAAGTTGAAGGATTAAATTGTCATTCGTAAAGTTTGAGGATTAACTTTAAAAACATAGACAGGTTTAGGGGCTGTCGAGGCTCTTATGCCATATATTTATATAATATAAAACCGTATTTGCAGTTCAATGGGGAATGAATTGGAACCAACAACGGATTTGATTGAAGTAATGTTTAGTATAAGCATTGTGCTTTTAGGCTTGTTGCTCTTCACTTTATTGATAGGAAACATTCAGGTATGTTTCCATTCTTTAGATTGTTTAGTAGATATATAGAATGAAACATTTAAAATCTTATGTGTGATTTTTGTGCTGAAAGTTGCTGCTGAGTGCGATGGTAGCCGGGAAGACGAAATTGCATCTGCAGCGTCGGGATATTGGCTGGTGGATGAGCAGGAGGCAGCTTCCAAATAATCTGCGAAGGCGTGTTCATCAATTTGAGCGGCAGAGATGGTCTATTATGGGTCCAGATGAGCCGAAATGGATTGAAGAGTTGCCTGAAGGGCTTCGGAGAGACATTAAACGTTATCTTTGCTTAGATCTTGTCAAAAAGGTATAATGAAACTCACTCAATGCCTGAATATTTTCATCTCATAATTTGGTAAATGTTTGAATGTTGTCATGTTTTGTAGGTTCCATTGTTTCATAACTTGGATGATCTTATCTTGGACAATATTTGTGATCGTGTTAAGCCTCTCATTTATTCTAAAGGCGAAAAGGTACAACGTATCAATCAAATTCGAATAGACTGGCTAGTAGATTCTCTATCCTAAAAATAGTTTTAGATGGTATTTGAATAACTGACGCTACTGTTTTTTATTAATTTTCTGAAAATGATTTCTACTCTTGTTCTTTTAACTTAGTTCAATAATATGAAACAGATCATCAGAGAAAGAGATCCAGTTCGAAGAATGGTATTCATAGTCAGTGGCCGAATACTCCGAAGCCAGAGACTAAGCAAAGTTAAGGCAGTAACAAGCAGTATAGAGAGCGGCGGCTTTATAGGCGATGAGCTGCTCAGCTGGTGCCTTCGTCGCCCTTTCATCAACCGTCTTCCAGCCTCACCTGCTACATTTACTTGCATTGAATCCTTAGAGGCATATGGACTAGATGCAGATCATATAAGATACATCACTGAACATTTTCGATACAAATTCAATGACATGAAGCTCAAGTGGACAGTAAGGTATTACTCTTCGAATTGGCGAACATGGGCTGCTGTGATCATACAATTTGCTTGGAGGAGGTACAAAATGAGAACCAAAGGTCCAGAAAACTATATGGTAAAGGTTGATGGGGGGTTTGAGGATCGGCTTATGCGATATGTTGCGGCTTTTATGTCTGTTAAACCACATGACCATCTTGAGTAAAATGTGTGATGGTTTTGTTGTTCAGGAAAATGTGTTATAGTTTTGTAGGAGGGTTAAATTTCATGACCATGTTGAATAAGATGTGTTATCATTTGACATGATGGTTTAAAGACAAGTTTGCTCATTTTTAACTTTCACTCTTGTAGTAATTGATTCAAAGAATGATATCATACTTGAGGAAATGGTGATAACTAGTCACATTTTTTTTTTAGATTTTGTTTTAGAATTAACCATTTTGGTTTCAATTATTACCAGTGTGCCCCATTACAAAATGCGCCATGTATTTTGCATATATAAACGTGGACTTTGTAAATCACATCCTGCGATGCATGCAAAATGCATGTATGGATGCATTTTGCAAAGGGATCAAAATAGCATTTTAATAATTTTATGTTTTTTTTAGGAAAAATATCAATAAAATAATTTACAAATATGAATTTTGGAAAATTTCACTAATAAAAGTGGATGGAAATTTTGGAAAAATAGTTTTACTGATTCGTTAAGGTAGTACGTCTAATTCACCGAAAATTACGTCTAAACTACGATAAATAAAATAAAATAAAAAATCAGAATGAGAGGGGAAATCAACCCATCTATCTAATAGTGCCTGGTCCGTTGAAGGTAAGGTTCATTCTTTAGAGACAATGTGATTTTCTAGAGTAATGCTCTTGAAAATCCATTTTTCTTTAATGGTGATGTTTCTGGAGATGACTATGTTTCTATGGTCAAAACAGAACATAATTTTCAGGTTACTTTATCCAAATCCCTTATTGAGAAAGTCACGAAAGAATCCCAAACGATGCAGAGGTTCACCTTCTTGGAATTGATACATCCAAGGGTTGAATGCTCTAAGTTATTAGTCATAAATGCTCAATGGTAGTCATTGGGAAGGTTGGTAATGGAAAATAGGAATTAATAGCATAAATGTCATGAATGTAATTATTTGTAATAAATTGTATTCAGTGTGTCAGCAGGGGGAGTTCCATGTAATCCTTTTTAAGGAGAAGGCGAATGAATAAGAAGGAATGAATAAGAATGATATATATCGAATTGCTGCAAAAATCATTAAAAAAACCATTGTTAATAGGAGAATCCTCGAAAATATCCCATAAAAATTTTAGGGTGACTTCAATTTCATTTTTAATTGTAGATTTACGTCCACTATAATTAGCTAGTTAAATTGATGCAAATTATTGTAGTGGTGTGTCCGAATCTAAACTTTATTTAATGTAAAATATTTTCCTTGTTATTAGAAAAAGAGTTTACAAAATAATATATGATTTTAATTGTATCGTTTTTTATTTATAAATAATTAGTAATATATTTTGGTGACTTAAAATTTGATTTGTCCCCAATTATGGATTAAAAAACTCATTAATATATTGTTAAACTACATTAAGCAAATTTGGAGGATCAAACAATATAGCAATATATTCTTATTTAATTTAGACATGTTGCTATATTATTTTCTTCATATTTAAATATATAGAGCCATTTTTTAATTCCAATTTATTTATTATAATTTTATTTTAATAACTTGGATGGTGCAATTCTATTTAGTATTTTTTTTAAGCTTGAACTCCCTAATCAAATAAGTGAATATTATTATTCGTTTTCACTAAAAAAATAAATAAATAAATAAATAATTGAAAAGGACGGAATTGGATGAGAATATTATTATAATTATTAAAATTTACATATTTCTGGAGTATTCCTTAACTTAAGGGCTCTATATGTAATTCACCATAAAGGCATTACTCACAAATACGACGTGGTTTTCGTATTACGTGGTACATGATGACAAACGGCAGTTTTGAGTAGTTGAAGAAAAACCACAAACGTGGATAGATTCACATGCTTTTCACGATCAATTCTTCCTCGGAAACTGAGCTTTGAGCTTTTTGTTCGCGTCGATCGTTGAAACCAATAACCTTGGAGACAGAGGGTAGGGTTTTTAACGCCACCCAACCCTCACTTTGTTCTTTATCACCACCCGGTAAAAGCCCTCTTTTGCATTTATTCAAATTTTCGCTGTGAATCTGCTTTGATCGGTTGTTTCTTGCGATATCATTTCTGGGGTTTTTTGTTTTACGTGGATATGATTTAAGGTTGATTGGGTTTTTGTCTGGTTTGTTATGTGTTGTTTGATTATTAGGTCAAAATACTACATGGGTTTGTTTTGTTGTTTTGCTGTTTGAAATATCAAATTTTGATTGAATGATTGGTACTATATATTGGGTCCATCTTTGATTGTTTAATGGCGGTTGTTTTAAATGGTTTATTTATTTATTTATTAAAAGTTGCTATTGTGTGTGAATATTGGTATCTTTTGATTTGAAGTGTTGAATCGGGATGAGATTTCTGTTTGTGATTTATTTGATGGAATGATTGTTGAACACTAATTATTGTTTGCATAATGATGGGAAATATTGTTGTTTGTGTTGCTTATTTTTGCATTTTTTGTTCTCCTTCCAGGTTCTTGTTTAAGGGATTGTGTGATTGGAATTGTTAGATATAGAACTAGGATGCCTCTAAGGTAAGGCTTGGTTAGATGAATTTTAGTACCCATTTGTGAGGTAGTATTGGTTGTTACAGCTCTGGATAGTGATGTTGTGGGCATAGTTGTTTCTCTGTCGAGATGTGGAACTTTGCGTCAAGTTGTATAGCTGGAAATGTGGGAACGAAAACCGATTTGCCAAAGCCTGCTCAAGCTGCTTGTTCAGAATGCTCTGATGATGAGGTTTCTTCTGTTGCTAGCAGAGAGGAAGGTTTGGAGTGCCCTATCTGCTGGGAGTCGTTCAACATTGTTGAGAACATTCCCTATGTTTTATGGTGCGGTCATACTCTCTGTAAGAACTGCATCCTAGGACTCCAATGGGCTGTTGTGAAATTTCCAACTCTGCCAGTTCAGCTTCCGCTCTTCATCTCCTGCCCATGGTGCAATCTCTTATCCTTTCGGCTTGTTTACAAGGGAAATCTCAAGTTCCCTCGCAAGAATTATTTTCTACTCTGGATGGTTGAGAGCATGAATGGTGATAGACTCAAGTCTCATTCTGGTTTCTGTGAAGACCGCCAGCAGGCAGCCTGGTCGAACAGCAATTTAACCCTTGGAAATCAAATGACACGTGGAGTTAACCATAGAAGAGGGGGTCAACATGTCCATCATCCCGATCCTACTAGATCAAACCATCATCACCTTCATTTCAACAATTTCCTGAATGTTGAGAGAATACATACTTCCCTCCGGAAGTCTCTGGTTTTCTTCGTTCATCTTACAGCCAAGTTCCCTCTGGTTATCATATTTCTTCTGATAGTTGTGTATGCAATACCAGCCAGTGCTGCCATCTTGGCCCTGTACATACTCGTCACCATTCTGTTCGCTCTTCCATCATTCCTCATTCTTTACTTCGCTTATCCTAGTCTGGATTGGCTTGTGAGGGAAATTGTTACATGACCTCCTGTCAGATGTTTGTTCGTAAGGAAGTATGGAAGCTTTGTGAATACAAGTCTGCATTGTGAAGATAGCTCTCCTTTGTCCAAACGTCATCCATTCTATAATCTGTCGACTTTTCAGTTGCTGAATTTTTATCATCTTAGTAACTAATCATTATCATTCTCTCTAAAGATCTTGTTCTATGTTTAGTGCTGTTTTGGTGCATGTAGGTTTCCCGGCATGTATGATAGGTTCCATGTCTATTTCCTAGCTTCCTAGTATGGTATTGAAGATTCCAAGACACAGTTTCGCAGCCACATTGGTGCTTCAAGCAATGTCCAGAGATTTTGGTGATATGCATTTGAAGTTGCTATGTAGCACATAAGCTAGAGTTTTTTTATTCTTATTTGTAATGTGACTGAAGAAGTTGATATTAAATGAAGCTGTATTTTTGTGATGCTTCTTGGTTTCTGTTAAACTTAAATGTTGTCCAACGTACTTTTCTTAAAACCAAATAAATTGCATCTGTTATGGCAAAAGCTTTTTGATTTCAGTTCAACTCAGCACAATTTAATTCAACAGGTATGGACTATATTGAAGAAAGTTCTAAATTCCTCTAGAAATCCAGTTTAAGCAAACTCTCATGGTCCACAAAAATTTGAAAAAAAAAAAAAAAAAAAAAAAAAAACTGAGAAAATCCAAGTAGGACTAGACCCAACAAAAGCCTCCACGTGTCACAAACCAAGCCTGGAATTTCAATCTATGGCAATAGATACTTGGCTGATTTTGAAGAAAAGCAGAGGAGAGACCTGAAATTGAAGACATGGTGGCAGCAGCAGCCATGGCTGTTCCTTCACCAAAATCAAAACTTGTTAACAACCCAGTTGCTGGAAGAGACTTAACTTCAAGTTTCTTTGGTGGGTCATTGAAGAATCTGTCTTCACAGTACAAACCCAGAACCCTAAAAAGAGACATTTTCTCAAATTTGGTGGTTGCTTCAACTGGTAACAACACAACTGCAGTTACAACAACAAGTGGTAGAGATAGTAGCGGCAGATTTTATTTTAACATCACTGGGTTCCCATTTCCTCTTGGTCCTTTTCTCAATAGGAGCACCATCAGGACTGAGGTTACTTTACATTACAAGCTTTATACTTTCCATCATAGTTTTATGTTATTCAGTTTCTGTGTATAAATTTGCATGTTTGATTTGATAGACTTACTGTTATGGACTTGATAGTTACTGAGAGAGGTATCTATGCATAGAATTTAATAGAATGTGGTGATGATTGATGAGATATTTCTATTTGTACATTAGAAGTAAAATTATGTTGGTCTAGCTCTAGCACCAGGAGTTGATGTAGTGTGTTGAAGTCTGTTTGAGGCTGTACACAGAACCATCAGGAGGAGGACTGGTTAAGGTATTCAAGTATGAAACAATGGGAAAAGAATAGGTAGATTGAGAATGATTAGATTGTGTGATCATACATGCCTTGTAAGTTCTAAGATTTGAGGAAATTTCTTTCATGATAGATTAGAGATGGAAATGTAAAATTATATCCCAATTAACTTGAGACTAAGGTTTGTATTTATCATTGCTGTGGTGGTATATTGATCCCTACTATACTCTCATAGTCAACCATTTGATCAAGTGGGCTTCAAAGCCTTGATCCTCATGAGGTGTGACGAGGTTGGAACTTGAATTGCGTATCAGGATGTTGTTTTGCAATAGTCTTGTTAGTGAATGGAACTATTTATCTTATAGGGGTCTCTACACCAAGCTTGCTTGTGTAGAGAGGGAAACTTAACTAGCTAATAGTGAGAGTGTACAAGCCTAGGTTTTGAATGAAAATATGCAATGGGCATGTGGTGAAAGTGAAGTGGATTAACAAACTATTGTGTTAAATACTCTGTCAAAATGTTAAAAGGGTTATTGTTTATGATTAACCAACATAAGTCTGTGTGTCTTGTAGCTCGAACTGCTGCCTCTCTTTGTTTTTCACTAAAAGGTTGATCTTTTCTTTTTTCTATCTTAGGCGGTGAAAGGCAGCATATGGCTATTCGAACAAGAGCAAGCTTTAGGATTCAGCAGTGTCTCAACCAACATCCGGATGACTGTCATCAAACTCAAATCTGGCGGACTATGGGTCCATGCACCAATTGCTCCAACAAAGGAGTGCATTCAGGTTCTACATTTAATTTATTTTGTTTTGTGAGATTAATGACTTGAGCTCGTTTATAAAACTTTGTATGCAAAAGCTTAATTGCTATGTTTTACTGATGTTTCCCAGCTTGTGAAAGAGTTAGGTGCCCCAGTGGAGTACATTGTGCTGCCTACATTTGCTTATGAACATAAGATTTTTGTTGGCCCATTCTCAAGAAAGTTCCCAAAAGCTCAGATATGGGTGGCACCAAGACAATGGAGTTGGCCATTGAACTTGCCACTTGAGTTTTTTGGGATTTTCCGTTCTAAAACTTTGAAAGACGAGGACTTGTCCACCCCTTGGGCTGACGAAATCGAACAAAAAGTTCTAAGCTCGCCTGAAGTTGGTATGCAGAACTTCACTTACCTTACCTCAAACTTAAGTGACATACATCAAAATCAACACTCACTTGTCATGACTATTTCAGGAATCGGGCCATATGTAGAGGTCGCATTCTATCATAAACGTTCAAAAACACTACTGGTTACAGATGCTGTAATTTTTGTCCCAAAAAAGCCACCAGATTGTATAAGCAAAGAGTCCTTGTTAGCATCAGCGAAAAATGGGTTGGCAGTAAAAATTCTTAGTAAAGGGAAGGAGGTTCCTGAGGAACCTGTAGTTGACAACAACATTAACCGTCAAAAAGGTTAGTTCTGTTCCTTTAAGGAGTTAAAAGTACATGCTTATGCTATGCACAAAATGGAACAAAAATTGATTTCTTGTTACAGGGTGGGAAAGAATGGTTCTCCAAATATTGTTCCTTGGTCCATCGAATCTATTGGAACCGAATTCTAGCTTTGCACAAATGTCTCAAAAGCTCATCGTTTCACCAATTGTGAAAACACTAGTCTTCAGCAAAGTTCCTGAGAAGGTAACATAAAGTTAGATGATTATCTGCTGTCGCTTTAGATGATTGGTTTTGGTTCAATGCTAAAACATAAACATTACCCACTTGCATAAGAGTGAGAGCAATAGCTTATTAAGATAAGTCTTTATCAGTTCATTTTGACAAACATGTACTAATATTCAGGTTAGAGACTGGATTGATCGGATCGCGCGAGACTGGAAATTCAGGAGAATAATCCCAGCACATTTTGCAGCTCCAATAAACGCAAGCAGGTCAGATTTCTTAGCTGCATTTGGTTTTCTTGACGATCTTTTAGGCGAGCAGTATGTTACTAGGCCTTCCCTTTCTCTCCTCTTCACATCACTGATGGGGAAAGCTGCTAGCTACTTCCCCCCAGATGACATGAAAACCTTATCATCTCTTGATCAGTTTCTTGTCTCCATTGGTGCTGTGAAGAAGACAGTTTCAGGTCGAAAAAGATTAACTAGGAGTATATAAATGTGAAGGTTCTTCTTTTCATGTTTATATAATGAAAAACAAAAGTTGCAATACAGTATTTGTTTGATATATTGATCATCTGCATATAGAATTTTCACAATTCAATAGTGGTTATTGAATCAGTAACAGTTTTACTAGCTGTAGCGTTCAATATAATGATCATTTTGATTTTAGTCTGCTGATGTGATGATTGGTTGAAATGGAACCATTATTATTGATGTTTGCTTCATAACCAATCAATTAGCTTAATTTTCATAAACTATAACTTCTTTGCTTTTGAGCCTTTTGACCTTTTGGATTCAAAAGCAATTTCTAATAGTATTTGAATATAAAAGTATAAATGTGTTATTGAGCTTAAGAAAGAGCTATCAATGGAAGTAGTTAATGTCATTTTGTTAAGTTTGTGTTTCTGGTTAGTTGTTTGAGTGGCGTTTAGCTGTTTGACCAGCCCTTAAAATAGCTATTTGAGCCGCTATAATTATCATTAAATATTTATTGCAACCGATTTCAAACTGCTATTTTAATAGTCATTTCAAACTGCTATAGCTATTTCAAATTGCTACAGCGTCGAAATTGTTATTTCGACCACTAATTTTAACGGTGAATTCTGAACATCACCTAGAATGCTCGTGCTCCTTTTTCTTATATACTAAGCATAAGTTAGAGATATATAGCATGTTTGAGATTGCTTTTACTTTTAATTTCCGGTTGTAAAAGAAGAGAAATAGAAACCATTTTCAGAAAGCTAATATTTTTGACTTTATCTAGAAGAGTTTCTTGGAAGTTAGAATGACGTAAATCCAAACACCATCTGAAACAGTTTTCAAAAGTTAAAAGTCAGTCTATCCAATCAGGCATATCATAACTTACCACACTTATTAGTAGTGATCTACCTCATTGGATTCCAAACCTCACATGAGTTAGGTATTAAATTATCTTTCAATATACTAATGGATCCATCATAATCTATCCAAAAACGTATTAATTTATTAAGCCCTTTTCAATATAGTATATATTCCGAACCTATATAAACTTAGCAAATGTTATCTTCCAAAGAAAATATTCCAATTTGATCAAAAAGCTAGAATGTGAAATTGAATAAATGAGAATTATGAGATGATAAAACCCTACATTATGGTTGGAGGGTCATCTTCCTCAACAACAAGCCACCAACTACTGATTACATTCTTGCATGTCAAATGCCGACTCAAATTCTTTATTGAGCAAAAAGATAAAGTCAAAACATAAGTTGGATCAGAAGCTGCATGAACAGAATCCAATGTCATTTTTTTAACATATTGTTTGGTGTGGGCACATACATGACTTTGTGTGTTGTGTGAAAAGCTGCTTCTGACTTTAAAAGCAATGCAAATGTAAATGCTATGGGAGATTTATTATGGGGTTCTGCTTCTGCTTTTGTGTTTTGTAAATGGGAAATGATTGAAAAGTTGTGGTAGAGCTTTTTCATCATGTTTGCCCCACACATAAGCTAGAAGCTGTAGCTTTTTATGGGAAATGCCGCTCTTTTTAATTTAGGATGAAATTTATATTAGAAAATTTTTAAGAGAAATTTTTATTTAGTTTCCTATAAAGTTTAAATATATAATTATGGACCTATTTTGAAAATTTTTATAAAATTAAATTTTAATTTTTATTTTATAAACCATTTATAGACTGTGACCGTAATTCATAAACAGTGAGTATAGTTCACAGAATCTATAAATTGTAAAAATTCAAGGGTATTTTGGAAAACTCGGTTTGTGAAATGAAAACCGTTTGTATAATTTTTAAAACATACCTATAATTATATTTTGAGCCTGATTGGAATTACTTTTACTTTTGACTTCTGTCTGTAGAAGAAGAGAAGCAGAAACCATTTTCAAGAAGTTAATATTTTTTACTTTATCTGGAAGAGTTTCTGGGAGGTCACAAGCACTTCTGCCAGTTACCTAAATATTATCGGAAACAACTTTTGAAAGTTAGAAGTCAATCTACCCAAACAGGCTCTTTGAAATTTAAAAAATCGTTTAAGAGAATTTTCATAATTTTTTAAATATAAAATTATCTATATTTGCATGGAATGTATTAAATTAAATATTTTTACATTTTATGAAAAATAAAAGGAAAAAAAAAAACTAATCATGAAGCCAATACCAAAATTGTTACCTATCAACCAAACAAATGGTGAAAAAAATAAGCTTGTTTGTGTAAATAAGTCAAAACATGAGGATAAAAACCTAAGAAAATGTGATAAAAAGGAAAAGAGAAATAATAGAGAAAGTTGACATGCATCAATCATTTTCAATTGTGGACCAAATTATATATAATTTTACATGGTTTATATTAGGGTTTTGTAAATTTAGATGTGACCAAAATATGTAGAATTTTGATGGAACTATTTTAGATTTAGAAATTTGTGTAATTAAATAATTGATAAATGCTTCTGAAATCGCTCACAAAAATGGTCGGCAAGTTATCAATTAATATTTATTTATTTATTGGGATGGAGAGACACCACATTTCTTTCTTTGTAGGGCAGAGTTTCCTCTTATTTAAGGTAACTTAGTTATCAAGTCAAGCATATACTTTGATAAATGTTGCTAAATATTACATAAGGTTTTTCTTTTTTTCAATTTTAAAAAAGAAAATTATTTTTTTATTATTAAATATTTTGTATTAGTAATTATTAAAATCAATTCTATTTTTCTTAATTGATTCTAAACTGTTTAAACATAATTAATAATAATATTTCAATAATTGATATTCTACAATTTTATATTTTTATTTAAAAGTTTTTTTTTAGTTAAAAGAGATTAGAAGATATTTTATTTACTAATAATAATAATATTCTGATAATTGATATTATAATATTATTTTATTATTAAAATAAATTTAAAGGAGATTAAGAGTATGTTTTACATCCTATTAGATTAACTATTAGTCTTTTAAATTAGATTTTAAATTAACTATGAATATTTGGCATCAATTTTAGTTTTTAAATTAATTATTAGATATAAAATTATTACTTAAAATATAATAATGTAATTAATTATTAAAAAAAATTAATAAAATAAATCGAGTTTAGGTTGAAAGTTTCACCACTATTTAAAAGTGCTAGTTGAAATCTTTCTCAAATACACACTTAAAAAATTATTATTATTATTATTATTATTATTATTAAAAAAGAACATAAATTAATATATTGAAGATTTTTCTAAATAAACTAATGGAAACTTAATTAATGTTTTAAATAAATTATAATTTAAAAACAAAATTAAAAGTTTAAAAATATATTTGGCATTAGATTTTCAACTAACTGATTAGTGTTTTGAATAGTGGTTAGCTCGTCAAATAGCTTTTAGATAACTATTAGTTTAGTGGTTAAATGGGATGTTTGGTATTAATTTTAACTTTTAAATGAGTTATTAAATATAAAATTACTGAAATTTTACTATAGATATAAATATAATTAAAAATGTAAATAACTAATTACAAATGGAAAGTTAATAAAATATGTCCATATTAGTGTTTTGGTTAAAAGACATCTTTAATAATTAATTAAAATATTAAAAGTTTTTAAAATATTAAAAATTATTTTAATTCCGATTCATTTCTTAATAATTCGAGCTTTCATATTTTATTTTAAATTTTTTTATCCTTTAAAAGGAAATGTAAATAAAATTTAATTAGTCTATACATTTCACATATATATTTTTTTGTTTTTGGTTAAGTAGTACTTTATTTCATTTGAATAAAAAAAATACGTGATAGGTTGAAAATAGAATATTCTTTTCTTCCATACTCCAATTTTGTAATTGTAGTTATTCTTTTGCTAAGATAAGTGGTTTTAATAAGGAATAATAATATTAACATAAAATAAATAAAAGACCATAATTAATATATATTATTAGAAGGTAAAGAAAGATTCAAAATATATTACAAAATTTATAAATTAAATAAAACAAAAGTAAAATAATTTTGTTCATTTTTATTTTTTAATTTTAATTTTTGTTTAACAATATATTAAATTTTAATATTCCAAAAATCCATTTATTTATATCATATATATTATAACTGCTTTAATATTTTTTTAAATAGTATATGTATATTAATAAATTTAAATTATTTTTAAAATAATATTTATTATTATTTGGAGATTTGATATTCTGACTTTCTAATAGAATTCAAAATATAAAATAATATTATTATATAATAAAATTAAAATAATATTTAAATATATACCAAAAATAAGAAAAATAAACTAACTACATGGATGAAAAGTGTAATTTTATCATTTATTAATGGTTGTAACATCTAAAGTTAAAAGATTGAAATGGATATGAAAATGCTACCTCATGATTTCATCATGATATAAAATAATAACATTGAAAACATGAAGTCATGTACATTTTATTATTAAATGATAGTAACCGACCAAAACTTTTAAAAATTGTAGATATTAAAGTAATTGATTTTAATAGAGGAGAAAATATTCAAATATCTGCTTGAGAAAGGTGGTGGCCTGCACAAACATCAAAACATAGTTTATTATTTTAACGGCTCTTAACTTAATTATATATATATATATATATCATTCTTCTAATTAAATATTTAAAAAATATATTTTAATTCAATCTTAAAATAATATAAATATTAAAAAATTATTATTTTAATTTTTATATCAAAATTTATAATGGATAAATTTAATTGATTTAAATATCCCATTTTATCTAACTTCAAATTATATAAAAATTTAGAAAATATAATAATATACTCCAAATAAATAGATTTGGAAGATTTATAAATTTTATTTAATTTATTTCTTTTAAATTTTATATTTTTGAATATTTAAATTTTGATTTTCAAAAATATATTTTCGTAATTTCAAACTTTGAATTATTCACCTCAGATACCACCTCCACGCATTCATAAATCAATTTTAAAAGGTTAAATAAATTAATTTATTTTTTTAATTTTTATTTAAATTGAATTATATAATATATACAAAAATTATAAAATAAAAAAAATTTCTTAATTTGAACATCCCAATACCTCTTAAATAGGAATGTGTTCACATTTGCATCAGCCATGTCCTGATTTATTTTTTTTTTTGGACAGTATATTCCACTTATTTATTCAACATAAATAATTTATATTTCCACATGAATATGGGTAAGAATTGAATTTATAAATAATATAACATCTAGTCAATTCATATAAATTTTAATCTTTATGTAATTATAAAATTAAAATAGATATTTATCAATCTAAATTTAGTTAAATGAACCAAACACATTGTAGTCAGTTGGTTTCAAAATCAATTTATCATAATAAATGCATAAATTTTAAAATACTCAATTTTCACCAATCTCTTTTGACAGAAAATAATAATTAAATCCATTCCAAATGAGATGAAATTTAATTAGACTAATATTTTAATTTAATAATTTAGTTTCATTGGAAATTGATTTTATATTTATATATATATAATATCATTATTTATTAGAACATTTCGAATGGAATTATCTTACTTTAAATTTTTATTATTACTACATACGTGAATTTGATCATTAATCCATGATAAAATCTAAATAATAAATATCCGTCCATCCTTCTCCCACTAAAAAATAGGAAGAAAATTTATTTATTAATCAACTAATAGTTTTAATACATATACTAAGTAAAAATAAATTATAATAAAAAATTATTAATCCCGAAGTTTTACTGGAAAGTAGAGTCAAAATAAAATTATGGTATAATTGCAAAATAATATTTATATTTAAAACTTTTAATTGAGAAACTTAAATTTATATTCTCTCACTTTTTAAAAATTATTATCATGTATAAATAAAAAAATAATTAAAAAAAAACAGAAAGAATTACCTATAAAAACAAATAACAAGGTAGACACTATTAAACATGAGCTAAGGCTTTGAGCAATATTCGCCTATTAATTTTCTTTATGGTGTCTTTCAGAAAAATTAAGTAGATCAAGAATTGGATTAAGAAAAATAAAAATAATGAGATCCAGATCTTATGAAACTTCTCCCAATAGCCAAATTATAACTAAACAATTTAGTAACCATTCTAACTTAAATTATATATTTATTTTTATACTTTCTTTTTAATTATATAAAGTATGTCGATGATAGAATAGTTTAGTAACATTTAAGTGATTCGTTATGATTTCTTATAGGCATAAGGGTATTAGGTGTCCCTCCAACTACATGAGGTTCAATTTAACCCATTAACTTCAAAATATTGAGTAAATCTAACCTTTTTGCTAATGTAGAGATTAAGCTGGCAAATTTCGTCTCATTAGCATGTTTAGAGTTATTTGTGGTACATGTGGGCAGATAATATAGCATGTGGATGACTATCAATATTGGCGTTTAATAGATAATGACAGGGTGTGTAATATTGAGTTTGATGGATACTGAAAAAATCTAATTTATCTTTAAGTTAAGCGAGATGAGTGATGTAGTATAGAGAATTGAAGAAGGGTGATGGATTTTGTGAATGAGTGATTGGAAGAGGAAAAGAGTTCAATGATCTACATTATTGTTCCAAACCGGCTATTGTGTGAGTTTCTTGGACGACTTCAAACCCTAGAAGGAGATTCAAAGCGTGCTAAAGAGTGAGAGGTTTGTATATTATAGAAACTTATTGCTAATTTCTTCAAATAGGTAAATCGTGAATTTCTAAATCAGGAAAAAAATATTGGGTATGTTTAAAAATGTGAAGAGTATTAAATCATAATAGAACGGATAACAAATGAATCTCCCAACAGATTTGGAGCTACTATTTGTAATTCAAATTGATGCAATCACTATGTTGTTGCACTTTTATAACAGTTAGTTATATCTGATTACTCTGTATAAATACAATACAATGATTGCATAATAAATTATCATCTTTTTCTGTTGTCAATTATCTATTTCTTCCTTTGAAAACTTCTTTATGGTATTAGAGTTTGAGAGGAAGTTAAGATGCATTAATGGCTATCAATATTTTTCCACAAGAATGAACTATGCTAGAACTAGAAGATTCCATAAGAAAGAAAGGATTGGAAAAGTTAGAGTGCTTTTATTGTGTTATCTCAAATCTACAGCTAATTTTGGGCTCCATAGCACACTCCAATCCTAACTCCATTTTCATGTCTTCTCGGATGCTGATTGGGCAGGTAATCCTAATGACCTCTCATTCATTTCAGGTTTTATAGTTTATCTTAGTATCATTCCCATCTCTTGGTCCTCTTGAAAATAGAAGTCAGTCGCTAGTTCATCCACAGAATCGGAATATAGAGCTGTTGCCAGTACAACTTTTGAAGTTATTTGGCTCAAGTCCTTATTACATGAACTTGGTGTGACTATCAATCCTGTCATCTAATTGTGATAACATCTCTGCTACTTATACTTGTCATAATCTATTGTTTCATTCCAAAATGAATCATATTGAGATAGATATCTACTTTGTTCGTGATCTAGTTCAGAAATGTCTTTTGCGTGTTGCTCATGTTTCATCCAATGATCAACTTGTTGATTTATTGACGAAGCCTCTTTCTAAGCATCAGTTTCTACATAATCGATTCAATATTGGTCTTTACGTTGGCACCCCAATCTTGCGGGGAGTATTAAATCACAACAAACTGATAACAAATCAATCTCCTAACAGATATGGAATTAATATTTGTAATTCAAATTGATGCAATCACTATGTTGTTGTACTTTTATAGTTGTTAGTTATCTCTGATTACTCTATATAAATACAATACAATAATTGCATAATAAATCATCATATTCTTTCGTTGTCAATTATCCATTCCTTTATTTGAAAACTTTTTTAAAAGGGTCATACGATGAGAATGAGACTTTAAAAAGAGTACGTGGTAGAAGAATTAGAATTGTTGTTTTAATTTGCACTGTTTAGCTTTCCCCTTAATTTGTTATTATGTCCTTTTTGTTTACTACTAATAATTTTTTACCCTTTTATCCTAGTGCTAAAATGGTTTCAAATCAAAATACTTTGTAATTTTGTGTAATTCATTTGGGTTAATAAAGAAGAGTTATTAGTTGGTGAATTGAATTTTTACTCATCTGCTGCAATGTTCTTGTATTTTGTTTTTGGCATTGAGAGTTATATTCCTTGCAAATTGTGTAAAATTTATTATAAGTTTTTGCAACAAACCAATGTTGTGTACCTTGAGTTTATGCAATATAGTTGCGAAATTTGTTGATTTTTGAAAATACATAAACTACTGAATATATGCGAATTTAACTACCGGCGCTTGCATTGATAGTAAATGTGCAAAATTTACATTTATAATGACATGCACTAGTAATTAAAAGGTTATAATGAACAATCTATTAAACTCAGTGTCATCTGAAATCAACTATAGATCATCTGCATTAATGATTACCAAAAACTACAAGTTCTAATTTCTTATAACATAAAATACAAGTTGAAGTTACTTGTATTAAAAATAAATAAAAATAAAATAAAAATTGAAGTTCAAAATGTGTAATTAAACTACCTAAATTAGTAGATGAATGCTTCTTTATAGTTATTACGAACATAATTCTAATTCAAAGTTTAATAAAACAACTACAAAATAGCCCCACTAACATCCTACAACTAAATTTTGGTGGTCCACTAATTTCCGGTGCTTGTGGAACATTGTTATCCATTCTTAATTTGAGGTTTAGTTCCAGCTAAACTGAAGTTGAATTGTGGTAATTGTTTTCTTCCTGTCTATTTTAATTTTCTAGGTTTAAATTTAAGATTAAGTTAAGTCGTAGATGCATCATTTATTCCCCTACCTTCATTAATAACTACTTGAGAAGTTTTTCTATGTTGATAAGACAAAAGAATAGTTATTGCATATTTGATAATTTACCTTCCAAATTTGTTAATTAATGTTTGAGTTATCATAACAGCCATACCTATCTTGTCCTCTTCCTTTTTTCGCCTTTTTATCTCATATGCTGTCCACTGCCCATTCCTTTGTTAATCGTTTTAACTTTTGGTTGCTTTATGTGTTTATTTTGTTAGCAGATGAATAAATAATACTCCCTCCATCCACTAATGTTGCAACATATTCTATTTTACTTGCAACATTATTTAAAATGGAGATTTTTACCCTACCGAAACCTAATTTTTTAACCTATCCAAACCTAAACTTACCTACTCCAGCTTCTTACTTTTTACATTCTATTTCTCATTCAAACCTAACAATTTTATCTAAACCTACAAATTTTCTTTTTCTTTTTTTCTTTTTTTTTTCTTTTTTAAAAAAGACCCTCTGACCCTATGTTGCAAGATTAGAGGGACATAGGAAGTATTAGCGTTTTCTTCAACTCCGGCCCTTATAGTTGTTAATGATCACGCCACTATCGAAATCCAACCTTTGCTGGCGAGGATAGAGATGATAATGAGTTGAGTTTGGGCAAGTCACGATATACTCGAACCCGATAATTTTTTTTAATCCAAATTCTACCCGAACCTACCACGATTCTATTTGCGTTTGGGTTGCATTTTTATTTGCGTTTGGGTTGCATTTTTATTTGCGAGTATACGATGTGTCTACGATGTGTCTGTCCAAGTCATTAATATTTCTAATTCATCAACTATTTAGAGTCGACTAGAGAAATAGTGAAAAGAGTTAGATTAACCTAATATTTTGAAATTAAGGAGTTAAATTGAATCATCGTGTATAGTTGAAAGACTAATTTAAAAAATAAAGTCAAATTTTATAGACGAGGAGATCCATAAACAATATGATTGGATTACTTTCGATTTCACTATTAAAATCACCAATTAATTATTTATTATAATTCTATTCTATCACACTACCTTTTTATATTTATTTTCCTCCTCCATTAGAGTGAGAATATATTATTGAATATAAATTTTATAATAATTAACACATTACTTCTTTCTTTAGTCAAATTTTACCATATAATTTTATATAATAAAAAAATTAATAATAATAAACTAAGAACAAACTATTAACTTTTACTTTTAATATTAACACCAATAAATAAATAAATATATATATATATATATAATATTATATTAAATAAGGATAAAAACTCAAATGACATTTTCATTTAAATTTAAATCGATAATCAATTCGATCTAACCCCATCTTTCCATCACAATCAAATTTATCAAATGGATTAACACATTTACATAAATTTGAATTAATTAAATAAATATAAATATCTCATTAAGAAAGGAAAAATGAATAAAAAATTAGAAAAAAAAAAGATTTTATTGTATTTCATAGAGTTCTCCAAAATCGTGCCCCGAAATTCCATCCGTGTCCTTTTTCTCTCTCTCTCTCCACAACAAACACGCAGACCTGAAAAACAGAAACCAAATTACATCAAAAACCTCACCAGAAAAACTGTTCTGCTTTCCATCATCCTCCTCATCATCTCTCTCACACACAATCTCAACCAATTTTGCAGTTTCCCATTTCAACTAAGAACCCTAGTTCTCAGCATTTTCTGTTTCATCCACATCAATGGCCACTACACAAGGTAACACACCCTCAACGTCTCTCAAAACCTTTCGCTTATTTAACGACATGGGTTTTGTTTCTTCGATTGTTTCCTCAATTGGGTTTGCTTCAAAATAGAATCTTAATGGTTTCTCCATCGGTAGCGTGGATACCACGATTGATACCGTTTTTTGTGTTTTTGTAAATGGGTTTACGTTTGATGATCATTTAATGGTTGATTTGTTTATTTGTTGATGTGTTTGGATATGGTGTAATAAAGGTATGCTATTGCTCTCAATGATTGCTGCTTTTTTCAATTTCTTTGTGAATAATGAGGGAAAGTTATTGTTTACTTTTTGATTGTTATTTTGCTATTGATTGATTTTTATTTTTTTATTTATTTTTTTTCACATTTTGAGAATATGAAAAATAGATTTGATTTGTAAGGTAGTGTGATGATGCTTTTCATTTAAGATTTGTTATGTATGATTATGTTTTTTATGTAGTTTATTGTGTTGATTGCGCCGGTATATGATGATAAAGTTAACATAAAAGTATGGTTTCATGGGATCTTAGCCTTTTAGAGATGAAAAAGGCTCAAAAGAACTAGAAGAGCGTGTTTGATTTTTTGGGTGCGATGTTTGGGAGTTTCTGATTTGATTTGGCTTATTAAAGTATGTAATATAATTTTCTTTTCATGGAAAATTGAGTTGTAAACTATGGGGATGACTATTGGTTTGTGTTGCTAGATTTCGATCTACTTGCCACTTTAGTTGAATCTGTTCATTTGTTTGTAATTATGAGATCAATTGGAGTTGAATCTGTAACGTGGTTATGATTGATGTGTGTTTCGTTTTTAGGCAGTTGCTGAATCTGAATTGTTTCCTTTTATTTGCTCTTAGTTATGGCTGAGGAGAGTGGTGATGGACCGGTGACTCCGGATATAGTAACCAAGCTGAATGAAGGTAATTCGAGGAGAGTATCATTGGGAAAGGCTAGCGTTACGAACAGTGGAGATAAAGCAGTTCCGCATTATCTCAGAGCTTCTACTGGTTCTTGTCATGATTTGTGTAAATATGGAACGCATCGTGAATTTGAAGCTAAGGAAAGAAAGCCTATACGGATGAGACAGCATGTTCGTGATCCAAGTCTGATCACCAGCATGATTCTGCCAGAAAGGAAAAGGACTTCATTTGGTGATAGGCCGAAATCTTCCCCTGGTGCTAAATCTGCTTTACCTGATGTTCCTGAGGTCATCAAGCATGTTGTGCCAACAAAAACAGTGGGTGCGCGGAAGATGAACTCTTCTCAAGATCATCAGATTCCAGTCACTGAGAAGACGAAGATGGCAGCAGCCAAGATCAGGCCTGTACCCAATGCAAAAACTCGTCTGTCAGAATCTCTCCCATTGGAAAAGCAGGAAAAGTCAGTTACTTCTCGTGTGGTTAATGCACCTTCGAAGCAAAGTTCGTCCAAATCTAAGGAAATCAATGTATCAGTCAATATCTCTTCTTCAAAGCCTAAGACTAAGTCTACTGTGCAGCCGCCAAAGCCCACTCCTGATGTTTCAAGACGAGCTAGTACTGGAGCAAACAATGAGATGAAGATAGGAAAGCAAGCGGCAGTTCCTAAGGTGGCTCTAAGGAAGGTGGTGGCTTCACCCAGAGCTCCTTTGCAAGGCCGAAGAGCAACATTTGCTCCTAATTTGTCGAATAGTGAACTCATGAAAATGTCGTTGCCTGGGACTTCCATCCGTAAAATTTCCAGATTATCATTGTCTCCTGGACCTGCTGTGGGTAGAGTCTCGAAAGCTTTGTCATCAGCAAAACCTTCTCTTAGTAAAGTTACCAGCCTAAATGCTAGGAAGCTCAAGAGCCTGAAAGTTGCACCTGCAATGAAGATTCAAGGCAAGGTCAAAAAAGAGGAAACCGACAAACCGAAGACTGCATTAACTAAAGCCTCAAAGATTGAACTCAACCAAGAGAATGCAGAGGATCCACAGGAGGAAAAGACACTGTATGTTGTTAAGATGGAAACTGAGAAGAAATCTTTGGAATCAGATCAGAATCAATCACTTCCAATGGCTGAATCATCTTCTTCACACATGGAAGAAGACGAAGAAACATCTGACTACACTGAATATGAAGGTGAAGATGACTCTTTCTCTGAACATGAAGAAACTGTGAATGGTGAAGAAAAAGGGGACTCAAAGGCTGATCACCAAGATAGGCTGAGAAAACATGGATCCATTCGATCAGAGGACAAGGATTCAGAAGCAAAGAAATTACGTTTTAGGAGAGGGAAGGTTGTTGACATTCAGTCTGAGAAAAACACTCCAAGGAGGCTTAAGTTCAGGCGCGGAAGAGTTCTTGATGAGACCCTTAGTTTGAGTGCTGATGGTAGGAGAAGCTTTAACAAGAAAGGAGTTGATACTGAGAAAAAGGACAACAAACCCAATTCGGAAAAAGTTGTTTTAAGGCATCAAGATGTGCAAGGAAAGAAAGATTCTCAGATTTTGTTCAACAATGTCATTGAACAAACTGCAAGTAAACTGGTTGAAACGCGGAAAAGTAAGGTTAAAGCTTTGGTGGGCGCATTCGAAACAGTCATCTCACTCCAAGATACCAAACCTTCAGCAAATACCGTTGCATGAAACTATTGAACAGTTTGTTCTTTGTTCTGTTTAAACTGCTCATCAGCTTATGGTGTCCGCAGGATTCGTTAAAGTAGAATGCATCAGCTCGGATAGTCTTTAATCGGTAAGTCATTTGAGCACTGACCTTTGAACTCTCTCTCATTAAGCATCATATTTAGCAATTGTACACATAAGGTTTGCTATGAACTTTAAGTGAGTGTAAAGAAGAGAATAGAAATAAGTGTTTAGGCAAATGTGAATTGCTCATTTGGTTTGTTAGATTCTTGTTTCATTTGGTTGACTTGTAAATACATGAATGAATCATCTTTTATGAACTCATATTCATTTTGTTTCCATTCATATTACTCATGCATAGTTGTTGAGAGTGATGTCCAACAACTAAAGACTATAAAGTGTTTGTTTTAAGAGTGGTTGATCATACATTGAGAGTGAGAGAAGACCCCATTGGAGCTGCAAGTCACCACCATTTTGTGTCTCTCTTTATTGATTGAATTTTAGGTCCACTTCTTGTCCTCACTTCAAAAGACTTTGTAAGATTAGAAAGACAACACAAAAGACTAAAAGTTGTCTTGGTTTGGAGTCATTCCCTCCTTTAACTTCTAAAAGTTCTTTCTTAGCAAATGGGATAGGAAGAGTTTTTAATCTTTCTAGGGCCCGTTTGAGATTTGGGATTGCTTCTACGTTTAGTTTCTGGCCTTGAAATAAGGAAATTAGAAGCCATTTTCAAGAAGCTAATATTTCTATCTTTGTTTGGAAGAGCTTTTGGGAGACCTGAAGTATTTCTGTCAGTTACCTAAACACCATCTGAAACAGTTTCTAAAAGTCAGAAGTCAGAGAGGACATTAAGAGTCTCTTTAAGATAACTTGTATTTTTCACTCGGGATAACTTATACTTTTAACTTATTTTTAAGAAGAAAATAAAATAAAAAGTATTTTTACAAAAAATTTCTGAATTTCTAATCAAACAGTATTAAAAAAAAAAGAAAAAAAAAACTTTTAATTCCAAAAAGTTATAAAAGATCTTTTATAAACTATACCAAATAAGCACTCAATTTTATTTTATTTTTTTTTAAAATTAAAAATACTAACTTTATGAACATAACTCTTCTTCTACCTTTAGAAAAGTAAAATAAATAAATAAATAAATAAAAAGCAATAAAAGCAATCTTTTAACTGGGCTTTGGGCTTATTTTAGCCCAACTACTTTGATATGCTTGGATAAGTCCAGCCCATTTATCTCTTAAACTTATTTAAGACCTATAATTTTTAAAAGCTCTTATTTAGTTAATGATCAATTAATATTAATTTCATCCACAACTAATTTGATTAACAAATTTAGTATTTTAACTAGAATTGGATGTGAATTTATGACCAATTCAATAATGATAGAGAATATTAACCACTTTTGGTTTTTTAGGCCAAGTTGAGGAATCTTAACTAAAAGATGAGATTGAGAATTCTCAACCATTAACTTGTAATTAAAAATTTCAAATCATTTTCGATTAATTGATATTGCCCCTACTTTAATAACTATACTAATAATGAAATATTTTTTATAATTTGGGTTAGAATTCACATCTAGATGCAAAATAGTATCAACTTTTGTTAAAGAAATTAAATGAAGAAATTTAGAACCAGTAACTAATTTATAATTAAATCCAATAAACCAACCATGAATAAATGAGAGTTTTTAATCTCTTTGTTATTTGGTGAAAATCCATAATCATAATTAATTTCCATAAACCAATCATGAGTCATGACAATATGTTAGTATTTGTATTAATCAATTTATGTTCATTAAACACTTGGTTGAATTTTCTTTCGTACAATAATGTTGTAAGCATGATTACCTATCAATTCCATTAGTTAACAATGAATCTATTGATCATTTTGATTATGATCAAAGCTACCAATATAATTTCAAAACAATATTTTAAAATTATTTATATCTAAAATACTAGCACTATAATATCAAATTATATATATATATATATATATATATATATATATTATACATTATCTAGATGAAATACTCGGTTAACTAAAATGAAAATCGAATTAAATTGGTTTTAAATTTTAAAATATAAAAATAGAAAAATATTCGAATTTAAAGGGTTAATTGAAAATCGAAATTAAAATTTTACACACATTTAAATTTAAAATTTAAAATAAAATAATAAATAATAACTAAAATAACCAAAATATCTTTCACTTTATAACTTTATAGATTTCTATTTTTAAGTATTTACATGAATTTTTCTTTTAGAAATCTTCTCATAATTGTAAAATAATTGTAGAAAATATGTATGTTTATATATATATATATATATATATATATAGTTTTTAAAATTTAAAATTGTTTATATATATTTTTTTCATTTTTCAAATTTTTAAAATTTGAAAATTTATAAATATAAAATAAAATTCTAATGATTTATTAATTTAATTTAAAAATAAGAATATTTATTTTTTATTAAATTTATTAAATTTTAATTCGAAATATAATTTTAAATAAATTAATTGTAAATTTATTACATCACCAATATATACATTAAAAAAATATATAATTTTTAAGTTTATATTATATAGCGAAGTATAAACGTTATTATTTTTTAAATCATATAATTCCATTACTTTGGACTATATTTATGCATATTTCCAAATAAAGGAATTTACTCTAATAATAAAAAAATTAGGGCTGTAAATTACATTAATTAAAAATTTGGGGACGAAAATGAAAATTTTCAAAATCCTTACATCATTAAATCGAACACACCACTATTCACTAGAATATTTAAGACAAGCCCAACAGTAAAACTGATGGTCACGCTCAGCTCTCCAGCTGTCGCTTTTGTCAAAACGAAAACCAATCAAAACGATGACAAATAGGACAAGTGGGTCCCACATCACTACCTGATAGAGCCACGTAATCACTGACGTGTCACTACACTCCAACAGCCTCATATCCATTTGTCATTTACATTACAAAACTGACAGCTGTGTCGTGCTATCATTTCCAGCCTATATATTAACATTTTCTTCTTCAACATGCAAAGAGGAAAAAAAATAAAAATAAAAAAAATAAAAAACAAAAAATAAAAAATCAAACCCTCCTTTGTCTTCTCTTCTATTTCACTTCAATTTTTCTGCATTTGCTATCGAAAGCTTCGCTTTTTCTCTCTGGACGGAACTACCCTTTACCAAATGCGAAATTCCCACTTCGCTCGTCGTTGTAAGTTTCCATTTTGATGCTTTTTTTGTGTCAGTTCTCTGTTGGTTTTGGTTTGCATGCAATAAAACCCTAACCTGGTGGTGGGCTTGGTTTGTTCTTGCAGAAAAGGGTTTTCTATTGTTTTGTTTTGCTGAAGTGGGGGGAATATCTCATTAGCTGAGGTGAGTATTTTGGGGTCTGATTTGATGCCTGATTGCGATCTAGTTCTGTTTTAGCTCCTTTGCTTGAATTATTTTTTGTTTGTCTTTGTAAAGTTTTGTTTTTTAGGGTTGATATTGTGGTTTCAAGTGGAGTAGCTGAGCTTTGGATTGTTTGATTGTTTTGAGTTTGTTTTGTGGTTGCTGAATTTTTGTTTTTTTGGATGGATTTTGTATTGTGGATCTGAGGTTTTGTGATTGTTGCATGCGTTGATGCTATGAAGTTCTTGAAATTTGAGATATGATGCAGTGTTAAGTACAAATCAGTATCATTTCCACAATCTAATTTTTATGGCCTTGATACTATTTTGTTGTGAATTTGAACTTTTAGCAACTGTGGTGATGTTAGATTAGGTGCTCAGGTCTATTTATGTGTGAAAGGGCATGTTTTTTTGTTTCACTCTAGTAACACTTTTGTTAACAGTACTTAGTGTATACAGTCTAGCAAAACTTTTGTTAACAATACTTAGCATTATAGTCATTTGTAGTGACCATGACACTTTCTTGCTCTTTTGGCTGTTAGAAGATGGAGACCAAATTTTCTTAGTTCGAGGTTTGTGGTCCTAAGATATTTTTTTCTTGATTCATATGTTCAGGCATATTTTGATTGATGGTAAGTCTGTGCATTTCCTGTGAGAATAATGGGTTTGATGTTGTGATGTGGCATCTTTTTAGAGAGATTAAGTGAATTACATCCAAATTTGAGTTTACCTACTTGGTTGTTTTGTCTGTTATGAGAAATCTAGTCATCATCCACATGAATGCATGGAGCTAACAGTAACACATTAATTGTGGAAGATAATTCTTCTTTTGGTATAAAGACTGAAGATTTATTTTTGCATGTTTGCTCTGCTATAGCAGGTGGAGGACTATAATGATTCTAACCAAGCAGTATCGTTGCATTCACTCATCGAGTTGTCAATGTACTAAAGGGCATCTAAGTGAAGATGTGATATTCCTGGTGTTCCAAAAATTGAACTGGAATCCAAAAGAGATAGCCACTCTGTCTTCTGTCTGTAAATGGTTTGATGATCTTGCCAAGCGAGTATTATGGAAAGAGTTCTGCAAAACAAGGGCACCTAAGATGATGCTTGATTTGCAATCTAGTGGGAGTCACAGTGTTGATGGGAATTGGAGAGCACTTGGGAAGCTGCTTATTTACTGTTCAGGGTGTAGCAAGGGCGGTCTTTTTAACAGTATTCAGATTCCTGGTCACTTTGTTTATAGAACCCGATTCTCAAGAACATCAGGAAAGAGCTTTCTTTTGCCACAATGCAGATCAGATGTTTTATATGTATCCGATCCATGCGAGCATCTTGACCAGGGAGAGGAAGGGGATGTGGGATTCTTCCGTGGTGTTTTCAAGTCATTTGCTATGTCAAAGGTTCGGAAAATGTTGATCAAAAGAGGGGCTAAGCTTCACCCAAAAGAAGTATGCCCTTATTGCAAGGCGAAATTGTGGAGCATGTTGCAGGCCAAAATGATACCACAGAGTGCAAGCTGCAGGTTGGGTGCCTATGAGGATTGCATTGAGTATTATGTGTGTCTAAATGGACATATGCTTGGGATTTGTACTCTCTTACCTTTGTCCGATTCAGAGGAGGCATCTGAGCTGGAGTGACAGTTATATGGATCCCAGGTATAAACTTGCAGAAACTATTCTTCATTGCGTCCGATCTAAAACTTATTGGATTATAATCCCTTGATGAAGAACCCTTTTTTTCTTGCACAGTTTGTATTCTGCAGGTGTAGATGTTTGTTCTATCTCAAAGTGGAGTTTGAAGCTGAGACATCTGTTCCTACTAGGTTTTTTGTCTGAGGAGTTGATATTGCAACAGTTGTTTTGTGTGTGATGCTACTCGGTCTTTGGCCTGGCCAAAAATTAGATTGGGAAGGTTTAGATCTTATACCAACCATTTATTCTAAAAAAGTTCTGTTAGTTAACATGTTACATGTACATGTTGTCCGACTCAGTCATATATGTATCAGATAGCAGTGGTGTGACTGCAATAATTCATATACCTTGTGTTTATGTTCAATCTACTACCTTATATTTTTAGTCTAGACATGTCAGCAAATTTAAATTCTGGTCAAATTACACCCCTTCTGCCGAATTCAATTCTTTGTCCGTCAATGTGCAAAGAGGATAAGCTTGCTTCACTGTCATCAAGTTGCAAGATAAGAATCTTCTTATCTTCTTTAGCCTAGTTGATTGTTATCTTCTGCATATATGATCTGGAATGGGACACTGTTGCAGTGAAAAGTCAGATTCATTCAAAGTCATTCATGTTATGTCAGTTCATCTCTGTTGTTCCTTCAGCTGTTTGGATTGTTGTGTGATGAAGCTTAACTCATCAACCTATGCTCGATACTATGGTATGAAAATGATAGAGCAAGTTTGGTTCATCTGGATTGCCCTTCAAACATATTGTTTACAACTCTATGCATTCATCAAAATCTTGAAGTTTAATTTATCACCGATTACACATCACTGCTTTAAGTAAGTTGGATGATACATGTTTCTACATATTAACATAGTTCTGATAACATAATCTGCTCATACTTCCTCTTCTGCCTCTTCTGTTTCCAAGTCCAATCCTGATATCTGCATCTTTCCTATGTTCACTGCATAATTCAAAATCCTAATCAGATATTGAACTCTAGTAGATATACCAACAGTTGTCACATTTTAGGTAATCAATTTAATGTGATCAACTAGGTTACAGAAGCAATCTTAGAGAACAAAGAGCATAAAGTTTAGGTCTATTGAGGCCTTGTAGATTAAAGTTTATATCTGCAAATGGATACTCGAATCAATGTTGCAAGTACAATAATTGGTACCTACCGTTTCCAGTACCACAATGATTCAATGAATAATTAACTGAATGGGTATGAAAAGGCTCAGGATTCAGTCAGTGAAATATGAACTACTCATCTAAACAGCTTTATGAAGGGAAACAAGTTGCATACTTACCAACTGCATCTAATCCGGCTAATTTCGGCATGAACTGCCTGATGTGTTCTTCTGCTGCTTTATCAGCTTTCAACGTTTCGCATTCAAATGAAATCGAAATCTTGTTCTTCCCATGCTTCTCTTCAACCATACCTACAACATCTTTCTCCCAACTGTTGACAACATAATCAATGTTTTGTGTGAATATAAATGAATAAATAACAGCAAATCTAAACAATGGACACAAACAATAGATGTGCCTACAACTTTGAAATATACTTTATCTAATCCAGTTACAACCCAAATGAACTAAATATCCATCTCACTCATGAATAAGCAGAAATTTCATCCAAAAAAAAAAAAAAAAAACCCAAATCTCTACCTGAAGTTATCATTTCCACTCTTATCTATACATCAAAATTGATAAAAGATTCCAATTCCAAGATGGCTTACCCATGAGCATGATCGACATTGTTGAAACGGGCAGCATCATGGCCTCTACACTCCACCACCACAACATGTTCTTTACTTTTCTATCATAAATTCAAATAAACTAAGTGAGAAGAACCACAAAGATAAATATGCAATCAGTCCTGTTGAGAGGACCCACTATTAAACCCCTCACAACCACATCATGAGATCAACAGCTTTGAGTCACTTCCAATGTTACAAAACAAAACTCATTACTTGAACTCTCTAATTAATGGGTCAACATGAGGTACACATTGGTCAAGTTTTCAACTTCAGACTGTATATATGCACAAACATATACAAAAGGGAAAAGGAAATACAATATACACATACATTGAAGTCTATGATTGTGAGCTTGATCAATCTGTAATCCTCTCCTCTGCTACACTCCCTTTCACAAGCTAACTCTAAAACAATCAAAAGGGTATGTTAAAATTGATCAAACATTCAAATATATTCAATCAATTAATCAATCAGAACAAACCCAATAGAGAGATAACAAATAAACCAATAGCTGAGAGACTTGTGAATATAGAGAGAAAGGTAGAGGTATACCGGTGCCGTGAAGACCGTAGCAGATAGAATCAGGAAGTTGAATGAAGTGACCGGAGATGGACCCACATGATAATACTGCTAATGATGCTACTCCTTCCTTCACTTCCCCCATTCTCTTCTCTCAGAAACCACTCTTCCGTACAGTTTTTGCTTCCGACGAAAAGGTTTAAGCAAGTATTGATGAACGTTGAATAATTTCAATATTACCCCTGATCTTTTCTGTAACTTCACTTGAACCCATTATTTTTGTTATAATTTCACTCTTAAGACATGAAAGTTTGTGTGCAAATGACACACTCCCCTTATATCAAATAGTAATTACGTTTCATTAAATATTATGAAAATTGCCCAAAAAGATTTTTTGAACTTTATATTATTTCCTATTTTAGCATCGATTTTTAAAATTATTATTATTGTTGTTATTATTATTCATACATATATATTATTATTTTTACATATTATAAAATAACTAATTTTATTTTTCAAAAATATTATTTACACCATTGAATTCATTTTGCAAAAGGGTATTATATAATTTCAAACAAATAAAATATTATTGAAAAATAAATACTCAGTTTTATATGATTATAAAGTTGGCTTAAAATTAGTATTGAGATAATTTGTAACGCCCCACTCTCGGCCTAATCGGAACCGAAACGAGAGGGGAAATCATTAAAAAACTATGTTATCGACTTTATAATCCGATGTACCTGAATAACTTGTCGAAACTATAACATGTATGATGATAATGTGTGTGTTTGGGGCTGCTTGTGATTATATAATAATTACTTATGGAACGGTGAAATCCCAAACATGTCCATCTTCCATCTTAAATTTACATATAGAACAATAATGTATGAATGTAAATTTGGGATGGAGGAAGGTTATGTTTGACATTTCACCACTCCATAAGTGACTATTTCATAATCACAAGCCGCCCCAAACATATACAATGATAACTTATATAGCTACCTTCACTGGTCACTGCCACAAATGTACACATACACTTCATTAAGTGAGACTTAGAATATAGATGTACATTAAGTTCACTAGATACACTACTACATGAAGACTTAACTAACTTAATACATGATTTGCAAAATTATTTACGTATATATGAAAATATGTTCTACATAAAATGTAACTAAAGGACATGATATGATCAAAATATTATAAAACTCCATAAGAGGATTCCCAGAGCCTAACGAAAATGAACCTGCTCAATCACATGTTCCAATTCGTGAATAAAGAAAGAAAGAAAAAAATAATAAAGAAAACAACAGGTAAACTAGAAAGCCAAGTTAGTAAACCTTGTCCTAAAATATAGACACACACATATAATGCCCTACAATACTCTTTTTAAATAGAATGTGGCACACAACGGAAAACATCCATAACTTACTTCCGACACAAGTAACAAACAAATATCATTGTATGGAAAAATCATCAAGACTTGCTTCCATTGTAAGTAAATAATCAAGTTTAAACACCACCAAGAAAGGTCAACAATAAGAATAAAGTTATAATACATTCTAAATAATAAAAAGTGTATGTTGTAATATCATTTCAATTAGTTATGGTTCTATTTATAGTGAAAGTGAGGCATATATAACGGTTACTTGCACCATAAGTAACCGGAAATAATCAATCCTATTATTCGGGTCAATACAATAGGTTAGAAGGGTCACTAGAGGGGTAAAAAGGACAAAACACAACTTATGGAAGTCAACGGACTCAACCTGAACAAAACTATTAACTAACCAACTTTTAAACACGGATAACTTTACTCGCGACTTGAAAAGTCACAAATAAGTCACAAAATTATTAACTATTCAATTTATTTTAGTGATAGATGACTTGGTTTGCGACATCACAAGTCGAGACGCAAGTTGCAAAATTTTTAAGTTAGTCCAATTAAAATAGGGGACATGACTTCGCGACTTGACAAGTTGCGAAACTTGTTGTGGAGACCAATCTCTGGGTTAAGATAGAACATAACAACACATCATTTGCTGCCACACTAAGGTATGTGCTCAGGCAATCGACACTATAAGGTCTGCCCAAGTACCTGCATAATAGTCTAAACTAATCCAAAACAATACATTTAAATCCTTTAGATAAGAGCAACCTAATTGTCTAATAGCCTTATGTTCGATTAATACCTAAATTCATATTATGGTCTCCAACTTTATAAGTAATCATATTTTATTGTTTACTCTACTTAGACATTCCAATGGTAGTGGGTCCACCATATTAGTAATTCTTAATAGCTGCATTATTAACTAAATTCATAATTAGCCATTACTTATTCATTTTATCTTAAAGTTACCATATTTATCTTATTGACGTTAGACCAATTCATTACTCTTTAACCAATTCTGCTAGGTGGTTTATTCTATTCAATAGTTTGAAAACTACAGTAGCCTCATTATAATTGCCTAGCATCATTCTACACATTGTTGACATATTGTAATTATGACACAAACGACCAACCTCTACTATCCAACCAAGCACAAGTTAAGCATTATGTAAACCATTCTATATCAGCATCAAGCATAAGGGCATCATTAATCACTCAATCATTTCGGAAACTATTTCTGATAAAACACAAGCAAGAAGGGCACACACAACATGGCATACTTTGTCTGAATTTTCTTGTTTAGCAATATTATCTTGTTAACCATTTATTTATATCATTTCCGCCCATTTAGCCTACATCACTTGGTGAAATGGGAGCACGATTATACCAAAGTCCACACTTTAAACCAAAGTCTCAGTATTGGACCAAAGTTCACGCTACTAACCGAAGTCCCACTATGTGGCATATCTCTCGCCACAGTCATCGTACTAGTGTTGAAGTACTTCATTAATCCTTAAGGCGCCTTTCCATCACTACAACTATAAAGCTAAATAGGGCTTTTACACTAGTTTTGCTTTTCATTAATCAAGTTCAGTTTATTAAGATGATATGATACACCACACATTAACAATCATTCAAACAACACAATCAAAATCATCACCCGTGTAACACCCCGTCTAGTCCAATTGACCCGGTCTAATTGTGTTATCTCTCTTTCTACTAACTAGATACGCTATCCCAGTCAGTGGTTCAATTGGTACTCATCATGCTTCGCTTGATCCTTAAGGTGAAAAATCAAGGGTTCGAGTGCTGGGCACCTTTTTTTTAAAACACCCCGACTAGTCTGGCTGACCTAGTTCTACTGTATTAGCTCTCTTTCTACTAGTAGCTAGGTTATCCCAGTCGGTGGTCACGACTGATTCCTTTCGCCTCCCCTAATACTAGAACTCATGATCTACCACCTTAAGGATCAAGCAAAAGCATGCTGAGTACAAAGAAATTGGTCATAACCACTAATCAAGATATGCTAACTAGTTAGTAATAGTAAGAG
The DNA here is from genome assembly GCA_031304145.1 of Cardiospermum halicacabum. NCBI lineage: Eukaryota > Viridiplantae > Streptophyta > Magnoliopsida > Sapindales > Sapindaceae > Cardiospermum > Cardiospermum halicacabum. The sequence continues at coordinate 2,212,500 of CM062392.1, forward strand.
CTAACACAGCCGGATCGGGCAAGCAGGACTAGCCGGGGTGTTATAATCCATAACCAACATTTACACTAACAACTAAAGATATTCGAAATAATGCAACTGGATTCATTTACAATATTATAATGGCAGAATGCAATCTATTTCCTAAGCCAATCATCAACATTAAGTTTTCACAATAAGCAGCCAAAAATCACATCACAACATACAAGCTATAAAGGGTAAAAATAGATTTACAAACCTCAACTTCAGTCCAAAATCGATTAATGATCATTACTTCGCTTCCTCCCAATGCTTGGTCACCTCAACTAAAACAAACTCAGTTTCAGTTTTCAAAACCCTTTTTAAAGACAAGTGTTTGTTTAAGCCAAAATGTAATTTAAATTAGTTTTTCTCAATACCATTTTTAATATCCACACATTTTTTAAACCAATTTCTTTATAAAACAAGCATTCTGTGGTTAAAGAAGAAAAGCAAATTAGAATTCTAAGAAATCACAAACCCAATGTATAACTATAATAATTAACCAATTTAGCAACAATAACCTATAATTATCAATCTCATTAGACAAATAGGATGAAAAAATTACCTTTAGACACTCATTCATTCAAATTCGTAAAAACCATTTGACCAAAACAAGTTATCAGTAAAGCAAACTCAAATCCTAAAAGACAATTAAATATTAATTTAGTAAAACCCATAAATTGAGTTCGAACTCACAAGAATTGGAGCATCTTACCTTAATAGTTTTGAAAAAAAGGCTACACACCGCAAACACTCATGAGTTTAACCTGAGAAAGAATTTGAAGACGAAAAATGAATTTTCGGATTGACATCAAAAGCGTGGTGACTGATTACAAGACATGTATAGTTCATTGAAAAACAGAGGATGAAAAGTTTTGTTTTGTAATTTTGAAACGATGGTGGAAGAGAGTGTTATATGGGTGAAAATGTGAAAATCATGGGATGGGTTTGGACTATTAGGTTAATTGAGCCTAATTCAATTGAGTTTAGGCTCTTTTGGGCCCAAATTCAATATTTAGTCCAATTGAACCCAAATCGAATAAACTGAAAATCGCTCTTTATAATTCTTTCAAATCCAACAAGTTAATGGAAATAAAAATTAGGAGACATGCCATTTTTTAACCCTTATAAAAATATTAAACAAAGAAATATGAAATTTTAAATCATGGCAAATTTAAAATACAGAACATTAAAATACTAGCTTCCAATAATTCGTTTCCTTCCCCAATTAACGATATTTGCCCGATTGATACTTTCGATTTCCTGAATAAAATTTTTTGAAAGCACTGATTTTAATAAAAGAATTTCAAATAAATTAAGCTAAAGATAAATCATTTAAGTTAAACTCATTCTATGAAATCACTCAGTTATTTAGAATCATTCAAAAATTCTAGGCTCATTTTCAGAATGTTACGTAATAGCGGGAGATAATTGTGAGATTTATTTTATAAATATAGCATGTATATCTTATATTTTCCTAAGATAATTTTCAATTTTGGTAGGAAAGGATTCTTTCCTAGTTTGTAGGATTAGTTGCTCGGAGAAGTTGTATCCCTACTGTATATATTTTGCACGTCAGTTATGTAAAAATGCATAGAAGAAAATTGTCTTCTTCATCCCATGATTGTTAATTGTCATGGTATCAGAGTAATTGTAGACACAAAATAATGGTTGAACCATAAAAAAAAATTACGGAGAAAACGATTCCTCGAAGAAAAAAGATCTCTTTTTACGATATTACCTCGTTAGATAATCCAGGATTGGTGATCTCTCAAGTACATTTGAGAGGAGAAAATTGTGATGAATAGGCACAATACTAAGAACGACTATACGAGCTCGGAAAAAGTATGATTTCCTTGATGATACAATTAAGAAGTCTGATGATAATTCATTTGATCTTGAAGATTGGTGGATGATTATCTCTCTATTGATATTATGGATTCGTAACCCAATTGAATCATCGCTTCGGTCTACTATGTCTCACGAGGAAATAGCTAAATGGTAATGGAAAGACATTACGGACAGGTTCTCAGCAGCTAATGATCCATGCACCCAATAACTTCGAAGCGAATTGGCAGAAAAGTAAACAAAGAGGCCTGACTTTGGTGAATTATTTTGGAAAATGAAGTAAATATGGGATGAACTAGCAAACTATGATCAGATTCCATTATATAAGTGTGGTGGATGTACGTGCAATCTCGCAATAGAATTTGAAAATAGAAGAGAAGAAGAACGAGTTCATGCTCTTCTCATGGGGTTTAATGAAAGTATTTTTGGCACTGTGAGAAGTAATATTTTAGCCTAAGATTCACTTTCTAATGTTAATCAAACATATTCCATGTTAATTGCTGAAAGAGAGGTTAAGACCCTAATTTGAACTAAAGAGGAGAAACAAGATGTCATGGCTTTTGCAATGAGAGATAAAGAAGAAGTCGGGGACAAAAGTGGGTTGCATTATACCCACTACAATTGTACAAGACATGAAGTTGATAATTATTTTGCTCTTCATAGATATCCCGAGTGGTGAGGTGATCGACCAAAGGGAAATGGAAGGAGTGCAGGCGAGGACACGACTCAAACAACACTCAACAATGCCAAAATCAGATAGGTGTTATGTGAGGGCGTGAGACAGTAAGCACAAATAGTGTCTCCACCAGTATCACTTACAAACAGACTTAGAAGCTACTGGGTAACAACAATTGGGAATGATGTGAAAAAAAGTCTTGATCTCGATCAGAAGTAGTGGACATCTTTGATAAAACTTATCAATGGTCACAAAAATTCTATTGAAAAATTAAGTGGTAAGCTCTCAAAGTGGATAATTGATACATGGCCTTCACATCACTGTGGCGGGAAGTATGCTTGGTATGAAAAGGGTGAATGACATTGATTCTTGTTCTGTTGGACTTCCTGATTGGAGTATGACATGGCAACAAGGAAGGACAACTTGTTCTTGATAGAAATTTATGTCTAAAAAATGTTCTATTTATTCTTGGACTAAAATGCAATTTAATTTTGGTACTATAACTTGTCGATTCATCTAAATGTATTGTCTATTTCACTAATTCCATGTGTGTAATACAAGACCCCACTTTGAGGATGCTAATTGGTGCGAGTGAAAAAAGGGATGGACTCTACTATTACAAGGGAGTGCCATAAGTTCGAGTAATGAAGATTGAAAATAAGGGGAATCTAGCATTAGCAGTTGGAACACCCATCATTGAAAGTAACCAAATTAATATCTAACGTGAGTAATAATAATAATAGTGATAACAAGAATAATTGTTCTGATATTTATTTAGAAGCAAAATAGTTTAGAAATCCATTTTCTGTTAGCCATTATCGTGCTTTTGATATATTTGAACTAACTCATTACGATTTATGGATCCTTACTGGACTTTAGTGCCTTTTATATATATATATATATATATATATATATATATATTTTACTGTGGTGAGAAGAGAGAAAGATTCACTAGTTCAAGAGACTTAAAACAGGACTTCCCAAGAGCAATAATGAAATTGTATTAATGGTTATGGTGTAACCTTCACTCTTTGGGTTAAAATTTTTATTTTTTTAAAATGTTAATAACAATTTGAATTTTTTAAATTTCAATAAAAATTTTAAATTTTAGATAATTATTAAATCTATATACATAATTATCATCATAATTAATAGTTTAAATTAAAGTTCATACCATCCTATCAATCATATACACAAATTTTCCATCCAATAATTTTTCAATCAATTTATATTCCACTTTCTAATATTATTAAAATCATCCAGTTAAATTTTAAAACTCATACAATATATTTTTTATTATAATTTATAAAATTATACTTAATTTAAATTAGAAAAAGAAATAGTCATCTATATTTTATATAAATTTAAATCCAAATGAGTAAAAAATCTTACATCATTATAAGGGACATATGAATAAAGAAAATTAAAATTAATTATTAACATTATAAAGAAAGAAAAATAACATCTATGTTAGATGTTTACAATACATAGAGATCATTCAATATTCATATTTTGTGTTTTGATTGTAGGAACTTCTCATCATCATGACAAGCACTCCTATTCTTCATGGTTGCTGGGCTTGACATAAAACTGAAATATGTCATCTTCATAGCTTCAAATAGGTATGTTTAGCCAAATATTTTGGCCTTTGGGTCTAGTGATGGCACTAGTTTATGTGGTTTTCTCCAATATTTTATAATTTATATAAAAAATATATTTTATAGTTGGAATAGAAAAATTAAATGAGATCTTTCGGAATTAAAATATTTTAAGGATAATTATAATATAAAAGTATTGCATATATATTAGTAATTCATTTTGCTATCATGATTATATCTACTCATTTTTTTTTAAATATGATATGTTAGGTATTCAAGATTAAAAGAATAAATTACATTCACCATTTCTGAACGATGGCTAATTGCAGACGGATGTATGTTTTAATTTAATCGACATTCAGTCTTTTTTGACCGTCAGTTGACCGTTTAGATATATTAATTCACTAGATTGACTTTTTTAAAAGTCTATTTTACCCCTATTTTACATATTGATTTTTTTTAATTATTATTTCAATATTTTTAAAATTTTAATTTACATTATTATTTTAATTATTTACACATTTCTTAAAAATAATTTGAAATAATAATAAATATTATAATATTATTTTTTCAAGTAAAATAATGTTAAAATAATATCAATTATTTTTAAAGAAAATATTAAAATAATGTTTAAAATCAATATGTAAAGAAGCAAACTGGAACTTTTAAAAAAGTCAACCTGCTCAACTAACAAATAGCCAACTGACGGTGAAAGGAGGTTGGGTTTCACTTAAACCAAAAAGTGTATTAGTCATAGTTCAGGGAGAGCGTGTGTAATTTACTCGGATTAAAACATCTTCTATCATATGTTTTTATTTTTTTAAATTTTAATTTTTTTAATATTTTATATCAAAATAAATTTATTTTATTATTTCTTTTTTTGAAAATATTTTTAGGAAAAAACAAAAACAGTCAATTGAGTTAGTTTTAAACAAGTAAATCAACCATATTTTTTTAAAATGAGAAGAAAATGATAAATCTTTTTAATTTCATAATTAAATTATATGGTGAAAAAATTACTAAAATAATTTATAGTATATAAAAAAAAATTAAAAACACTAACTAACTAGATTTTAATTTATGTTTATCAACCGGTTTTTAAAAATTTAAATTATAAAAAAAATTAAAATGACCAAATTTTTTTTAGGTGGGTGAAGCTTCTTCAAGGGCATGAAACAATAAAAAAAAAAATAAAAATAGTGAAATTGTAAAGTTGGTCAATTTTTCTATAGAAGAAAATGGATTTTTCGAAAGTTTTAGATAATTTTTTTTTGAAAAAAAAAAGATTATCTAAAAACATAAATCAAATTTGAAATGACACATTTCGTAGATGAATCAACATATGTTTCTTAAATTCTTTTAAAAATTATAAATATTAAATATTCTCCAACTATCAATTTTCTTTAAGTACAAGTAGTACAATAATTATCTTTTAATATAAATATTTTTAAATCATTCAATTCAAATATGTATTCATTACCATTCTTAATAATTCTATTTTTTCCTAATTAAAAATTTTAAAATCAATTATTTTTTTATTCATCATTATGATAGGGTTTAAATTGAAGATATTTTCATAAAATATAAATTAGATAAAAAAATGTGAAATTTTTGTGAAATTATTTTAATTTTCAAATTTAATTTAATTTATATACAAACACTCCATTTGCTAATATACCGTCCCAATGTGGTGTTTATTATCTTTGATTTCGTTTCGAATTGAATGGCTTGAATACAATGGATTATAAATACATAGTTTAGTTAATTCTACCATGCCCTTTAATCATAGCAATTAGATCTTGATAATCACTTTAATTTTAAATTGGGATAAATTTATAAAATAGGTTGTTGCACCATCCATCATTCACCATTTTGGTCTATTTTTTAAATTGTGTTAAATAATTGTCAAATGGTGACTTGATAGATCACAAATGACTTCTCTTTCGTATTTAAGTTCCACAATATAATTATTTTACTGTTTTTTTTTTCTAAGTAAGGTTCTTCTGGAATGAAAAAACTTATTGCTGGATTGTAATTTTCTTCTTGATTTCATGCAGCCAAGTTTAGTTTTTTTATTTTATTTTATTTTATTATTTATTTTTTTACACTTCAAAGAACTTAAATGATGGGAGGAAAATATACTGGAGATCGTTTAAGAGGTTATTTAGTATCAAAAACATATTTTTGTGACTTGAAAGGACTTAAATGATTTGGGTGAAAATTTACTCGAGATCGTTGGACAGTTCCTTTTAAAAATAGTCGGTGTCTAATTTGTCATATGAGAACTTTTACTTTTCCAAACTACTGATTATTGTATATCTGTCTTTTTAAATTTTTATTATAAAATATATTTATATAATTTTTGATGGATACTATGACACTCTGAGGTTTGCGGCCGCACTATGAAGGGTGATAGTTTTCAAATTTCCTCCATATTTTCGGCCGAAAACTATTTCCCCTATAGTTTCGGCCGCAGCTAGCTCTCTTATAAATCTGGGCCCATAAGGCCTCGTATGTTTCGGCCGAAACATATCCTCCAAATAAGTCTGGAAAAACAAGCCCACGAGATCTGACACATTTCGGCCGAAATTGACAAAGAGGAAGAAAACCAAAGTTCAACTAGACAAAGGAAAAGGAGACGCTTCTAGAGGAATTCGTCCGAAAGATATTTTCAGAGTTTCGCCCGCTCAGGAAGAATCTTCTAGAAGGCTGAGCTGGAGCAGAAATTTGGTATCCGCGAATCTCGGTGTTCCAGCTGGAAAGTTAGTTAGGATTTCCTGGAGCGTATAGGAATCCTATATAAGCAAGGGAAAACATCCAAAGAAGGGAATCACGAAATATTCGGAGACGAAAGTTAGAGATCACAGCCCCAACCTTGAGGGGTTCGAAGTCCCATAGGAATTCGGCTCCATTAGTTTGGCGCCCACCGTGGGGGCTCTCCTCCGTCTCCAAATCAACAAACAACAACTCAACATAGCAGATCTGAAACACCAAGAATAAAAAAAAAGATGTCGACGACCACTCAGGGAGCTGATGATCCGTCGATGCCAAACCATTACTCACAACAAACGGACACATTGTCTCAACTAATGGCGAGGTTAGCCGTATTGGAGGAGGAAAATAGAAATCTCAAAGCAACCGTCGAAGGGATACGTCCGCCGCAGAATGAGGTACCGCGCAAGCAAGGAGAAACCGGCAAGAAAGGCGGACAAAGACAACTCGACGACAACCAGACGACGAGGCGCGATCAATTACTGAACACCGGACCAATCTTGGGCCAAAACGAAGGTACGACCTCACCTATCCGTCGATTAGATGTTTCTGCTTTTGACGACGACAACGACTTGGAGGAAATCATGGCGGATACGCCACCCAACACTAACGAGAGGTCGATATTTCCACGAACTGAGGGTGCACTGACGGAACAGACCAACCTAAGATCGCAATGCGCCACCCCAAGACTGCGGATCAACGATCCAAGAAACATAACAACACCTGTTGTTAACCTACAGCCGCCATGTGCAGAAAGGTATCGGACGCGAGGTCACGGCATCCCACAAGAAGTGGCCAAGCGATTGCAGGAGATGGAAGAGATGATACGGTTTCTACCAGGCATACCACCTCAACTACGCAGGTCCACAAAAGACTCTTTTACAGAAATACCATTCGCTGACGAAATCGCCCTGGTGGACTTGCCCAACAAGTTCACGGCACCAAGATTCAAGATGTACGATGGCACAACCGACCCAGACGATCACATCGCCCACTACTGGCAAGCGATGTTGACGACCTCGCTCCCTAGGGAAATACGATCGGGTCGTTCTCACAGTTGACAGACTTGTTCGTAGAAAACTTCGCTTGTAGCCGCAAACCAGAAAGGCAATCCGACGACCTCTACACCATTCGACAGAAAAGCGGCGAAACACTTAGAGCCTACATCGCAAGGTTCAACAAGGAAAAGATAACGATAACAAACTGCAATCAAGACACGGCTATCCGCGCAGTCGCCAATGAAATGCTTCAAGGTTCAGATCTCTACGCTGATCTAATCAAATACAAGCCAAGAACGATGGAAGAAACCTTGTCGCGAGCATTCGCTCAAGCCAGATGGGAAGAAGATGATAGATGGGTCCCCCGTGAACCATCCATCAACCGGCAGTCTACACATGCACCGAAACCAGACAACATAAATAGAGACCGCAATCGCCTGTGCTACGCGCCATACGACCGCGCACCGTTGCCTAGGCACGATGCTAATCAAACCAACGCGGTACGGGCTGAGGCGCTACCATTACCGCCGAGAAATGACCTCACCATCTCCACAGAACAACTCATGCACGAGCTTGGCAAACTTGGCCGTATCGTCAGATGGCCGGAAAAGTTACAGTCCGACCCCAAGAAAAGAGATGTGAGAAAACAATGCGCTTTTCATGATGACTTCGGCCACATCACAGCCGATTGCGTAGCACTCAAATACGAGGTGGATCGCTTACTGCAACAGGGGCACCTAAGGAGGTTTCTAGCATAAATTAACGCACAAACCAGCAACCAACCGCCCCAAGAGCAACAAGAGCCCCAGATGATGCGCACAGTCCACGTAATCATGGGCGGATCATTCGAATGTGGAACCACATACTCAGTCGCCAAGAGGAGTATGCGCCGTGTACACAACGTCAACGGAAGAGCCGAAGGAACACTTTCAGTCGAGGACGAACTAGAAGTCACCTTTAACTTCAAGGAAAGCATTGACGTCCTCAATCCGCACCACGACGCCTTGGTCATCTCGTTGGGAATAGCAAATTGCCTCATAAAAAGGATTCTAGTTGACAATGGTTCATCGGTCAACATCATCTATTTGGACACATTGAAAGAAATGCAGGTAGAAGAATCCAAGATAGCCAGACAAGCCGTGGTCCTGATTGGCTTTAGCGGGGATGCGAAGCATACAATTGGCGAAATCGAACTACCAGTATAGGCCGAAGGCGTCAACAAGTATACCCGCTTCTGCGTACTGGAAGGACCCTCTAGCTTCAATGTCATACTAGGCTGCCCATGGCTACACGATATGAAAGCTGTCCCCTCCACATACCATCAAGTGATCAAATTTCCAACCAGACTAGGCATCAAACAGATAAAGGGGGAGCAAGTCGCTTCAAGGGCATGTTACGCAAACGGAATGAAACACCAACCCATGACTGCATAGCAATTACAGAGCGCTCCACACGCCGAAGAGGTGGAGCACACGTTGGACGAAGTACCTATCCACCCATTTGACAACGCCAAAAAGGTACTCATTGGTTCCAGGCTCGACACATCGATCGGGGAGAAGCTCATCCACTTCCTATCCACTAAGTGTCACTGCTTCACTTGGAGCCAAAAAGACATGACAAGCATCGACCCGAACATCATAATACACCAGCTGAACGTGGACCCAAAGTATAAGCCTGTCAAGCAGAAAAAACGAAAGTTCACACCCGACCGCAACAAAGTCATAAACGAAGAAGTGGAGAAGCTCCTGAGCATCGGGTTAGTGCGAGAGGTATAATACCCAGATTGGTTGGCCAACGTCGTTGTTGTGCGCAAAAAGAACGGCAAGTGGAGGGTGTGCATAGATTTCACTGACCTAAATAAAGCTTGCCCCAAAGACTCATTACCCCTACCACACATAGACATTATAGTCGATGCTATAGCCGGGCACGAGCTACTAAGTTTTATGGACGCCTTCAGCGGGTACAACCAAATACTGATGCACCCCGCCGACGCCGAAAAGACAGCATTCATAACAGAAAGAGGCACCTACTGCTACAAGGTGATGCCCTTCGGTCTCAAAAACGCAGGGGCCACATACCAGAGGCTCATTAACCGCATGTTCGCTAACCACATTGGTAAAACCATGGAAGTATACATCAACGACATGCTGGTCTAGCCTCTGAAAGCTGAGCAGCACCTCGACCACTTAGAGCAGGCATTTCAAGTGTTGGAACGATACAACATGAAGCTAAACCCTTCCAACTGTTCATTCGGCGTCGCATTTGGAAAATTCCTAGGTTACCTAGTCACCAAAAGAGGCATAGAAGTGGACCCAGACCAAGTGCAAGCGATAGAGAACATCGGACAACCGAAAGCAAAAAGGGACATCCAGAAGCTAACAGGCCGCCTAGCAACATTAAACAGGTTTATATCAGCCTCGTCCGAAAAATGTCGTCCTTTCTTCCGCCTCCGGAAGAAAGACGTCCCATTTGAATGGGACCAATCATGCTAGGAAGCACTCAAAGCTATCAAAGAGCAAATGTCAACCAAGACGGTCCTGTCCAAGGCACTCGACGGAGAGGAATTACTGCTATACCTATCCGTTTCCAAAACAACCGTCAACGCAGTTCTGGCCCACGCCGAAATGACAAAGCACGCACCAGTATACTATATCAGCAAGGGGTTACTCCCACCTGAAGAAAGATACATGCCCATGGAGAAATTGGTCCTAGCCCTTGTAACTGTGGCCAGGAAGCTCAGACCATACTTCCAGTCGCATCCCATCGTGGATATAACTGAACACCCCATCAGGACAATCCTTCACAGACCGGAGCTCTCCGAGAGAATGGTAAAATGGGTCGTCGAGCTAAGCGAATACGACATCACTTTCCGTCACAGATCAGCCGTCAAAGCCCAAGCGTTGGCAGATTTCCTAGCTGACTTCACATATGCTGCGAGCGAAAATAAGACAAATGAAGTCCACAGCATAGCGGACTACCCGCCACAACCATGGAAACTATTCGTAGACGGAGCCACAAGTTAGAGAGGCAGCGATCTGGGAATGGTGCTCATAACACCAGAAGGCGACATATTAGAGAGGGCAATCAAGTGCGAGTGGAGGATGACCAACAACGAAGCGGAGTACGAGGCGCTAATACTGGGGTTGCAATCAGCTATGGAGATGGGCGCAAAAAACATAGAAGTGCATACCGACCGCCAGCTGGTCGCAAACCAAGTAAGCGGCCACTATCAAGCAGAAGACACCAAAATGATCTCCTACCTGAATATTGTAGACCCACTACGGGCCAAGCTGGAACGCTTCGCCATCCAGCAGGTACCACAGGATCGCAATCTCAGGGCAGACTTGCTAGCCAACCTCGGAGCCACGACCGAAGGGAGCTGCGACCGGAATGTACTAGTCACCATACTACACCAATCTGTACTACACGAGGAGCCCGCATCTGAAATACTCTCGATCGAAGAGAGTGATTGGAGGGCACCAATCAGACATTACATGTAAGATTACGAACTGCCCGCTGACAAGCAACTGGCCCGCAAGATCAAGGCAAAAGCCGCCCGCTACACATTGATTGGTCTGCCCGGTGATCCAGACCGTGTTCTTTACAGGAGATCCCTCGACGGGCCACTGCTCAGATGCGTAAGCGGTCCCGAAGTCTCCTACCTCCTGAGCGAATTGTATCGCGGCAGCGCTAGAGGACACTGCGGCCCTAGATCTTTGACACTGGCAGCCCACCGAGTAGGGTACTACTGGCCGACAATGAGGGCCGATGCACGTAGCTTTGTCCTTTAGTGCCAAGAGTGTCAGAGACACACAAACATAACACATTTGCCCGTAGAGGAACTACACCCCTTTTTCCCTTCCTGGCCCTTCGCCCGATGGGGGATGGATATAGTGGGTAAACTACCAAAGACCGCAAACAGCAATGAGTACATACTTATTGCCACCGATTACTTCACTAAGTGAGCAGAAGCAGCCCCACTAGAAAACATATGCGACCGCGAAATGATGGCTTTTGTTTGGCAACAAATCATCTGCAGATTCGGCGTCCCAAAGGAGATACTCGTAGACAATGGGGCGCAGTTTAGCTCCAGGAACTTCAACACATTTTGCAGCAATTGGAATATCAAGTTGCATTACTCAACACCCCGGTACTCACAATCCAACGGGCAAGCGGAGTCGACCAATAAAACGATCGTAGGAATTATAAAGAAGAAAGTTGGCAGCTTGAAAACAACATGGGATGATAAGCTCCACGAAGTGCTCTGGGCCTACCGTTGTACACCTAAACGTGCGACAGGCGACACTCCCTTCGCTCTGGTCTACGGCACAGACGCAGTGTTGCCAAGCGAGACGCGTATTAGCACAGTCAGGTCGATGATTGACAAAAAATGGAACGAGGAGCTATTGGCGCTGAACAGGGACACTATTGACGAAAGACGAGAAGCGACTATGGTCCGTATCGAATCGTACCAGCAACCCCTAGCGCGGTCACATGCCAGGAAAACCCGGATACGCAGATTCAAGCCCAGTGACAAAGTGCTGAGGAAAGTCTTCCAAAATACAAAGATACCAGGGGACGGAAAACTTGCACCAAATTGGGAAGGGCCCTACACTAGAGCAAGTAGTCACATTACAGGAAACATAGATCTATTTGATACATTATATGACCTGCATAAACCATGTACTGTGATTCTTCCCAATGGAAATTCACTACCTGTTTCCAAAGCTGGCAGCATTAACCTACAAACAAAAATCACCCTTACAAATGTCCTATATGTTCCTGAATTCAAGTTTAACCTTTTGTCTGTCCATAAACTTACCAAAACAAACAACTTGAAATGCATTTTTCACCCATTGTTCTGTGAACTGCAGGAGCAGCAGTCTAACTCAATAGTTGCAATTGGAAAACTGGCTGGGAGTCTTTACATTCTTGAGAAAAATGAGACTAAATCTGGTGGTGGTCATCAATCTGAGCTGCTGTCCTCTACAGCACTTAATGTCTACAATAATTCAGTTGTTCATCCAAACTTTTATTCTCTTATCAAAAATACTAGCACTGATATGAATAACCAGTCTGATAAGTCTGTTGTAAAAGTACTTGTTGTTGATTCTCCTTGTACTGATCATAACACCAAATCCGCTGTTGATACTTTTACTTTATGGCATCAAAGGCTTGGTCATGCATCTTTTAATGCTCTTTCTCATATTCCATACATCTCTTTCCAAAACAAAGTTGCAAATGATCCTTGTTCAATTTGCCATATAGCTAAACAAACCAGAATTCCCTTTAGCAGAAATACTGAAAATGCACAGACCTCTTTTGAGTTGATCCATGTTGATCTTTAGGGGCCATATGCTCACTTTGCTTTGTCAGGATCTCCATACTTTGTCACTATTGTGGACGATTCAACTAGAGCTACTTGGGTATATTTTATCAAACACAAATCCCAAACCACTCAAACACTAGCCAATTTTATTACTTCAATCAAAACACAGTTTCACAAAACCATTAAGTCCATTAGAACAGATAATGGATCAGAATTTACATCATTTTCCTGTCAACAACTCTTCCTTAATAATGGAATAGCACATCAAAAGACTACCCCTTACACACCTCAACAAAATGGTAGGGTAGAACGAAAACACAAAGATCTCCTAAATATAGCTAGAAGTCTTCTATTTCAAGCTGATATGCCTTTAAAATTCTGGGGAGACGCCATTCAGTCTGCTGCCTTCATCTTAAACAGACTACCATCTTTTCTTTTACAGTGGAAAACTCCTTATGAGTGCGTGCATGGTAAACCACCTGACTATAAATTTTTAAAGAATTTTGGTTGCCTTTGCTTTGCAACTAATACCAAACCTCACAAAACCAAGTTTGATAAAAGAGCCCATCAATGTGTTTTTGTTGGTTACATTCCAGGCTATAAAGCCTACAAACTCTATGATCTTATGACACACAAAATACTGATTAGTAGGGATGTTTTCTTCTATGAACATATATTCACTTTCAAACAAAGTAAACAACTGTCCAACGCAAACACATGCCCTTTACCAAGTATTGATGTTACTGCTGATACCCAAGATTTACCTGCTCTAGTTGATACACCACTGAACATCCTTAACAATCAACCTTCTGTTGATTCTCACTCTGAGTCTGTGCAAAATCCTGAGTCCCCTGATATCAATACCCAATCTGTTGATAATCACAATAATCTATCACCATATGTGTCTTCTATACCCCACACTCATATATCTGAGCAAGATTCTATATCAACACTCCCTCTCAGAACTAGTACTAGATCTAGGAGACCACCCAGTTGGATGTCTGATTTTATCATGAATGTAACTACTACTTCCAATGATTCACTTAATACTATTGAGACTGACTTGCAGCTTCTGCAGCAACCAATTTTCTCTCAACCTCATCTTTGTTTCCTTTCCAATATCAAGCTTATAAATGAACCAACTACATATGCCCAAGCTTCACAGCACAGTGAGTGGCAGGAGGCCATGGATGCTGAAATAGCTGCTTTGGAGTCTAATCAGACTTGGGAAATCAGTGACTTGCCAAAAGGAAAAAGGGCCATTAGGAGTAAATGGGTTTATAAAGTTAAGCTTAAACCTGATGGAACTATTGACAGGTTCAAGGCAAGACTAGTTGCCAAAGGTTTCAATCAAAAGGCTGGGGTGGATTATTTTGATTCGTTCTCTCCTGTAGCTAAAACGGTCACTGTGAGATTGTTCTTGGCAATTACAGCAAGCAAGAACTGGCCTGTCGAGCAGCTTGATATAAATAATGCTTTCCTCCACGGTTATCTGAAAGAGGAGGTTTACATGAAAGCCCCTGATGGCTATCCAGTCCCTGCTAATAAAGTTTATAAGCTCAAGAGATCACTATATGGTTTAAAAGAAGCTGGAAGGGAGTGGAATAGTGAACTTACTACACACCTGGTATCTATTGGCTTTCTTCAATCCCAACATGATCATTGTATGTTTGTCAAGCACACTGACTCAGATTTCATAGCAGTTCTCATTTATGTTGATGATCTACTCTTAATGGGTCCACAGTTATCTTCATTGGATGATGTAAAGCAGTCCCTTCATGCAGCTTTTACAATAAAGGACATTGGTCCTGTCAAATATTACTTGGGGTTGGAAATAGCCAGGTCTGCAGATGGCATGATCATTTCCCAGAGGAAGTATGTACTTGACCTGTTAAATGATGCTGGTGTTATGGACTGTAAACCAACTGCTACTCCCTTATCACCTGGATGTAAGCTATCCGCTACTGATACTAATCTCTTGGACAGACCAGACCTTTATAGAAGGGTTGTCGATAGGCTGCTCTACCTTGGTTTTACACGACCAGACATAACACACGCTAGTCAGACTTTGAGCCAATTTATGAGTAAACCAGCTACTTCTCATTGGCAGGTAGCACTCCATGTGCTTCGATACTTAAAAGGTACAGCTTTCTACGGTCTTTTTTATCCTGCAAATCAACCTCTACATCTGACAGCATTCAGTGATGCTGATTGGGCCAGCTGCACTGATTCTAGGAGATCCTTAACTGGATTTTGTATCTTCATTGGAAATTCCTTGGTCTCTTGGAAGACAAAGAAACAACCTACTGTTTCTCGTAGCTCAGCTGAATCTGAGTATCGCGCTTTGGCCTCTACTACTTGTGAACTTAAGTGGATCAAGTATCTCCTTGATGATTTGCATGTGCAGGTACCTACACCAATCAAGTTACACTGTGATTCCAGATCTGCTATTCAAATCACTGCAAATCCAGTATTTCATGAGCGAACGAAGCATTTGGATATCGACTGTCATGTTGTTCGAAATGAGTTCAAAGCAGGATTTGTGGATTTGGTTCATCTGCCAAGTGAAAAACAGTTAGCAGATTTTTTCACTAAAGCTCTATCTTCTTCTCTTTTCCAGTATCATTTATCCAAGTTGGGTATCATTTCATGCTTCCCACTTGAGGGGGGGTGTGAATATATAGTCAGGCGATAGAGATGGTTGGCGATAGAGCTGGCTGGTTGGCGACAGAAGTTGGCGAGAGAATGTCGAAGAAAAAAAAATGTCGCCAGTTAGTTAGAAAATGTCGCCAGTTAGTTACGTTTTCTTGTTTTCGGTTAAATAATTACGATATTGCCACTGGGTTTTAGAATTCTATAAATAACGATTCAATTGGCATATTTTGTAACTTTTGATATAATTTTTTCCATAACAGAATCAAGATTCAGAGATTTCACTCTGTTCTTCTTTCTCTCGAAATCATGACCTAACTTTCTTCACAAATTTATCAGAATAATTTATATGAAAAATAATTAAAAAAACACGAACTAACTAGATTTTAATTTATGTTTTTAAATTTGCTTTTAAAAAATTTAATATCAAATTTTTAAGTTTGTATTATAATATAATAATAAATTGACTAAAAATTCAAATTTTTTTTTCACATGAGTGAGTTTTTTTCAAGGGCAGATAATGCAACAATAAAAAATAAAAATAGTGAAATTATAAAGTTGGTTAATTTTATTTTATTTTATTTTTAACAAAAGAAAATGGATTTTTCGAAAGTTCTTTGTAATTTTTTTTAAAAAGAATTATCTAGAAATATAAACCAAATTTGAAATGGTACATTTAGTGGATTAATTCGTACTCGTATATTTCTTAAATTCTTTTTTTTAGAAAACTATTAATATTCCATATTGTCTAACTATTAAATTTTCCTTACATGGATTATTTTTTAATATTAATATTTTCAATTTATTCAATACTCAATGAATCCATCACAATTCACAATTCTCATAATTCTGTCATTTCATAATTAAAAATTTTAAGATGAATTATTTTCTTACCATTACTGTGTATGGAAGATATTTTCATAAAATATAAGTTAGATAAGAGAACGTGGAGTTTTTATGAAATAATTTTATTTTCAAATTCAATTTAATTTATATATAAACACTACATATTTTGCTAATATATAGTGTCAATGTGGTGTTCATTATCTTTTATATTCTCAAAATTCAACAAATTTTATTTTGAATTGAATGGCTGGAATACGATGCATCATTACATATTTTAGTTCCCTTTTTCTTATCATGCTCTTTAATCATGTAAATTAGACCTAATTTAATCTCAAATGGGAATAGATTTATAAAATATTTCACATGACACCTTCCATCATACACCTATCACCCATTTTCCAAATTGTATTAAATCATTGTCAAATGGTGACTCTGATAGACCATGTGAGTTTGTAATATTTTCAACAGTTTTGAATATTAATGACTTCTATTTTCTATTCAAGTGCAAACAATATAACTATTTTGCTGAATATTTTTTTTAAGCAAGCTTCTTCTCGAATGAAAAATCCCATTGCTTGACTGTAATTTTCTCCTTGATTTCATGCCGTAAAGTATGTTTTAGTGATTTTAACGTTGTGTTTGGTTGATGTCCCAACTAGAAGAGATAGAGTACAAACATATAGGTCTCTATCTCCGAACGTATTTGTTATCCGTTTCAATTCCATTTTGTCTCTGTCTTCGGTGTACAAGACACAAAATTTTTGTACTCTTTCAAACTGAGGTACAATTTTTCAGAGACGGAGACAGAGACACACATAATTCTAGAAAGCCAAAAATACCACTATCATTTTCATCAATTCCAAATGTATAACAAGAAGAAAATCATCTTGTATCACCAACGTTGGGAGTATATTAAAATTTTGAGTTAATTTGGTCTTTTAATATATTTTTTATAGTTTTGTCCCCCTAACCAAACACTATTTTATTCTGGAGACAGATACAAACTTTTAATTTTATCCACCGCAACCAAACACTCTACTGTCCCTAATTTGTATATCGTATCGTCTCCAAATTTGTATATCGTATCGTCTCCAAATTTTTGTATTGTCTTTTATCTCCAACAGGTTCACTGGAACCAAACGCAACGTAAAGGACTTAAATAATTGGGTGAAGGTTTACTGGAGAACATTTTAGAGGCTGTTAAGTATGAGAAAATATATTTTTGTGACTTGAAAGGACTTAAATAGTTGGATGAAGGTTTATTGAAAACATTTTAAAGGTTGTTAAGTATGAGAAAATATATTTTTTGTAACTTGAAAAGACTTAAATGATCGAGTGAAAATTTACTTGAGTGTGAGATGGACTGTTCCTTTTGAACAAATATTGATAGTCGTTATTTTGTTTATTGTGTGAGAACTTGTACTTTTTTAAACCAGTGATTATTGTTTATCTTAGTTGGTATCTTTTTAAATTTTTTATTATAAATAAATAAATTGTTGTAATATTTTATTTTATACTTTATATTTTGTAATTATCAATCATTGGGTTTGTCTTGAATATTTGAAGTGAGTTGGGTCTATACTTTTTTCAGGCTGGTTCAGACCTAGGTTGTTGGTTCCACCCGGATCCAGTCACAACCAGCGTATAGACCCGATGCACTCACTTAACCTAACTATAAAATGTTGAAGAACAGCTTCTAGTGATAGGCTCGCTCCTCTGCTAGAATTTTGGGTTTTACTTGATTTCTTTTGGATTCTATATGACTTAGTACTGTAATCTGTGTGATAAACCTCATGTGAGATATTATAACATTTCTGATACATAGTCCTCGCCTCTCACTACAGAGATCCCGTGAACTAGCCTATTTAGGCGAACCACCTAAGCTGGCTTGCTTGATCTCTTTAATGTTTTGGTTCTATGGATTATTTATTCCTTTTTATATTTACCATTTGACATATATATATATCATTAATTTTAATTAAAGTTAGTACCATCAAATGAGTGAAACTACAAATCGTTTTATATTAATGGGTATGTATATTATTGCACAGAAACTTTTTGTCCCGCCATCTTCTCTATCAATTTATATTTAACTTTTTAATATCACTAAAATCAGCCATTAAATTTTAACTCATAAAATTTATTTTTAATTATAATTTATAAAATTTTAAAAATAGATGGCAATATTTATATAAATTGAAGTCCAAATGGATAAAAGAAACCTAAAAACCTATGTTTTTATAAAGACATGAATTAGATATGAATAAAGGGATTCTCAATCAATTAATAACATTTTAAAGCAAGAAAACTAGCAACATTTACTCTACATAGAATAACATAACACAATTTATTTCTTTTATTAACTTTTATAGAAATTTGTATATTTCGAATAGAAAAAATTTAAATGAAATGTTTAAAAATTAAATTTATTTTGTAGAATTATAATTTAGAATTTAATTTGAGTATAGTTGTAAAAATATTGCATATACATTACTAATTTATTCTAATGTCATGATAACATCTATCTATATTTTCTCTAATTATGATAGGTTAGTTAATTATGACTAAAATATTATTTTCATTAGATTTTTTAATTTTTTAAAATTTGAAAATATTATCAATGTTTTATTTTAAAAATAATTTTATTATATTATTCCTAACTTTGAAAATATTTTTCAACAAAAAATAGTCAATTGAGTAATTTTTAAAAATGAAGGTAAATCAACTATATTTTTAAAAGTGAGAAGAAAATATCAAATTTTTAATTTTACAATTTTATGGTGAAAAAAATCATATTATATATATATATAAATAATTATAAAATACCAAATAACTAAACTTAATTTATGTTTTTAAATCTGCTTTTTAAAAAAAATTTGAAAACAAATATTTAAAATTTAAATTATAGAAAATAAATTAAACTTATCAAAATTTCATTTCCAATTTATGTTATAAAAATTAAATTAAACTAACCAAAATATAAGTTTTTTCTAAGGGTAGGTCTAATGGGTAAATGAAAAACAGTGAAATTTTCAAAGTCAGTTATTTTTAAGAAGTGATATTTTGAAAGTTAGTTTCTTAAAAGAGGAAAAATTATAGAAAAATATTAAATCAAATTTGAAATGACCCAACGGTTTGCGTATATTCCCTTAAATTGTTTTAAAACAATTACGAAAATTCAAAATTTATTTTAGAGAGGTGATTTAACTATTTTTTCTAAGTGGACACAGTACAAAAGTTATCTTTTGATATTAATATTTTCAATGTAACAGAAGAGATTAAAAGACTTAGTGATTGCTTTCTGTGTATTTGACTTTTGGAGATCTCAGAGTTTAAAACTTAAAACTTAAGCGTGTTTGACTTGAAGAAAATTTAAGATGAGTAACCTTTTAGGAAGTTTGCGTGGAAGACATGCAAGTGAAGACAAATCATACTGAAAAGTATCGTGGTGGTTTGTTGAGTTAGTGGTCACTGGTCAGCCTTAAGACTTGCCAAGTGACAATGTGACACATCATCGTGAACATAGGATTACCAAGTTTATCATTCCATAATTGAAAATTTTAGGGTCTATTATTGACAAGTCACAATATGTGCAACATTTGTGTCTTATTTTAACATTGATTTTGGGCTGATTTGTGAGAATTGGTACTTATTTATCTTCTTTTGGCATTTTGCATAGGTTTGAGGCAGTTTTACAAATTTTGAGCATATGAGGGGGTGCAACGTTCATTTTAATGCAAAGATTGAATAAGACCAAGTCAGCACGCAAGATTTTAAGATTTATTTTAAAGTTTTGAACTTGTAAATTTGTTTAAAAATTTTAGGATATTTGATTATTTCATTTGGTATTTTTGAATTTTGTCTTGAGATTTATTGGAGATCAAGGGGTGATAGAAGATTAGTTCTGATTTTTCTAAAAAAAACTAGCTTGGACGTGTTTCGGGAATCAACAGAGTTTGCATTTTATTCTCTGTTTCTTTTTAATTTACGTTCAATTATGTTTATTATGATGCTTGTTGTGCCCACAACAAGCTAAATTTCTATAATCCAATGAAGCATTCGTTCATACGTGTTGTGAGATTTTTCCATAATTGCTTGTGTGTATTGATATTCATGTTTATTCTGAGCATAATTGAGTTAGGAGAAATGTATGAATTTACCAATTAATTGAATTAGACATGTTAGTTAATTAGGTGAATTAATAAACTGCTAGCAATTAGGTTGAATACGTAATAGTTTAACTAAAATGGTATAAGTAGCAATCAGGTAATACGTTATGATCTTAATCAACTAACATGCTTGATGATTTGGGTATTAAGAGTATAGGTCATTATTTTTTTTAAAGCAGTCTAGGGTTAAACCTGTCAGACGCGTGTTGGGTTATTGTTTAGACTAGGAACCAATTAAAAGGCGCGTGTTCGGTCGGTCTAAGAACTAAGGAGCGATTAGGTAATTAAGCGCTTCTCAATTACTATAACTAGACTTATTAATTGGCATGAATAACCTTTAGTTTGATGATCAACACAATATTAAATGAGTAGCTTTGCTGGATTAATTCTATCACACTATTATCCATTTCTTTATTTCTACTTTATCCTTCAATTTTTAATCTGATTTAAATTCACAACCCCCATTTAATAGATTTGTTAACCTGGTTAGATAAAAACTTGAGGTTTTTAGTACACTCTTTGTGGTTCGATCCTGTTATTTTTACTACATAATTGTAGGAAATTATTTTTGGCGTTACAACACCCGTAAATTATTTTCTTATTCATTATGGAAAAGGTTTTTAGTTGGAGATATTTTCATAAAATATAGATCAGATGAAAGAGTGTAGAGTTTTTCCAAATAGCTTTTTTTTTTTTTTTTCAAATTCAACTTAGATTATATACAAACACTCCATATTTTGCTCATTTACATTCTTAATATGGTGTACATTATTTCCGATATCATTAAAACTCATCAAAATTTATTTAGAACTACTTGAACACAATACATTATAAATACATATTTACCTTTTACAATAATGTTATAGCTTTAACATGCTCGTCAATCATGTCAATGAAACCTAATATAGTATTCACTTTAACCTTAAAGTAGAATAAAATGGTAAAATATTTCACATTTTATCCTTAAAAATGTGTTATTGCACCATCAAAAATCAACCCCCCTTTAATTTTATATATATATATATTTATTTATTGTAATATGTTGTATCATATTTCCTTTTTTTCTGGCAGATTAATATTAGATTAATATTGTATAGGTTTTTGGGCTGTCTTTGTGTGGTATAAGGTCAGTGGGCTCAGGCAAATTATTAAGGCCCAAACCCACTTGTGACCTAACCCAGCCCATTAACCTCTCCTTACTATATAAGCTCTCTTTTTATCTCTGCCTGGTACTGTAGCTATTTGTAATCTTCTTCTTCTCGACTTTGAACCTAGGGTTCCTCTCATCTCTGTGTACTCTGAGAACTTTGTGTCCTTCTTCTGCGTACTCTGAGAACTTTGTGTCCTTCTTCTGCTGTAACACCACTATTGATAATGTAACCGGGCCACTGAACCCTATCCCGTAAACATAAACCTTGGTGGCTTTTGTAGCCGCCTGTGGAACCACGTAAAAATCCGTGTTGTTTGATGCTCTTGGTTTCTCTTTATTGTGATTCATTGTTGTCTAAGATACAACAATTGGTATTAGAGTGAATCGCTCTAAGATACAACAAGTGAATGGATATATCAATCATTAAATATTTATCAATATATAAATTATTGTATTAAGATTTTCCATCCAATAATCTTCTCTATCAATTTATATCCAACTTCTTAATATTATTAAAATCAACAAGTCAAATTTTAAGGCTCATAAAATTTATTTTTTATTATAATTTATAAAATTATATCCATTAAATTAGAAAAAAAAAATATGTAGCAAAATTTTATATAAATTTAAGTTTAATTGGGTAAAAAAATCCTACATCATTTTAAAAACATATAAATAAAGGAATTTCCAATTAATTATTAACCTTCGAAAGTACCAAAACCAGCATTTATGTTAAACATTTAATCTATATTATAGCAGATATGATTTATATGTACTGAGATTCTTCTGTTGTTTCTTCATTTACAGAATAAAAAACTGCTCCATGCTTGGACACAACACTGAAAGATGTCCTCTTCATCTTGAAATTTTTATATTTACTTGAATATTATTAATTTGTATAGTTTCCTCCGATATTTTATAAGTTGTATATAGTTTTTTAAAATATAAAAAATTTAAGTTAAATGTTTGTAATTTTTTTTATGAATAATTAATTTAGAATTTAATTTGAGTATAGTTATAGTATAACTTGCATATACATTACTAATTCATTTTTATATCATGATCATATCTACCCATGTTTTTTAATATGATAGATTCGGTACTCATGATTAAAATGTCATTTCCATGAGATGTTTTTTTGTTTCTAATATTGATAATATTTTAAAAATATTATCAATATTTTATTTTAAAATTAATTTTATTATATTACTCTTCCTTTGAAAATAATTTTCAAACGAAAATAGTCGATTGAGATTATTTTTAAACAAATAGTCAACTATATTTTTAAAAATAAGAAAAAATGTTAAACCTCTTTAATTTCATAATTTCATGGTGAAAAAAAAAAAAAGAAATCATATTAAAAAAAAACTACAAAATGCCAACTAACTGACCTTTTATTTAAAAAATTTAAAACAAAGTTTTAAAATTTTAAATTATAAATTTTTTTTTACCAAATAACAATTTCAAAATCAGCCAATGATATTATCAATTTAAATCTAAATATTTAATAATATTATCAAAATCAACCAGTTGAGTTTTAAGACTTACAATTTTTTTTAAATTTTTTTATTTTTTGTAATTAATAAAATTATATCCATTAAATTAAGAAAAATATTTTATATAGATTTAAGTCCATATGGTAAAAACAATCCTACATTATGGATAAAGGATTAACATTCTTATGTTGTTACTGTTAGGCCTGAGCTCCGCTCCTTCCACCCCACATAGAATGATATTGTCCGCTTTGGGCCTAACCCGTACGTTTTTGTTCTTGGACTCCCACATAGAATGATATTGTCCGCTTTGAGCCTAACCCGCACGTTTTTGTTCTTGGACTCCCACATAGAATGATATTGTCCGCTTTGGGCCTAACCCGCACGTTTTTGTTCTTGGACTCCTTCCAAAAGCCCTCATTCTATTAGGGTAAGTGTGGATGTATATATACAAGTCTTGCTTGACTTCTTTAACCGATGTGGGACTTTGGATTGCATCCCAACAATCCTCCCCTCAAACCAAAGGACCACCAATCCCATGGCCTCCCCTCGAGCGACCTCCCCTCGAGTCATAATCCACCCAATCCGTCATCATCTTGCACCGCCGTTACGCACCAACGGGACACGCCGCCTGACCACAGATTATCAGGAAGACTTTCGACACAAGGTACCCCGAATATGAATCACTTGCGGGCTCCAATTTCATACACCGGGCTCTTATACCACTTGTTAGGCCCCGAGCTCCGCTCCTTCCACCCCACATAGAATGATATTGTCCGCTTTGGGCCTAGCCCACACGTTTTTGTTCTTGAACTCCTTCGAAAAGGCCTCATTCTATTAGGATGAGTGTGGATGTATATATACAAGTCTTGCTTGACTTCTTTAACCGATGTGGGACTTTGGATTGCATCCCAACAGTTCATTCATCTAAATAATCAGCATATTGAAGTCTGGTGGTCACTCCGCGTTTTGTGATAATTTCACTTCAATTTGAATTGTGATAATTCACTCAATGTTGTCACTTGGCGTTTTGAGTGTAGGAACTTCTCATCGTGATCATTCATGGTTGATCGGTTTGACATAACAGAGGAATATGTTCTCTTCCTAGCTTGAAATATGTATGTTTTCCGAATATCTTCGCTTGGATTTGGTGATATTATTAAATTTGTTGGTTTTCTCAAATATTTTATAATTTGTATAAAAAATATTTTATCTTTGAAAAAAAAAATTTGAAGGAAATTTTGAGAATTAAAATTTTTATAAAAAGATTATAATTTAAAATTTAATTTGAATATAGTTATAACAATATTGCATATATATTATTAATTCATTCTGATATCATGTATCTACCTAAACTATACTTTTTAAGTATGATAGGTTAGTTGATCATATCTTAATATAATTTTTATTAGATTCTTTTATTACTTTGAATTTTAAAATATTATTATTTATTATATTATTGTTATTTTCAAAAATATTTTTCGGAAGAAAGTGAATTGAAATTATTTTACATGAAAATAAATCAACTATATTTTTGAAAATAATAAGAGAATGTTAAATCTATCTAATTAAATAATTAAATTTTATGCTGGAAAAAACAAATAATATATATATAAATACCAAAATCCCAAGTTAAGTAAACTTTAATTGATCTTTTTAAATCCACATTTAAAATTTTCTAAAAATAAATTCTTAACATTTAAATTATAAAATAAAAATGATCAAAATATCAATTTTTATCATCGAGTGAAATTTCTTTAAAAAATAATAATAATAATAATAATAATAATAATAATAATAATAATAATAATAAACTTCTTCAAGGGCCCGTAGATGACTTAATGGATCCATGAAAAATAGTGAAATTGTCTCTTTTTTAAGCCGAATTTTTAAAAGTTTAGTTTTAATTATTTAGAAACTTAAATTGAATTCGAAATGGTCTTCTCAGTGGATTATTCAGCCCACATATATTCCCTAAATTTTTAAAAATTATAAATATTTAATATTTATTTTTAACGTAAACTATCAATACATATAGTCAATTAAGGATCGAGAATAATATTTAGACAAAATATGATTGACGTATGACATATTATATGTCCAAATAAGATATTGTAAAATTAATGTATTATAACGTAAACTATCAATACCTACAATTAATTTAAACTAGTTAATAGACCAGCGCGTTGCACAGTGATTATAAATTTTTGTAAATTTTAATATTGAGTTATATATTAAATAAGTGTTAATAATTTTAAATGATTTAAACTTTTTAGGTGGTAGAAAATAAATTTTCAGGTATCATTACAATCTAAATAATAAAAAATATTAAAAATAAAACTTATATTATTATTATTATTTTTTAAATACTCTATCGTTTTATTTCAACTTCATTATTTACTATATATAATTTATTCTCTATCACCTTATTAAATTCCATCATTTACAATACATAGTTCATTATTTATTAGAATAGAACATTATTACATGAGAATATATATATATATATATAATTATAATAATAATTTAAACTGTTATTAAAATTATGACTATTTTGAATCACTTAACAAACTATATTATGAAAAATAAATCAATAGTTTTTTTAATTATTTTAAATTATTACATTATATAATACCTCGAATATTAAATGATTTTACCAATTAAAAAATATGAAAAATAATTATGATAGCATATTTATTGGTAATGTTTGATTTCATATATATATATATATATATATATATATATTCTCATAAAATTTTTTAGAATTAAATGTATATATATATATTTTAAATTGTAATAATAATAATAATAATAATAATTAATTTTCAAATTCAATAAAATATGTTTTAAGACTAATAAAACTTATATCTTTTTGGCTATCTTTTAATATATAATTGTTTTACATTTAGTAATTAAATTAAAGTTTAAAACAATATTTTCATAACTCATAATAACTTAACTATAACTATATTCCATAGTTAATATTTTATTTTTATGTAATTTTTTTAATACTTCAAATATATTAAGATTTATGATAGAGACTACAATGTACATGTTTATAATAAATGAATTTAAAAATTCATAATTAATTGAAAATTACTATCACGAATTAATTTTAAATATTTAAGATATAGATTTTTCTATATCATTGAACTTCCACACCATTAGATTAGTATAATAATTATCTTTTTCAAATAAATAATCTAATTTTATGATGATGATTAAGTGACTACGGAAGATATAATGGTGTTCACATTTATAATTCATTAAGAATGGAATATAAAAAGTAAAGGGGAATAATTGTTAGTAGATAGTAATCAAATTGATTATAATTAAAATTTCTATTTAAAATAAATTGTTTATTTAATTGGTGTTTGTGAAGTAAAGGTGTAGGTGCAATTATGACATCTTATTATTTTAATTTTTTAATAGAATAATTAATTTTATTTCTATTTATACCATATAAAAAATACTTTTCATTGTAGTTAAAATAAAATTTAATATTTAATATTTTTTTTAACTTTGTACCATGCAATAAATATACTTAGTAGTGTTAGTGCCTTAGGTAGAAATAATATTTACTAATATAGATTATTTATTCAATATAATTAGAATTCATATTGAATATAAAATAATATTTTTTTTGAACTTAACGAAACAAAAAGAAAAACGTATGTACAAATTTACTATTTATTATTATAATATACTTTTACTATTTACTTTATTCTAATTAAAAAAATTATAAGAAAATAAATATGGTTTAAATTTACTGCTTTTTTTCTTTGATTTATTAATATTTAATGTATTTATATTACTTTAATTATATATATTTTAATATATTATATAAAAATATATTATCTTAATTATATTATGAATTTATTTTAGTTATGAATGTATAGAAATAATACTGTAAAAAAATGATTGACGAAAGTAAAATAATTAATACATTTATTTTTCTAATTAATAAATAAAACACACTAAATAATTTTTGATATATTAACGAATTTGTAAAGTTAGTATTTATAATTTTAAGGAAACTATCAATGAAATTAACAAATATAAATGTCAAAGAAAGAGAAGTATTTATAATTTATTTATAAATCTAAAAATAAAAATAAGTATGTAAATTTAATATATATATATATATTAAAAAGGAGATAATTTAGATATAGGATGAATTAATGGGTGGAATTATATTGTTATATATATATATATATAACTAAATTTAGAATAATTTAAAAAGTCAAGATTTATAAAATTACCAAAAATCAAGTTTCTAAAAAAAATGGTCTTTATAATTTAAATAAAATATTGATTTATTCGGCTAATCAGTTTAAATATTCTATTTGAAATTAAGTTACTTTCAAATTTTGATATATTATTAAGAGAAAAATATTATATATATTTTTTGAAATATGAAAAATTATATTTTAAAAGTTTTTTTTCTACTAATAGTACTAATTTTGAAAAATGAGAAAATTGGAAAATGATTGAATATAAATAAAATGTCACATGAGTAAAAAAAAAAAAGAAAGTTAAATTTATTTTCTTGGATTTATACACCATTTAAGATAAAATTAGTGTTAATTAAGAAGAAAAAAAAACTAACAAAAATATATCAAGAAAGTTTAACAAAAACATTATATATTGTCAACTACAAAAATAAGAGTAAAAAATGGATAAATTTGAATGAAATGTAAAACTTATTTTATTATTTTATTTACTCATTATATAAATTTATAATATAAGTAAATAAATGCGCTAATATTCCAAAAACAAAACCACATACACTAATATTCCAAAACCACATACACTAATATTCCAAAACCACATACTTAATATTTGATATGATTACAATGAATGGACTCATATTGGTGGATCCACAGTGGACATATATAGGTCGTCTTTTGAACGACGATGACTAAATATAGAAATTTATAATTTTAAGTGAAAATTTTAATTTGAGATTACATTTTACAATAAAACTCAAATCTCCGCCATACATACAAATCGAGAACTGTAC
Organism: Cardiospermum halicacabum; assembly: GCA_031304145.1. Classification (NCBI taxonomy): domain Eukaryota; kingdom Viridiplantae; phylum Streptophyta; class Magnoliopsida; order Sapindales; family Sapindaceae; genus Cardiospermum; species Cardiospermum halicacabum. The sequence continues at coordinate 2,241,072 of CM062392.1, forward strand.
TTTATATCTTGTCATAGATGTTACTTTCTATACAAATCGAGCAGTGATGACTTAAATTCTATACAAATCGAGTAGTGATGACTTAAATTTGTGGCATCATCATCACTGCTACTTGCCCTGCATGAATAAAAAATATCTACATGAATCGAAAAGTACCGATTCACATGTTGTCATCGTTACGACATAAATAAACCAATGATTGATGGTAGTGATTTATAACAGAAAGTAAAAGAGATAGTGAAATGCATAAGGAGATGAAGAGCGATGGTGTGGTGCTGATTCATATGCAGAACTATTTATAGAAAATCAGTGACACTCCAATAATCTATATTACTTTTCATAATTATTTTAAATTAAATTCACATGGAATTTGGAGAGAAAGAGTCATATTTAAAGAGAGAAGGAGATAAAAAGACACTTATTAAATCAATTAAAAAAATTAAAGAAAACATTAACAGTTTCGCAAAATGATATGGACTATGAAGAGAAAGGGTCCAACAAATTTATGAATGGAAAATAAAAGAGAAATTATTTAAAGTGAAAATTCTAAGAAATGGGCTTTTTAAAGTTTAAAATACAATTATAGGTCTGTTTTAAAAAACATACAAAAACAGGCTTTTAAAAGTTTAGTTTTCACTCCATAGGCCAAGTTTCCCAAAATACCCCTGAAACTTTACAATTCACAGATGCTGTGAATTATACTCACAGTCTGTGAATTACGCTCACAGCTGTGATTGGCTTATGGAGTGAAAATCAAAGTTTAGTTTTGCAAACTTTTCAAAAGTGGCCTATAATTGTATAGTAAACTTTTCATGGCCTAAAAATCCAATGGACTCTTATTTAAAGCATAGAAAAGCGAAGAGACCATAAGAAGAGAATCATATGTGTTATGTTCTAATTGGTCAAATGTCTTCTAACTTCAAAATCTCTCATTTTTTTAAGTTTTTCTACCCAATCGCGAATTCTTAGCCATGCCACGTCATTTTGTGGGGCCGGTTAGAAGTTTCGCTTTATAATATATATAGATTATTTGTTAGGTATAATGTCTTGCTAAAGGCTAGTTATAATAAGTGGACTTTAATAGTGTATTGGGCTCGACAAAACAACAGTCTGTTGAGTCATTCAATCAAATTGTAAATTAATGGGTTAGGATTTCTAGTTAGTGTTGTTATATAAGATAGCAATAAGGTCGTTAGACAATCATCCAAGAAAAATAAGGTTTTCGAGAAACCTAGAACTCTCTTAAACCTAATTTGTCAATTTAGTAGATGACTTATTCTCGGCGGTCATATATAATACAATAAAGGGTGGTGGCTAATTGAGCAGTATATTTAATTCGGAGTCGTAATTATAAAGTATAAATCCAAACATTCACAGGTCCTACATCCGCAACTTGTCATGCAATTATATTATTTTTGTTGTTTCCACTTTGTTGTATGTGATACATGAATGTAATTGCTTGATTGTTTTCCAACACCTATGATGACCAAATCTATTAGTCCATAATTGAAAATTTTTAGGGTCTATTATTTTCTTATTTATTACGGTATAGGTTTCGGTTGGAGATATTTTCATTAAATATGAACTAGATGAAAAAGTGCAGAGTTTTTCCAAAATAACATATTCAAATTCAACTTAAATTATATATAAACACTCCATATTTTGCTTATTTGTCGTCTCAATGGGCATTCATTACTTATTATGTCCTTAAAACTCATCAAATTTTATTTCAAATTCCTTGAATACAACATATTATGGATACGTATTTATGTTTCCTTTTGCAACAATGTTACGACTTTGCTATGCCCCTTAATCATATCAATGGGACCTAATATGGTAATTTTAACCTTAAATTGGAATAGATTTATAAAATATTTCACATTTTAGGGATAGAATGGGTTGTTGCACCATTAATCATACACATATCACCAGTAGTACTTCTTCGATAATCTTTGATAGATAGCTTAAATACATCAGTATGTTAAAGCCATAAAATATATTCTTACAATTATATCTCTATGAACAAAGGAGTATTCCAGACCTACACTGAGGTATTGACAGTGATTCTCAAATATTGCAGATGAGAATGTAATACAATGAGATAAAATGCAATGAAATAAAGACACATGTAACGAGTTACCTACTTTTAACAGTCAAAAGAGAATGCTTTCATTCTGAAATTCAAAATTCTTTAATTCGAAATGAATCAAATTAGAATTCGATCCTACGAATGATGGACAACTTCTTCTTGGTGGAAATTTATGTCTAAAAAATATTCTCTTTATTCCTAAACTAGAATGCAATTTAATTTTAGTGTCGCAACTTGTCGATTCATCTAAATGTATTGTCTGTTTCACTAATTCCATGTGTAATACAAGACTCCACTTTGAGGATGCTAATTGGATGGGTGAAAGACGAGATGGACTTTACTATTTCAAGGGGGTGCCACAAGTTCGAGTAATGAAGATTGAAAACAGGGGAAGTCTGGAGATCTAGCATTAGTAGTTGAGACACTCGTCATTGAAAGTTACCAAATTAGTGCCTAGTGAGTCATAACAATAATAGTGATAGCAAAAATAAATTTTGTGATATTTGTTTGCGAGCAAAATAATCTAGAGATCCATTTTCTGGTAACCATCATCGTGCTTTTGCTATATTAATTCAATTTATCCATTGCAATTTATAAGTCTTTACTTATCCATTGCAATTTATAAGTCCTTACTGGACTTCATCTTCATACGGTGCCTCATATTTTTGACTATGGTCAGAAGAGAAAGATTTACTAAGTCAAAAGACTTAAAGGCTTTAGGGGCCGATATCTAATCACGACTTTTGTAGACTTTTGTAGACTTTTGCAGACTTTTATAGTCTTTATAAAGTGAATGATTTTTGAAGACTTTTACTGACTTTCATAGACTTTATAAATCCAGCAATGACTTTCATAGACTTTTAAAATATATTTTTTATAATTTTTGTAGACTTTGATGAATTTTTATAAATGACTTTTGTAGACTTTCAATAACTTTTACAAACTTTTAATGACTTTCATAAACTTTCACATATCAATTGGTTAATTTTGATAGAGCTTTCAAATACTTTTTAAGAATTGATGAAAGTTCATTGATATTAAAAGTAAAAAGTCCTTTGGCACAAAAAAAATAATATTATTTTTTTACGTGTTAAGAGCATGAAGTGTTTTTTTTTCAACAATAATCTTACTAAAGATTTCATGTCATCCACGGTTGGTGGCGTCAACCCAAAGTTCTAATAAGTAATTACTTAATTGTAATATTCATATTTTATTATTTTTTCCTCCCCTTTTCTTTTCTTACTCTTTCTTTTGATTGTTGTGTATATATTTTTCACTCTATAAATTTACCAAGAAATTATTATTATTATATTTACACTTTCTTATCCAATCTTTAATTATTTGTTTAATGTAATTGATAGATTGAGACAATCTATTATATAAATATATTATAGAAATAAAATAATTGTTCTAATAAAACAAAAATTACAATACTTGATAAAAGTAAAAAAAAATTATAAAAAATATACAAATAGATGATTTTAAAATATTTCACAATTATAATTAAAGTAAAAAATAAATAAAAAAGAATAACTAATGGAGTTGAAATTGAGTTTTTACTTGTTAATATTTTCAAGTATTCAAAAGTCATTCAAAGTTTGTGACGAAAGGATGAGACAATTTTTTAACTTTAAATTTCCTTAATTGGTTCAAAAAGTCTACAAAAGTCTGTCAAGTTTAAAAGTCTTCAAAAGTCATAAAAATTACAATACCACGAAACTTTTATAGGCTCTATAAAAGTCATGATTAGATACCCCAAAACTTTTGAAGACTTTTTAAAAGTCTATAAAAGTCATGATTAGATACCCCATGACTTTCGAAGACATTTTAAAAGTCTATAAAAGTAATGATTAGATACCCCATGACTTTTATAGAGTTTTCAAAAGTCATGATTGAATACCTGCAGATTTTTAATTACATTTAAAGTCTATAAAAGTCATTAAAAGTCATCAAAAGTCATGATTATACACTCATGTAAAGCAGGACTTCCCAAGAGTAAGAGTAAGAGTAAGAATGAAACTGTATTAATGGCTATGTTTGTAACCTCTGGCTAAATTTTTATTGTTTTTCAAAATTTTGATAAAAATTTGAATTTTTTAAATTTTAATAAAAAAATTCAAAATTATATAATTATTAAATCTATATACATAATTATCATTATAATCAATAATGAAACTAAAGTTCAGTATATCATGAAAGTGAAAGTATCATTTTATATATATATATATATATATATATATATAATTCAAAAACTTTTCCATCCAATAATATATTTTTTTATCAATTTATATTCAACTTTCTAATTATTAAAGCCATCACGTTAATTTTAAAGCTTATACAATTTATTTTTTTATTATATTTATAAAGTTATACCAATTAAATTATAAAAAAAAGTGCCAATATTTTATATAAATTTAAATCCAAATAGGTAAAAAAAAAAAAACCTACATCATTATAAGGACATATGAACAAAGGAATTTCCAAAATTAATCCATGTTAAATGTTTACTAAATACATAGGGATTTTTCTGTTGTTTCTTCATCTAAATAATAAGCTGCTCAATCATTCAATGTTTTGTGTTTTGACTGTATGAACTTCTCATCATCATCACACACACACTCCTATGCTTCAGGGTTGCTGGGTTTGACATAACACATAAATATGTCCTCTTTATAGTTTGAAATATGTATGTTTCTCCAAATATTTTCATCATTGGATTTAGTGATATTATTAGTTTGTATAGTTTCCTCCAATATTTTATAATTTGTATAAAAAATATTTTATATTTGGATTAGAAAAAGTTTAAATGAGATGTTTGAGAACTAAAATTTTTCATGGATAATTATAGTTTAAAATTTAGTTTGATTATGGTTGTTATAATATTGCATCTACATTACTAATTGATTCTGATATCATGAATATATCTACCCATATTTAAAATATGATAGATTAATCTTGATTAAAACATCATCTTCATTGGATGTTTTTATTTCTTTAAATTTTAAAATTTTATTAATATTTTATATTAAAATATTTTTAGAAAAATAAAAGTTAATTGAGTTAGTCTTAAACATGGTGTAAGTCAAACCATATTTTTGAAAATGAGAAGAAAATATTAAATTGTTTTAATTTCATAATCAAATTTTATGGTGAAAAAAAAAATACTAAAATAATTCATAGTATATAAAAAAAATTAAAAAATGGTAACTAATTAGATTTTAATTTATATTTTTAAACCCACGTTTACAAATTTTATAAACAAACTTTTAAAGTTTAAATTATAAAAAGATAATGATAAATTGATCAAAATTTCATAAAAAATAAAAAATAGTGAAATTGTAAAAGTTGGTCAATTTTTTATAAAAAAATGGATTTTTTTGAAAGTCTTTTGTAAATTTTTTAAAAAAAATTATCTAGAAACATAAATCAAATTTGAATTAGCATATTTGGTGGATTAATCAGTCCATACATATTCCTTAAATTCTTTTAAAAAAACTATAAATATTCAATATTGTCTAACCATCAAATTTTCTTTCGGTACAAGCAATATATTTATTATTTTTTAATATCAATATTTTCAAATCATTCAATACTTCCATCACACAGTTCTCAACAATTCTTTCTCATAATTATAAATTTTAAGATCAATTAGTTTCTTACCATTATGGTGTAGGATTTAAATTAAAAATATTTTCACATATAAGTTAGATGAAAAAGTGTGGAGTTTCAATATTGTGTTCATTATCTTTTATATTCTAATTCAACAAATTTTGTTTTGAATTGCTTGAATACAATGCATTATTATATATTTTAGTTCATTTTTCCAATCATGTTATAACTTTATCATGACCTTTAATCTTGTAAATTAAACCTAATATAATAATCACTTTAATCTTAAATTGGGATAGATTTATAAAACATTTCACGTCACACCATCTATCATACACGGATCACCAATTTTTCAAATCGTGTTAAATAATTGTCAAACTATGATAGATCATGAAAGTTTGGTAATATTTTCAACAGTTTTGAGTATTAATGACTTATATTTCGTATTCAAGTCCTAATTTTCTTCTTGATTTCACGCAGTAAAGCATGTTTCTGTGACTTCAAAAAGACTTAAATAATTGGGTGAAGGTTTACTGGAGAATGTTGTAAAGGTTATTAAGTATGAAAAAACATATTTTTGTAACTTGAAAGCAGTGGTGGATGTGATGTACAGCACTATAAGTGTAAATATATAACATACAATAGTATTGAATTATATTTCATTCTTGTAGAAAAAGTGGTTAAGGGAATGTTGACTATGCATACAAACCAGAGTTCGAAATTTTTTTAATAATTTAATTTCAGTTTTTTTGATAATCATTATTTTGTTTATCGTATGAGAACTTGTACTTTTTCAAACTAGTGATTATTGTATATATTAGTTGTTATCTTTCTAAATTTTTATTATAAATAAATAAATTGTTGTAATATTTCATTTAATATTGTCTCTTGTAATGTGTATATCATCGGGTTTGTCTTGATTATTTGAAATGAGTTGGGCCTATACTTTTTTCGGAATGGTTCAGGTCCAGGTTGTTGGTTCCGGTCACAACCCACGTGTAGACTTGATGCACTTAACTTAACTATAAAATGTTATTTTCTTCTTCAGATCAACTTTGAGTGAGAGTTTTGCTCCCGCTCTGCCAGGGTTTTAGGCTTTACCTGACTTAGTGTTGTAATTTGTGTGATAACCCCTTGGAAGATATTGTAACATTTCTGATTCGTAATGCAACTCCGTCTCTCATTAGTGAGATCCCGTCTCTCATTAATTATTTGAAAATTAATATATAACTTTTTAAAAAAGTCTTTAGGTGTTCAATTGAACACCCAAGATATACATAGCTTCGCCCTTGCCGTGAACTAGCCCCTTTGGTGAACCACCCAAACTAGCTTGCTTGATCTCTTTCATATTTCAGTTTTGTTGAATTTTTTAATTTTTTTTTTATGTTTATCATTTTACATAAATATATATAATTATCATCAATTTTAATTAAAGCTAGGACCATCAAATGAGTGATACTACCCATCATTATATCATTATATATTAATGGGTATGTATATCATTGCACAAAGCCTTTTTGTCCAACCATCTTCTCTATCAATTTATATTTAACTTTTTAATATCACTAAAATCAGCCATTAAAATTTAATTCTTAATTATTATTTATAAAATAAAAAAAATAGATGGCAATATTTATATAAATTTAAGTCCAAATAGATTTAAAAAAAGAAAAAACCTAAAAACCTATGTTTTTATAAAGACATGAATTAGATATGAATAAAGGGATTCCCAATAAATTATTAACATTCTAAAGCAAGAAACTATCGACATTTACACTACATAGAATAAAATAACACAGTTTTTATTATTATTAATTTTTATAGAAATTTGTATATTTCGAATAGAAAAAATTTGAATGAAATGTTTAAAAATTAAATTTATTATGAATAATTATAATTTAGAATTTAATTTGAGTATAATTGTAAAAATATTGCATATACATTACTAATTTATTCTAATATCATAATAACATCTACCTATATTTTCTAATTATGATAGGTTAGTTAATCATGATCCAATTATTATCTTCATTAGATGTTTTTAATTTTTAGATTTTGAAAATATTATCAATGTTTTATTTTAAAAATAATTTTATTATATTATTCCTATTTTCGAAAATAATTTTCAAAAGAAAATAAACGATTGAGTAATTTTGAGAGAAGGTAAATCAACCATATTTTTAAAAATGAGAAGAAAATATTAAAATTTTAATATATAAATAATTATAAAATACCAAAATAACTAAACTTTAATTTATGTTTTCAAATCTGGTTTTTAAAAAATTTTGAATTTTTTTTAAAATTTAAATTATAGAAAATAAATTAAACTAACCAAAATATCATTTTGGATACAGGCAACTGAAGTAATTTTAAATTTAAGTTACAAAAAATAAATTAAACTAACCAAAATGTAATTTTCTCTACGGGCCTTTGAAGTTTTTTCCAGGGTTATGCCTAATGGGTCAATGAAAAACGTGAAACTTTCAAGTTAGTTAATTTTTATAAAGTGATATTTTTGAAAGTTAGTTTCTTTAAATTTGTGTATGTTTTGTAGGTAGATTTTTAAGTAGTGATTAAATTTTTCATTAGCGATTTGATAATTTAACTGTTTGGGAGAAATTTTTTTATTAGCGATTAGAGTTTTAATTAGTGATTTCCAGAGCGCTACTTCAAGTAGCTTTTCACGAATTGCTAATCAAAAGCCTCCTATTTACCCTTATCAATTTATGGGTATTATTAAAATACCCTTAATAACATTAAAAGCTTCTATGGGTACTAAATTAGATTAACTTTAATAATGTTTTTATTTATTAAATATGATTCAAAATCTTTGAATAACTTCTTTTAATTAGTTTATATTTTATTTATTTTTTAATTAATTGTTAACTAAACGATTGTTGATTTTAAATTATAAATCTTGAAAGAAAAAATTGTTTAAAAATTAATATTAACACTAAAATAAATAAATAAATTACTTTATAAGGTAAAAAATAATTTATTGTATTTTTTTATGTAATTTCACATCTAACAGCTACTTCAACATATAATTGTTATTACCAAACACTCATGTCAAATCGCTACTTCAACATCTAATTTAACAGCTAATTGCTACTTCAACCGTTAACTCAACATCTAATGTAACATCTAGTGTCAAACATATACAATTTGTTTTGAAAAAAAAAATTATCGAACAATATTAAATCAAATTTGAAATGATCCACCCGATCATATATTCCCTTAAATTGTTTCTAAGAAAATTATAAAAATTCAATATTTAACTTAATGGGGTGATTTAATTATCAATTTTCCCTTAGTACAAGTAATACAAAAATTATATAATTTGACCTATACAAAAAATTGTGAATAGTCAGTAGGTTCTTATATATCTTTTGATATCAATACTTTTAATATAACACCCCCCAAATTGAGAAGGGATTAAAAGACTTGTGATTGCTATTTATATGACCAATGTACACATAACTTTTAGAGATCATAGAGCTTAGAACTTCAAAGTTAAACGTGTTTGATTTTTCAGGAAGTTTGCGTGGAAAACATGCGAGTGAGGACAAAACATACGGAAAAGTATCGTGGTGGTTTGTTGGGTTAGTACTCAACCTTAAGACTCGTCAAGTGACAATGTGGCACACCATAATGAACATAGGATTACGAAGTCCATCATTCCATAATTGAAAATTTTAGGGTTATTATTTTCTTATTCATTATGGAAAAGGTTTCAGTTGAAAATATTTTCATAAAATATAGACCATATGAAAGAGTGTAGAGTTTTTCCAAAATAATTTTCTTTTCAAATTCAACTTAGGTTATATACAAACACTCGATATTTTACTCATTTACCTTCTTAATATGGTGTTCATTTTTTCTAGTATCCTTAAAACTCATCAAATTTCATTTAGAATTGCTTGAATACAATATGGATAAATATTTCGTTACCTTTTACAATAATGTTATATCTTTATCATGCCTCTCACTCATGTCAATGAAACATAATATAATATTTGTTTTAACCTTAAAGTGGAATAGATTGGTAAAATATTTCACATTTTTAAAGATAAAATCTGTTATTGCAACATTAACAATCAACCGTTCTTTATTTAATTAATATATATATATTAAAATTTTCGAATTGTTCTATCTTTAACCAATAATATAAATATACCAATATATTAAAGTCATAAAATATATTTAGGCAATTATATTTTATCACGGATTCATCATATAATCTTCTTATACTTTTGAAATTTAATCTCAAAGTTCAATTTCCAACAATATTCATTATTAAAATTACTATATGGCGTTTTTTTTTTTAACAAATATTCATAGTTTTTGTTATGTTTTACTTGTACGGAAGTTTGTGTTGTGAATGTTTGAGATGAGAAGTGGATTTCCACTTGGTTTAACGTGTCAAGCATGCAATAGATTAAGACACGCTGAAGGACACATGTTCTTATATTGTGTCAAGTATACAATGAATTATGACATGCTGAAGAACACATGTCCTTATTTATTTGTATATATATATATATGTGTAACATTCTGAAGATTAAGAATATATATGGTTTTGGTTGTGATTTCTCTTTGTTATCTTCCTTCATTTCCTCTTCTCTTATACCACTATTATATTAAACTGATATCAACGATTTGGAAGTAGTTTAATTGTTTGATAATAATCAAGATCCAAGATTACCAGGTAGCTTTCTAATCCAAATTTATTTTCGGTTAATATTGAACTGTTTTCTTCTACTCTATTTCTATTTTTATTTTTACAACACGTTATCAGCACGAGTATGCTCTCTGGTTGCCGCTTTGCCGGATCTTCCAGATCAAAAAGTGTCTAGTGATGATGTTTTCTTTCTTCTGTGTATTCTGGGAAATTTTGGAAATTTTTGGAAAGATACCATTATTCACCTGAGTTGAATAAATGGTGAATCTGGAAAGTTTGAAATGATAATATTATTCACCCGAGCTGAATAATTGAATTTTTGAAATTGAATTCTGGATATCTGGAAATTTAAAGAAAGTGTTCTTGTTTTGCAGAAAATGAATCGATACAAATTCGAGCCATTGTTGGTTTCTAGAGCAAATTATATGAGATGATTGAGTGATTGTGGGATAAGGTTGAAATTCAAGAACCTTTATGGAACTCTGGATAAAAATAATGAAACAACTGAGCAACAAAAGAATAAAGTTTTGATTATAATTCGAACCCATCTGAATGATGATTTACAAAATCAGTATATGACTGTCACTGATCCTGCAGATCTGTGGCAAGCATGAATTTCTAGATACAATCGCCAAAATGAAATCATGTTGCTTGAAGCACGAGATGAATGACATAATTGGAGATTCCAATATTTCAAAAGCGTGAGTGAATACAACTCAGCCATGTATTTGATTGTGAATAAGCTGAAAATGTGTGGGGAAACAAAATCTGACCATGAAATGTTAAATAAGACATTTACCACATTCCATCCTTCCCAAACAATTTTACAACAGCAGTATCGGGAAATGAAATTCCAAAAATATGATGATTTGATTAGACATTTGGATATTGCTGAAAAACACAATCAGTTGTTGTTGAAAAATAGTGAAAGGCGCCTTGTTGGCACCCAAGCATTCCCAGAAGTGAATGCACATTATAATGAAAATCCAGGCAGTGGTCATGACCGTGGTCGTGGCCGTAATTCTAAACGTTGGAATGATTTTGGAAATGGACGTGATAATGGCCGAGGTGGTCGAGGTTCTGAAAATGGTCAGGGACGTGGTCGTAATAGGGATTATGGATATCCATATCATAATCCAAATACTCCCCAGAAGTAGAATAATAATGCTAGTTCCAGCAATGGGAAAGAAGTTATGGAACCACCGAAGTTCAATCGTGGTCCATGTCATAGATATGCTTCCCTCACTTGTTATTCGAGAACTTGTCGCGCTTCCAAACATGTAGTTGAAACTTATCAGAAGCTGAGGCGTGAACAAAAAAAAGAAAAGAATAACGAAGCAAATATGGCTGATGTTTCTGGCGATGGTGATACTGGTCCTGTCGACATATCAAATCTAGAAACCGCTGATTTCTTTGAAGATCCTGATGGGAAGATAGATCACCTGATTGGTGATGGAATTGTTAATTACAACTGAATGTATTTCCTTGTTTTTGGAATGTAAATAGAATGGAATGTAAATTTTAGTTTTGATTGTAAATATTTGTAAATAGTTATGAATATTACATTTCCATTCAATTAATGTTATGTTTCATTTTATTAAAGGTTATGGGTTCGAATCAAGATTTAGTTATGCCTGAAGATATATATTTAGCCGATAGTGCTACAACTCATACAATTTTGAGAGATACAAAATATTTTCTGGAATTGGTTCCAATTCAAGTTAAAGTGAATACCATATCTGGTCCAGTAGATCTGATCGAAGGCTCCGGAAGAGTTTCAATTGTGTTACCAAATAACACTAAATTGGAAATCGAAAATGCGTTATACTCTCACAAATCCAAAAGAAATTTGCTCAGTTTCAAAGATATAAGAATGAATGGATATCATATTGAAACAGTTGATGAAAAGGGTGTTGAATATTTGTGTCTTATTTCGAACAAATCAGACCAGAAGCTTGTGATTGAAAAGTTGCCTATTTCATCATCTGGATTATATTATAAAACCATCAGGCATATTGAAACCCATGCTATTGAGAACCAGAAGTTCTCTGATCCTAAAATATTCCAACTTTGGCATGATCAATTTGGGCATCCGGGATCCACAATGATGCGAAGAATAATAGCGAATTCAAAAGGGCATCCACTGAGAAATTATAAAATCCTACTGAATGATAAGGGCCTGTGTATCCCATGTTCCCAAGGGAAATTGATAACGAAACCATCGTTTACGAAAGTAGGTTTTGAATCTCCATCGTTTTTATAGAGAATTCAAGGAGATATATGTGGACCAATTCATCCACCTAGTGGACCATTTCGCTACTTTATGGTTTTGATAGACGCATCCGCAAGATGGTCCCATGTATGCTTGTTATCCACTCGTAATGTTGCTTTTGCTAAGTTGCTAGTACAGATTACTCGATTACGAGCTCATTTTCCAGATTACCCTATTAAGAGTATAAGACTTGATAATGCTGGGGAATTTACATCGAAAGCATTTGATGAATACTGTTAAGTATCTGGGATTGATGTTGAACATCTAGTGCCGCATGTTCATACCCAAAATGGATTAGCTGAATCATTAATTGCGCGAACATTGTTAATGCGCTCAAGATTACCGTTTCTGTTTGGGGACATGCTATATTGCATGCTGCAGTTTTGATTCGTATCCGTCCAACTGCTTATAATCAATATTCCCCATTACAATTGGTATCTGGGAATCCTCCTAAACATTTGAGAACATTTGGGTGTGCTGTATATATACCCATTACCCCAACTCAGAGAACGAAAATGGGACCTTAAAGACGTTTAGGAATTTATGTGGGTTTTGATTCCCCATCAATTATTAGATATTTGGAACCAATGACAGGAGATTTATTTACAGCTAGATTTGCTGACTGTCATTTTGATGAAAGTAATTTTTCATCGCTTGGAAAAGGAAATATTTCTCAAGAAGAGAAATATGAATTAACCTGGAAGGTTCCAACTTTGGCGCATATGGATCCGCGTACCCCGCAATGTGAACTCGAAGTTCAAAGGATCCTACATTTACAAATGATAGCTAATCGAATGCCTGATGCATTCAATGATACTTCGAAAATAACCAAGTCTTATATTGAAGCTGCTAATATACCAGCAAGGGTAATTGTCCCAGAAGGACGACCTCAAAAGACAATAGCAAGCAAAACTCCAATTCCCCACCAGAAGCATCGTAGACCCCCTGGTTCAAAAGATACAATCCCACGAAAACGAAATAAAAATGATCAAGATCCTAAAATCACATCTGACGAAATCCCAAAAATTGATGAGATTCCTGAAAATAGCCTCCCAGAAGGAGAAAATAATACGGAAATACCAGAATCAAAAAATGAAGAAATTTCCATAGACTTCATCCAAGAGACTTGGAATCGAAATGAAACAATTGTTGATAATTTATTTTCATATTCAGTGGCAATTAGTATTTCATATGATGATTATGAGCCACGTGATATCCAAAAATGTAAAAATAGGCATGACTGGAAAAAATGGGAAAAAGCAATCCAGGCAGAATTAAATTTGTTGAATAAACGAAAAGTTTTTGGACCCATAATGAAAACACCTGAAGATGTTCAACCAGTTGGTTACAAATGGGTTTTTGTTCGAAAAAGAAACGAAAGAAATGAAATTGTGAGATACAAAGCACGTTTGTTTGCACAAGGGTTCTCACAAAGACCTGAAATTGATTACGATGAAACTTATTCCCCAATCATGGATACAATCACATTTCGATTTCTGTCAAGTCTTACAGTTGCTGAAAAACTGGAAATGTGTTTAATGGATGTAGTTACTGCGTATTTGTATGGATCACTTGATTCTGATATTTACATGAAGCTCCTAGAAGGACTGAAATTACCTGAGTCTCATCGATCAAAATCTCGAAACTTGTATTCCATAAAGTTACAAAAATCCCTATATGGATTGAAACAATCTGGGAGAATGTGGTATAACCGCCTGAGCGAGTACTTGGTTAAGGAAGGATACCAGAATAATACGATATGTCTACGTATCTTCATTAAGAAATCAAGGTCTGGGTTTGCAATTATAGAAGTTTATGTGGATGATATGAATATCATTGGGACTCCTGAAGAGATCAAACAAACTGCTGAATATTTGAAAAAGGAGTTTAAAATGAAAGATTTGGGAAAAACGAAATATTGTCTTGGTCTGGAAATTGAACATAAACCAAATGGGATATTGGTTTATCAATCAACATACATTGAAAATGTCCTAAAAAGGTTCAATATGGATAATGCCCATCTGTTGAGTACACCCATGGTTGTAAGAACACTTGATCCCAAAAAGGATCCATTCCGACCGAAGGATGATGACGAATAATTACTTGGTCCTAAAGTACCATATCTGAGTGCGATTGGTGCGTTATTATATTTGGCTCAATGTATGAGACCAGACATCTCGTTTGCTGTAAATTTATTAGCGAGATATAGTTCTGCACCAACCCGTCGTCATTGGAATGGAATCAAACATATTTTGCGTTACCTGAAGGGTACGAAAGATTTGGGATTATTTTATTCAAATTCTAATAAAGTTCTGGGTTTGACTGGTTATGCTGATGCTGGATACCTTTCGGATCCGCATAAAGGACGTTCTCAAACTGGCTATATTTTCACGTATAATGGTACTGCGATCTCCTGGAGATCTACGAAACAAACTTTAGTAGCCACGTCCTCAAATCATGCTGAAATTTTGGCATTACATGAAACCAGTCGAGAGTGTATTTGGTTGAGATCGATGATCCAACATATCCAGAATTCATGTGGTATCTCCGAAACTACGAATGGGCCAAGTGTGATATTTGAAGATAATGTCGCATGCATCGCCCAAGTTCGGGGAGGTTACATCAAAGGAGATCAAACCAAGCACATTTCCCCAAAATTCTTCTACACCCACGAGCTTCAGAATACGGGTCAAATCAATGTGAAGCAAATCAGATCCAGCAATATTTTAGTCGATCTATTGACGAAATCATTACCGATATCAACGTTCGAGAAACTCGTTTACGAGATCGGAATGCGAAAGCTCTCCAAATTAGTAGATTAGATTATGGGTATAATTAACAGGAGGAGTTTTTTTTTTGTAATTGGATTCCACAACTGTACTCTTTTTCTTTCGTCCAGTTTTTATCCCGCTGGGTTTTTCTAGCAAGGTTTTAACGAGACAGTCAAATATCTAATGTGGTGGAAATCCAAGGGGGAATGTTGTGAATGTTTGAGATGAGAAGTGGATTTCCACTTGGTTTAACGTGTCAAGCATGCAATAGATTAAGACATGCTGAAGGACACATGTTCTTATATCGTGTCAAGCATACAATGCATTATGACATGCTGAAGAACACATGTCCTTATTTATTTGTATATATATATGTGTAACATTCTGAAGATTAAAAATATATATGGTTTTGGTTGTGATTTCTCTCTGTTATCTTCCTTCATTTCCTCTTCTCTTATACCACTATTATGTTATATTAAACTGATATCAACGATTTGGAAGTAGTTTAATTGTTTGATAATAATCAAGATCCAAGATTACCAGGTAGCTTTCTAATTCGAATTTATTTCCGGTTAATATTGAACTGTTTTCTTCTACTCCATTTCTGTTTTTATTTTTACAACAGTTTGTACTTTTCCGAACTAGTGTTTATTATGTGTATTAATTGGTAATTTATTATTATTATTATTTTGAATTTTTTAATAAAATTTTGTGATTATCATATATATATATAATTATCATTATAATTAATAGCTGAAATTAAAGTTAGTACCATCAAGTGAGTGAATATATCAATTCTTAAATATTTATGGGTATATGAATTATTGCATTAAGATTTTTCATCCAATAATCTTCTCTATCACTTTATATTCAACCTTTTAATATTACTAAAATCAGCTAATTAAATTTTAAGACTCATAAAATTTATTTTTTATTATAATTTAAAAATTATATCCATTAAATTAGAAAAAAAAATAGCAAAATTTTATATAAATTTAAGTTTAAGTGAGTAAAAAAGAAAAAAAAAACCTACATAATACTTATTAACATTCAAAAAAAGAAAACCACCATTTATGTTAAATATTTAATCTATATTATAAAATACACTGTTTATATGTACTTTCTTCATTCCGCACCATGCTTGAAGATGACGTCTTGAAATATTTATATTTAGTTGAATATTATTTCAATTTGGTTCGATGATATTAATAATTTGTATGGTTTCCTCCAATATTTTATAATTGGTACATTTTTTTTAGAATAGAAAAAATTTAAGTTAAATGTTTGTAATTTTTTTGTGAATAACTATAATTATAATTTATACTCTTAATTTGAGTATAGTTATAGTATAACAATATTATATATATATATATATATATATATATATATTAATTCATTCTAATATCATGATTATATCTACTTATATTTTTTCAAATATGATAGGTTAGTTATTCATGATTAAAACATCATCTTCTTTAGATGTTTTTAATTTTTTTACTTAAAAAAATTATATCAATATTTTATTTTAAAATAAATTTTTTATATTATTCCTATTTTGAAATATTTTTTAAAAGAAAACAGATAATTTAGATTATTTTTAAACATGACAATATTATATTTTTAAAAAAGGAAAAAAGTTGACCTTTTTAATTTCTTAATCAAAATGTTCAAACGAAAATAGTTAGTTACTCATGATTAAAGTGTTATTTTCATTAAATGTTTTTATTTCTGTATATTTTAAAAATATTATCAATATTTTATTTAAAAATAATTTTGTTATATTACTCCACTTTTGAAAATAGTTTCCAACGAAAATAGTCAATTGAGATTATTTTTAAACAAATAGTTGACTATATTTTTTAAAATAGAAGAAAAAAATGTTAAACTTCTTTAATTTCATAATTTCATGGTGAAAATTTAATAACAAAAAATTCATATTATAAAAAAAAAAAAATTACAAAATGCCTGACCTTTCATTTATATTTTTAAACCAATTTAAAAAATAAAAACAAAGTTTTAAAATTTTAAATTATATAAAAAAAAAAATAGTACCAAATATCATTTCCATAGCAGGCAAGTGAAGTTTTTTCAAAGTCTAGTGAAAGACCTATTAATCAAATAATGAAAATGAAAAATAAATTTTTCCAAAATTGGAATTTTTGAAAATTTGTTTTTGTAATTGTTTTTTAATTATCAAGAAACTTAATCAAATTTGAAATGACTTTACTGGGTAGATTTTGGTCCACATATCCTCCCAAATTATTTTAAAATATTATAAACATTCAATATTTATTTTTAACGGAATAGTTTAATTATCAATTTCCTTCGATTATAAGCAGTACATCAATTATATTTTGATATTAATATTTTTAAACCCTTCAACGAGTGTTTATTAGAATTCTCAAGAATGATGGATGTAGAATGACCAAGTCTATCCTTCTATAATAGAAATATTTTAGGATCTATTATTTTCTTATTCATTATAACATATGTTTCACTTGAAAATATTTTCATAAAATGCAAACTAAATGAATCCGTATGGAAATTTCCTAAAATTACTTTCTTTTCAAATTCTACACTATTTTAATTCAATACAAGAATTCTATATATATGCCACCAATTATCATTTGATTTGAATTTTTGTAATAAATATATTATTAATTGAATTAAAATTGTACAATAGTAATAATTAATATTGTCATTTAATTTATTTCTTGATTTGAATTCAATTAGATATATCATCATCATGCAATTATTCTATTTGAATAAAATAACAATTTCAAAATCAATTTAAATACTATTAATAAAATAACAAGTTATTTAATGACATAAGGGTCTTAGAAGCCCCCGAACTTGACTATATTTTTCAAGTTAGCCCTTAAACTTTACGGAGGGCTGATTTAGCTTCCCAACTTCTAAATGGTGGGTAAATTAAACCCTTTTGCTGATGTGGAGGCTGACCTGACGACAAAAAAAGTTAACTTTAAAATATTAATTAAGTCATCCACGTCAGCAAAAAGTGTTTAATTGACACGAAAATTTAAAATTAAAAGACTAAATTGACCGTTTATGAAGTTAGAGGGTTAACTTAAAAAATATAATCAAGTTCAGGTACTTCTAAAATTCTTATGCCATATTTGAATAGTTATTTAAATTATGAAACATTATATAAATAAAATAATCTATTATTTTAAAATTATATTTTAATTAATATTTAAATAATTATTTTAAAATATTATATATATATATATATATTAATAAACGTACGGGTGAAGCCCGAATTTATTATCTAATATCATTCAATCAATGGTTGAAACTAAAACTAGCACCAGTGACTGAAATATCCATCATTAAATATTTATGGATTAAGAATTATTGGTGAAAGATTTTCCATCCTATAATCTACTCTATCAATTTAAATCTAATTTTTTAATATTATTAAAATCAGCAAGTTAAATTTTAAGGGTTATTAAATTTATTTTTTAGTAATTTATAATTATATCCAGTAAATTAAAAAAAAAAAAGTGACAATGTTTTATATAGATTTAAGTCAAACCTACGTCATGAATGAAGTAAGAAAAGTAATGACCACAGCCAAATATATGGCTAAAATTACTTGAATATGATAGCTCAAAAACTTATAAATACAATCTCTCAGAGTTTTGTTTTAATGAGTAAAAATTGGATCCTTTCATAATCATCCCTACCCCCTATTTATAAAAGGTATTTGGGGTCCTATTTCTATTTGGATTGGGACTCCTTGTTTTCCTTGAGTTCGGTCTCCTTTTTAGACTTGGTTTCTTTCTTTCAATGAGATTGGTCTTCATTTATCTATCGAGCTTTGGAAGTCCTTGATCCAGTGAGATAGGTATTCCTTTTTTAACTGGGCTTTAGGAATCCTTGGCCTGGTATGACAAGTCTTCCTTTACCAATTGGATTTCTGGAATTCTTGTTTAGCTAGGTAATAGTTTGGCAGGTTGGTGTGCCTCGGCTGGAACTTTGTTGGACTCGGCCGAGCTGGGCTGCCTTTGGGCCTTTGGCCATTTCGGCCGAGCCTACCTTCTAGGAGTTCTGGTCCTTCGGGCATTTTTGGCCGAGCATGGCCCTTGGACCGTCTTTTTGGGCCCTTGGCCGTTTCAGTCGAGCTTGGTTATGGCTGTTGGGCCTCTTTTACTTATTTTGTTGTTCACCTTCGGTGCCTTATGGTTATTTTCCCACCACAGTAATCCCCAATTGCCATGGCTTGAATCTTTCGAGCATGGCAATATACATCGTTGTTTCGATCGAGTTTGGGTTGCGCGTGATCTTTCGGTTTTGGTCGAAAAACCTCTAGTTTCTTCAGTGGGCCACATCAGCCCTGTTTGTCTTTTCTCATATAGATTTGGCGGCTCCTCGGCTGCTGTGCCCAAGATTTTCCATCATTGCGGCTAGCCTATAAATAAGTTGGTGATTTGCTTCTCTCTCTTCACTTCACCTTTTTTCTTTTTTCTTTCTCTTTCTAAAAAGTTTAAAACTTTTCACCTTCGTTCTCTGATTTCGCTGCCATTCTCGTCGGCGACGCTCTGTGGTTGTGCTTTCCGGTTTCTTTCAGGTTAGTTCGCCTCTAATTTACTCTTCTGGGCTTTTGCTTCGCTTTGGTTTGGGATTCTGGCATGTTCGTGGTTTTTGGGTTTCGACTGTTGCTCATGAGTTCTTTGACTGTTCGTCTGCTTTGCAGATTTTTTATTTTTGATTTTTTTTTTAAATTTTTTATCCTGTTTGCTTGCTTCCGTTTTCTATCTTTTTATTTGTACTAACTTCGGTCGAGGGTCTCTAACCTGCTGGTTTTTTTTTCTCGATCAATTGTAGATGTCTACTGACTCTTCGGGCACGTCTTCCTTTGGTTGTTTAACTTCTAAATTCTCGACCGCGGAGGACGTGGGCGAGGAGTGTACATCGGTTCGCAACTCTCCGGCCGAGTCTAGTCCCCAGGGCATTTTGCCTCCTTTCTTCAATGTTAGGAGCACTATGACCATGGATGAGTTGGAGTCGGCCTTCTTTACTTATAAATTTCCCGGTTGGATTCGGGCTAGGTTGCCCGAGCCTGAAGAGAAGGTGGATGACATGTTGGCCGATGGTTGGGAACCTTTTTATCTTCGTCATTTCAAGATTGGTCTCAGGTTCCCAATCATGGGCCTGGTTGAGGAGTTGTGCACTTGGTGCCAAATTCACCCGAGTTAGTTAACTCCTATGGCCATCAGGCTTCTTCTCTGCGTCGATCGTCTGAAGGAGAAGCACAATCTGGAGTTTTCGGCCGAGGATTTCTTTTACTCGTATTTCGTGAAGCCTGAGAACCCAGAGTTTGGCCGATATGTCATGAACGCTCGGGCAAACGCCTAGCTCTTGGTCTTGGGCTTTTCTTCCAACGAGACTTGGTGGAAGGATAAGTATTTTTTTGTCAAAGGCGTTATCCGTCTGGGGAAGGGGTTGGGTTATCCTCCTTATTGGCGTGATTCTTGTAGGTTTCATCGTTTTTATTCTTTTCGTTTTGGGAGAACGTTCTAGTTGACCGATTTTTCTTGTTTTCTTATTCAGCTAACTTCGGGACAAAGAACTGCAAATCTTCTCCTTGGGCGCAGGCTAGGAGTGAGGCTATATTTTCCTTACCAAGAGAATCGCGAGATTATAGGACGATTTTAGGCGAGCTTCCTATCAGTCGTCTGTGGGCTTGTACTAGGACTAGTAAGTCGTGTTTGTCTCTTCGTATTGTTTCATTCTCAGCCGAGCTAATTGTGGGGGTTTTTATTTGTAGAGTTATCCGATTACGTGATGTCGAAACCTGAAGGCAAGAGGGCATTGGTTATGCGAGCCATCATGCGGCAGATTCAGGCGGAGCAGGAGAAGGCTCATGCCTCGGGTGTGGCTGGAGATGAAGGTTTGGCAGAGGGTCGGACGGAAGCTGCGGCCGAGCCTGTCCGGCCTCCTAGCCCTGTTCCGTCAACTGTGGAGGCCGCTGAGGCCCCTCAGCCGGTTGCTCCTGAGCCAGCTGCTTAGCCTTCTCGCTCTTAGGCTACCAAAGGGAAGCGGTCAGAGAAGGGTGGTGCGAGGTCCGCTGTTAGGAAGCGTACTAAGCACATTGGTCAGAAGCCTCGTGGTGAGGGGCACCATGTGATTGATTTCCCTGGGAATTTTTCCACCATGGAGGTTTCGGCCGAGATGATTTCGGCCGCGGAGGGTTTCTTTTTCCTTCAGGACGAGGAGTGGCTGCAATCCTTGTCTTTTACCAAGTTTTACGAGATGACTATCTTGAGTTTGTACAAGGTGAGTCTCTCGTTGTTTTTCCTCATTTTCTTTTTGACGTCTTTTCGCTTACCGTTTTTTTGTTGATTATTAGGGGCTTCAAGGCTCGGTCGGCATGCGCAAGCATTTCACGTCTATTCTGCGGGAGAAGCGAGCTCTTGAGGCTAAGTTCAAGTCTGCCTCGACCGAGCTGAAGGCGGCTCAGGAAGATTTGGGGAGGGCTGTGGCCCAGTGTGCTGAGGCCGTCGGCCGAGTTGAGAGGGCGGAGGCCCATAATGCCAGACTTGAGGCTTCGATTGCTCTGAAGGACGCGGAGCTCAAGCGTTAGGCGGCGGAGCTGGATGAGTTGAGGGCGGCGAAACAAGCCTCACTCGGTCGAATAGAAGAGCTCGAGGGCCGAGTTGAGAGCCTCACCGTCGAGGCGGCCCAGACCGAGGTTATGACCAGGTCGTTTGCTTTGGAGCAGGTCATTAAGGGGTCTCTAACTCCAGAATCTGCTCGGAAGGAGTTAGAGGCGTTGGCTGCTCTTCGTGATGAGGATTGAGCGAGTGATATGTATTTTCTTTTTCCAATCTTTCGTGTACTCGCTGTAATTTTTCCTCCAAATTAATGAAGTTTTATCTTTTTGCTGATCTTGTGTTTTATTTCCTTGACCTTTTTCTTTAGGGGTTTTCAATCCCCCAGTTCTTGTTTTGCGGCCTGGCATGTTGTTTCTGCGTGTGCTAGACTTGATTTCCTGGTGTCTTGGTGTCATAGTTTGGCTGGTCTTGGTTGAGATATGCTTTGTCTGATCTTTGTTTAGGAATGCCTCCTCGATCGATATCATCCTGAGGTTTGCTTTTGGCGATTTTTGGGTTGTTCTTTGGGCTTTTTTGCATTGCTCTTTGAGCAGTTGATCTTCGTCCGAGACCCTCTAGATTTACCAGGGGCTTGCCTTTGGCAATTTTCGGGTTGCCCCTTGGGCAGTTTTTGCATTGCTCTTACAGCAGTTAATCTTCGCCCGAGACCTTCTAGATTTACCAGGGGCTTGCCTTTGGCAATTTTCGGGTTGCCCCTTGGGCAGTTTTTGCATTGCTCTTTGAGTAGTTGATCTTCGCCCGAGACCCTTTAGATTTACCTGGGGCTTGCCTTTGGCAATTTTCGGGTTGCCCCTTGGGCAGTTTTTGCATTGCTTTTTGAGCAATTGATCTTCGCCCGAGACCCTCTAGATTTACTAGGGGCTTGCCTTTGGTAATTTTCAGGTTGCCCCTTGGGCAATTTTTGCATTGCTCTTTGAACAGTTGATCTTTTCCCGAGACCCTCTAGATTTACCAAGGGCTTGCCTTTGGCAATTTTCGGGTTGCCCCTTGGGCAGTTTTTGCATTGCTCTTTGAGCAGTTGATCTTCGCCCGAGACCCTCTAGATTTACCAGGGGTTTGCCTTTGGCAATTTTCGGGTTGCCCCTTGGGCAGTTTTTGCATTGCTCTTTGAGCAGTTGATCTTCGCCCGAGACCTTCCGGATTTACCAGAGGTCTGCCCTTGGCAGTTTTTGGGTTGCCCTTTGGCCAGTTTTTGGATTGCCTTTGGCAATTTTATTGTCCGTACTCTTGATGACCCTGAAAGTAAATGACTACAAGAGGAGGAAAATCGTATACATCCACAGATAATGAACAGAAAGAAGAAGCAGCATGTGGTAAATCAGTCATGATGATAAGTACAACTTACGAATAAATTTTCAGTTTAATAGAGATTCCCGCATAAATTTATCTTTAGAATTGAAACTATAGAGGTTAAGAAGAGGAGAGTATGGAAGCGTACCTGCTAAGATTGAGTTGTATCAGAAATTATAACGAACCTGGAACCCTAAGCTTGCTAGGGGAAAATCCAATTGCTTGGGAGCCAACAGCGCTTTCAGGGTTTTGTACAAGAAACTTCACTCAGTTTTTCGACTTGGATCACCCGTTGGTCTAGGAGAATCTTGCGCCACTAGAAGGATTGATGTTTGGTTCCTCTTCCATATCTGTTCTCTTCCACAAGAAATATATTTGTCGGAATAGGTTACTATGGAAGGTTCACGTTGCTGTCTTATGAGGATACAGAGATTGCTGTTTGTAAGACGCATTGTGGTGGTCAGAACAATGTCAAAGACAAAGATGTTGTGGCTTTATGCACGGATAATGTTTGATCAAGTTTAACGGCTTTTATTCCGTTGACCCATCGCTTTTTTCTGATGTCCCATTGCTGGGGTCTCCCCAAAATTGAGTTTGTGCTTCCAAATGGGCGAGTATTTCCGGCTTGGTTGTCGAGGTTTCTCTTTGGAGAGGACAGTTGACTTCTTCCTGAACTCTGCTTCTTTCCTCCATGGTTAAGTCTCCACTTCAGATTTTTTGAGCATCTCTCTAAGGATTGCCAGCCCTTCTCCTGACATTTTTGGGACTTGATCTTTTACGTTAGTTGTATCGGGACTTATCTTACTGACCGGGGTTGATATTTGACGAGATTCAGGCGGAGAATTTCCGAAAATTATCGGAGATGAGATTCTGGATTTCAAGAAATCTCAACCTTGTGAGTGTGAGGTTCGTAGCCCCACGGTGGGCGCCAAACTATGGTGCCAAATAAACCACAGCCAAATATATGGCTAAGATTGCTTGAATATGATAGCTCAAAAACTTATAGATACAATCTCTCAGAGTTTTGTTCTAATGAGTAAAATTTGGATCCTTTTACAATCATCCCTACCCCCTATTTATAGAAGGTATTTGGGGTCCTATTTCTATTTGGATTGGGAGTCCCTGTTTTCCTTGAGTTCGGTCTCCTTTTTAGACTTGGTTTCCTTCTTTCAATGAGGTTGGTCTTCATTAATCTATCGGGCTTTGGAAGTCCTTGATCCAGTGAGATGGGTATTCCTTTTTTAACTGGGCTTTAGGAATCCTTGGCCTGGTATGACAAGTCTTCTTTTACCAATTGGATATCGGGAATCCTTGTTTGGCTAGATAATAGTTTGGCGGGTTGGTGTGCCTCGGCTGGAACTTTGTTGGACTCGGCCGAGCTGGGCTGCCTTTGAGCCTTTGGCTATTTCGGCCGAGCCTAGCTTCTAGGAGTTCTGGTCCTTCGGGCATTTTCGGCCGAGCATGGCCCTTAGACAGTCTTTTTGGGCCCTTGGCCGTTTCGGTCGAGCTTGGTTATGGCCATTGAGCCTCTTTTACTTGTTTCGTCCTTCACCTTTGGTGCCTTATGGTTATTTTCCCACCACAAGTAACATCTATCACGAATTTCTCATCATCAGAAGCACTCCTATGCTTCATGGTTGCTGGGTTTTACATTACACAAAAATGTCCTCTTTATAGTTTGAAATATGTATGTTTCTCCAAATATTTTCATCATTGGATTTAGTGATGTTATTAGTTTGTATGGTTTCCTCCTATATTTTATAATTTGTATAAAAAAATATTTTATATTTGAAATAGAAAAAATTTAGATCAAATGTTTGAGAATTAAAAATTTTCATAAACAGTTATAATTTAGAATTTTATTTGAGTATAGTTATAATAGTATTATACATATATACATATATATATAATTAATTCATTCTAATATCATGACTATATCTACCTATACTTTTTAAGTATGATAGGTTAGTTGATCATGAGTCATGACCGGAATATCATCTTCATTATTTTTCTATTTCTTTAAATTTTAAAGTATTATTATTTGATACATTATTCTCATTTCCGAAAATATTTTTCGGAAGAAAGTAAATTCAAATTATTTTTAAAAATTAAGATAAACCAGCTCAGCTGTATTTTTAAAAATGATATGAGAATGTTAAATCTATTTAATTTAATAATTAAATTTTATGGTGGAAAAAATTAATAATATATATATATACTACCAAATGCCAAATTATGTAAACTTTAATTTATCTTTTTAAATTTATATTTAAAAAATTTTAAAAACAAATTATTAAAATTTAAGTTATATATATATAAAAAATAAAAAATAAAAAGCCTTATCCAAAGGCCCGCAAAAAAAAGTTAATGAATGAACGAAAAATATTGAAATTCTCATGTTGGTTCAATTTTTTTAAAAGTGGAATTTTTACAAGTTTTTTTTTTTTCAATTATCTACAAACTTAAATCAAATTCGAAATGGTCTCCTTAGTGGATTATTCTGTTTACATATATTCTTCGAATTTTTTGAAAATTATAAACATTCAATATTTATTTTTAACGGGATAATTTAACTATCAATATCTCTGATATAAGTAAGGCAGAAATTATATTTTAATATCGATATTTTCAAATTAATACATAAGTGCCCATTAGAATTTTAAAAATTCTACGCATCATCGTCAGCTAAGATTATCATTTTATAATTGAAAATTTTTAGGGTCTATTACTTTCTTAATCACTACGGCGTAGGCTGGGACGAAGTTAGGAATTAGGGTTTGAGGGGCCAATAAGAAATTTTTAGTAGTAATTTACGAGGTGCGGGGCAACGTCCCATGCTACAACATAATATATTTTTATTTATATATATAATTATAGTATAAAATATTTTTTTAATATTTATATTTTTTAAATTTTATTATATGATTGAAAAATAAATTATTAAATTTATTCTATAATTTAATTTAATTTACATATTATAATTATTATAAAAATATAGTATATTTGTAATTTAAATTAACTATTTTTTTATTAAAATTATTAAAAATTATTCATTAATTAAATTTATAATAAATTTTTTGATATAAATAATTAGTGAAGGATGATCATGTATATTTATTTATAACTTTTATTGTTATGTATATGCATTATTTAAAACTTTTAAATTGATTTAAAATTTTTAAATTTAGTGAACGTTTTATAAAAATTTAAATGAATTTAAATTTGAAAATAAAATTTAAATTTAATCTGATAAAAAATACTAATAATTTAAAAATAAATATAAAAAATTAGAAAGGGTAAAAAGTGCTCAGGTGGGTTAAAACCCAGAACCTCTAGGTAACCATGATACTACTGCAAATATCCTATCAAAGTTTACAAAGACAGTATTAACATATTTTGAGGACATGGGGTCAGGCCCCACTGGCCTAATATCAAGTTTTTCCAATATAATGTTCTTTATATGCAAAAACACCTCATATTTTACTTATTACAGTCTTAACGTTTACAGTCTTAACGTGGTGTCTATTATTTCCAATATCCTTAAAACTCATCAAAATGAATTCCATCCCGTTTTGCAATAATATCATGGCTTTACCATGCTCCTCAACAGACTCGTCCCCTGAGCTGTGCGGGCTGGGCAACCGCACAGGACCCAAAATTGGAGGGGCTCCAAATTAATATAGATTTTAGAGTCTATATAGTAGTGTTATTTGTTGACCCATAGTTTTATATAATATATCTAGTTTGAAAAGAAAAGTCTATAGCTATAAAGAATTTAGTCCATAAATATAAAGAATTTATTAATTTACATCGTTGCAGGTTACTGTTGTCAACACCAAAATTGAAGTCCAAAACAATAAGGATTCCTTTTTAAATTTCAACTCAGATACGACATTCTTTTTATACTCAAGTTTTCAAAGCTCCAAAGCGTTAACTTGCCATACAGAGAAATTAATTTCGGGAGAAGCCGCTGCGTCTAAGGCAACGATAATTTTCAGGTTTTGATTTATTTTTATTTTATTTTGTAAAATTATTTTAGGGTTAAATTTTGTCCATGTATATGCATAATCGGTTAATATATTAATTAATTTATATTTTTTTATTTAATTGTGCATAGCAAACTAAGTCTTCTTCGAATATGTATTAGGTACAATATTTAGACCATACAACTATAATTTATAATACAATATATTAATATGTATTGTTATTTTGTTATTTTAGTACTTTAAGTTAAGCCATGCATAATATTTCGCACGGGGCCTCCAATTTTCCGAGGACGCCGCTGCTGCTCAATCATATCAACGAGTCTTAGTATATAAGTTTAACCTTAAATTGGGATAGATTTATAAAATATTTCACATGTTTGTATTGTTGCACCATCAATCATACGCATGTAACCAAATCTTCCTCAATAATCCATATGTCTTTACAAATTAAACAAAACCATACATCAGAATTTTAGAAAAATTTTATAATAACATAAATATATCATTATATTAGCACCATAAAACATATCTACACAATTATATCCATCACAGATTCCTCGTATATTCAATTTACAATATTTTATTACTGAAACTTTTAATTTAAAATTAATCAAATAATTAGATGCATATTTCTATTAGATGAAATAGCTGGCACATCTACCATTACCACATCTCAAATTATCATAAATTTCAAAATCTCTTTCTCTAGAATATTTCATAAATTCAAATAAATCCATATATAATAATTCTCATAATCAATAACAATTAAATTTCCAAATCACAATTATAATCTAAACTTAAATTAAAATAATCATTTCCTAATACCCTTTTGGTATCACCTATGAATAATGAATTTCAAATTTACATAGTATAATTCAAACAATAATATCAAACCATGTTATTGAAAATAGTAGTTATTATTTTATTTTCAACCAGAATAATAGACCGTTTGTAAAACCTCTTTTCAAATGCTATTTAATCTTCCTATAATTCTAAAGTTTAATCCGAAAGTTCAATTTCCCATATTTATTATTGAGACTACTGATATGACTGTTTTTATTTAACCAATATTGATAGTTTTTATTCTATTTTACTAAAATGATAGTTTGTTTTTTCACACTAACGATTACTGTACATCTGATATCTTTTTAATTATTTCCATTTTATTCTCTAATAAAATTTTCCTACCTATCAAATAAATTAAAATACATATATATAATTATCATTACAATCAATAGTCAAAATTAAAGGATTTTCCAACAAATAATCATCCCAATCAATTTATTCAAATTTTTTTTAATATTATTAAAACCAACTAGTTAAATTTTAAAATTCTTCCATTGTTTCTTTATCTATACACATTTGAACTGCAGGAGCTTCTCATCATCAACATAAACACTCCTATTCTTCGTGGTGGTTGGGCTTCACACAAGAAGGAAACATTTCCTTTTCATGTTGAAATATTTATATTTATTTAAATACTATCTTAATTTTGTTGGATGATATTATTAATTTGCATGGTTTCCTCCAATATTTTATAAATTTTTTTAAGAATAAAAACAATTTAAGTTAAATGTTTGAGGATTAAATTTTGTATGAATAATTATAATTTAAAATTTAATTTGAGTATAGTTATAATATAATAATATTATATATATATATATTTATATATATATATATATATATTACTAATTCATTCTAATATCATGATTATATCTACCTATATTTTTTAAATATGATAGGTTAGTTCCTCATGATAAAACATTATCTTCATTACATGTTTTTATTTTTTTTAGATTTTAAAAAATATATCAATATTTTATTTTAAAATAATTTTTTATATTATTCTTATTTTGAAATATTTTGTAGTGAGATTATTTTAAACGTGACACAATTATATTTTTAAAAAGAAGAAAGTTGACCTTTTTAATTTCGTAACCAAATTTTATAATTAATTTTTTTTAATTAAATAATTATTTTTTTATAATTTAAACTTTAAAAGTTTGTTTTAAAATTATTTTCAATGCGGGTTTAAAAACATAAATTTTAGTTTAGCTGGTATTTTATAATTTTTTAAGATGTTTTATTTTATTATATTTTAAAAATATTATCAATATTTTATTTTAAAAATAAATTTGTTATATTATTCCTATTTTTGAAAATATTTTTTTGAAAAAAATAGACAATTGAGATTATTTTTTAAACGTGAAGGTAAATCAACTATATTTTTAAAAATGAGAGGAAAATGTTAAACCTTTTTAATTTGATAATCAAATTTTATGACAAAATTAATAAAATAATAAATAGTATATTTAAATTTATAAAATGCCAGCTAACTAAATGTAGAATTGAACTCTGGTCCGATCAAGACCATAGGGAGTGACCCGACTGCCACACTAACAATGAAATTACAATTTATTTTTTAAGGAATACATTTAAAAAATAATTAAATTTTATGATATTTTTACGGAAGACGAATAAATATATTATTTTCTTAAACATAAAACACTTGGTTCAAATCATACATAGACGATACTTAAAATTTCCAAATGAACATTTTTTATAATCATGTTTCAATACATCGTGCGCTTATTTACAAATTATGATAAAAACTCAAATACATGCATGTGTGGTTACAATATTTAATGGATTTTTTTATGAGAGCTCAAATACCACATGACTTGCTCGAACGAATCTAAAAACATAATTTACAGGGGGGAAAAGAAAAAAGAGAAAGGTCATATACATGTCTGGTTTGTATTCCATGCCTCAAACAAGCACACGGAAATGCTCTTACCTTTCGTCGATATGCAATAGATAGTACAATTCTAATGTGAGCATCTATAAGCTCACTTGAGCAAATAGAAGTCAAGCATAGTCAATTCTTAGCCATTAATCATGCTAGTGCAATAATCAAAACATGTTATGTCACACATTCATGTTCATTCTATGGTTCATCAATCATCAAGATTAATATCACTAACCATTGGGTTCCATCAATCAATAATCTGATCAATCAACACAATCAAGTCAATCAATTCGATCAAGTCAATCAATACGATTAAGCCAATAAATACAATCAATTTAGATGACCAATCAAAACAATCAATTCATGAGCTAAACCCCGCTTAGTCTAAACAAACAACCCGACTCAAATATACTCAATTCATCAATTAGTAAATTCTACAATAATTCTATTATCCTTAGTTAATCAATTCATTAGTTTAGAGGCTTATAGAAATAAGTCTGGTCTTTGCATGTCTTAAAGAGACACTTAGTTAATCAATTCATTGGTTTAGAGGCTTATAGAAATAAGTCTGGTCTTTGCATGTCTTAAAGAGACAATACGCACTTGATCTCTTAGCCTGAGCTAACGTATCAAATTACACTCTTTGCTCAACTCCAATGGCCTTTGGCTCTAAGCTCAATGGTCTTGATAGCTCTCCTTTTTTTCAAATCTAACTCAGTTCAAAAGTATGTTTGGTGCCCTACACTAGGGTGAGTAGTTTTCAGTTTTTACTGAAACCGAATTGATAACTAAAAAAAATTTCGGTTTGATTAGCTGAAAATAGTCGGTTTGATTAACCGAAAATTGCAGTTCAATTTTTCGTTTCGATATTGAAAATTTTTGTTAACCGAAAACCAAATTATTAACTAAAAATTATAATTTAGAGTTTTATCATAAAATTTATTAGGAAAAAAATAATTATTTTTAAGAAATAAGTAAATATTTTGTCAATATATTTGCTTTTCGGTTAATTTATTGAAAATTCTAGAGTTTTATCTTAAAATTTAGTTATTTTGAATAAATATATAAATTTTCGGTTAATTATTCAGTTTTCGGTTAATATTTTGGTTAACCGTAAAAGTTTAGTTTAGATTTTCGATTAACCATTTTAATTTCGCTTCGATATTCGGTTATCAAAAATTGAAATTCAGTTAACCAAAAATCGAATTTTTGATTTGATTTCAGTTAACCAAATTCTCAGCCCTACCCTACACTATTTCTGTCATACATGGCCTGACATATTTTACTCAGTCAATCGACTTAGTCAAGTTCTTTCAAACCTTCTAGTCGTACATTCGGCTACTTGCAAATGAAAACTGAGATATCTCATGGGGCAATCAGATTCGCTCGTAACAACAATGGAGCTGAATCGTTTATACTAAATCCAGTCTTCTATGCTCGAACAATAGACATTTAAGTTGTTGTTCACCTCATATGAGATAAAATTAAAAACAAAAGATAGAGATAAGGTATGTAAATATAGAAAATCAATTTGCAAATTTGCTGACGAAACCTCTCAGGCAGTTCGATCAGCTACACTTCTTTCCATACTCAATGTTGACTTTTATTCCCACTTGACAGGAAATTATATAAAATAAAATAAAAAAGAAAAAAAATTGAAATTAGATCAGGCCATACAGAGATTCAAAATTATAAATAGACCTAAACATACCTTTCAAACTCAAAGAAAGATTCAAAATAATAAATAGGCCAAAACATACCTCTCAAACCCAAAGAAAGCTTACTCATCATCCTACTAGAATTTTTCTAAAATTATTATATGTATCATGTATGTTCATATGAACTGCTTGACTCATGTCGAGTCCTATACGTATATTTCTGTACCAGCACAGTAGAGAATTGAATCCCTGGTAACAAACTTGTCGGGTGAATGAGTATTAATATTTCATATACACTACTAGATGGTTACAAACAAAATCTAATGGTCATATTCAATGTACTCGTATATATTAACCATCATCTCTACGTCAATAAAAGCTGCTGAGTGAATAGTATACAAAATATATATAATATAAAAATTTACGTTAATAAGTGGCATAAAATAAGAACATCTCCACTAGTATTTGAATTAAAAATTTCTCCAAAGTCACGTTAACGATGTGAAGAAATTTTTTAAAAATTGATCTCCAGTAGTTTATTCTATTTCCAATATAAAGCTGACGTGACATATTTTATTATTCACACTGTGAACTTCAACGGCTATTTGTGGAGGGTCAAATTCATAGCCAACTAATCTAAATAAATATTATTATATTATTTTATTAAATTAATCTTATCATCTCTATTTTTGTGTGGTAAAAATTTAATTTAATTAAAATTCTAAGTATAAAAATAGAAAAAATATATTAGATAGTGACTACTACATCACTATTTTAAATAGACGCGATCTATTTCTAAATATTCAGTTACGTTATTGTTCACGTCCTCTATTTTCCACGGCCATATAATCTTACGTCCACATTGTATTGAAGATGCTCTAAGATATATCTAAAATGCCACATCAATTTACTATACGAGTGAGTGAAATGAAAAGTTCGTTTTATTAAATAATAATAATATTATTATTAAATATGAATTTTAACATTTTACAAAATTTTCTACATTGTTTTGGTTTCCAAAATTTTTTATTTATTTTTTATTATTTTGTATTATTGTTTTAGGTGTTTAGATGTATTAAAACATTATCTTTGTACAAATGTGAAATTATACAAAACTCCAAGGTCTCAAATGTAATGTTCCGTCTGAAAGAAACAGCGTTTATTATAAATATCTGGATAGACCCTCCCTTTCCTAAGGCAACTCTGGTCTCCACTTGAACTGGGCATGGAAAATCCATATTTGGGTGAAGTTCAGGTACTGTTAGTCCATTTCGACAAGTATCTTGTTATCGTTGATGTAAATAAGTACTTATGTTCCATTGATAGCCAAGTCATTAGCTTTTTGTTGTACAAAAGTTTCAACTTTTGATGAAATTGGATTATCTGCTGTCCAAAGCTGGTTTCTTTTCTCAATTCGTATAGCTTGTTGGGTTGCAAGTGTTGTCGGTTTTGTATATTATTGAAGTTGAGTGCAGTAATGACAGAATTGTTGAGGAATTCAGTTTCTGTATCCGTTACATCAAATTGTCAAGGCTGTTTTTTTAATGTTAGGGCAGATTGTACTCATTCTAGTAGGAGATATGGAGATTGTTTGTTTCATGCGTTATCTATTAAACCTAATAAAAGTAAGTGGAGGGCAATTGGGGCTCGAGGAGTGAGTATGTTGTATGCATTTTCCAAAGAGAATGATTTGATTGTTCTGTCAAACATGGTAGCTAGGGTTGAACCTGAGTTAGATTTGATTAATGGGGAAGAAAATGATATGGAAAAGGAAGATGAGGGTTTAGATTCTTTAGCAGAGTCTTTACCTCCTTGGGGAAATGTAGAGGTTAATGGAGAATGTGATATAGAACTCAATAGGGATATTCAACCTTTGCAAGTATTGAACAAGAAGTTGAAAAAGGGATTTGAGGGTAGAATCCGGGTGCATTATTTAGAAGAAAGAAACGAAGAGATGTTATCGAGAAGGATTTTGATTCTTAGCAGGTCGAATAAGTTGAGAAGTGCTTTGGAGCTTTTTGAGTCTATGAGGTTTTTGAGTTTACGCCCCAATTTACATGCTTGTAACTCTCTTCTTTCCTGCCTATTGAGGAATCAACTGCTTGATGATGCATTGAGAGTGTTCGGCTTCATGCGGGCTAGTGAGATTACTAGTGGCCATAGTTATAGCTTGATACTTAAAGCAATAGCAAATGAGCGTGGTATTGATTCGGCTATTGATATGTTTGTGGAATTTGGAGGATATTCTAGAGCAAAGAAGGATTTTGATGTTATTGTTTATAATACCATGATATCAATCTGTGGTAGAGTGAATGATTGGATTGAGGTTGAGAAATTATGGAAGAGTATGAAGGAAAATGGTCATAAAGGAACACGAGTTACTTATTCGCTATTAGTTTGTATTTTTGTACGTTGCAATCAGAATGAATTGGCTTTTGATGCTTACTATGAGATGATCGAGAACGAGCTAAAGCCTGGAGATGACGTAATGCAAGCTGTGATTGGATTATGCACTAAAGAGGGGAAGTGGGAATTAGCATTGAATCTCTTCCAGTGTATGCTTGAAGGAAAGTCAAAACCGAATCATATTTGTTGTAATGCATTGATTAACACTCTTGCTAAAGCTGGAAAAGTAGAGTTGGCGTTTAAGGTTTATGATGCTATGAAATCCTTTGGACATACACCTGATACTTACACATGGAACGCATTGCTTACTGCTCTGTACAATGCAAATCAACACGCAGATGCTCTTCAGCTCTTTGAAGGGTTAAAACAGGATCAGAATTCTCAATTGAATGTACAGCTTTATAATACTGCTTTGATGTCTTGCCAGAAATTGAGCTTATGGGACAAGGCTTTGCAGCTTCTGTGGCAAATGGAAGCCTCTGGGCTGGCTGTTCCAACTTCTTCCTATAATCTTGTAATCAGTGCTTGTGAAGTTGCAAGGAAACCGAAAGTAGCATTACAAGTCTATGAACACATGGTTCACCAGAAGTGCTCTCCGGACACCTTTACGCATCTGGCTTTAATACGAAGTTGCATTTGGGGATCATTGTGGGCTAATGTGGATGAAATTCTAGAGGTAACATGCCACGCTGACTTTGGTGTTACAAAAGACTTCATGGGGTTTACTCAATTAGCTTCTAATATCCTAATGACCAGAACATTGGCATATAATATAACTACATGTTTAACATTCTCTTCTTTGTTTGATATGCAGAATGTTGCACCAGATGCATCTCTTTATAATGCAGCTATCCAGGGAATGTGTTTAAGACGAAAATACAAATCCGCGAAGAAGCTCTACTTAAAAATGCGGGAGTTAGACTTTCAACCTGATGGCAAAACACGGGCACTGATGCTGCAAAACTTTCAGAAAGATTCTTCATAACCTAACAATTAAAGACAGACGAACAAGGAGGAACAAAGACCTTATATGAACGTACAGTTACATCACTGTGCATTTGCATGCTGTGGAAACTACAGGTTCAAGCAGAGCCCACCAGTGTGTGGATTTTTTGTTGTAGTTTACTAAAATTCTTGTATCTGTAGATAAATTTATACTTAATTTCTTGTCATCTTTGCTGATCTTGGTACTTATGACACTTAGCCTTGTATATCATCAGAAGCTAATTGTAGTATTACAAAATTTTGTAAACTTTGCAATGCAAGAAACAATAATTGACAGCTCTTATCTAAAGCATCACTAGATACCTTCTAACAGCTATCTTTTATCAGCTCAACAGATTGAGTTCTAGCTGCTTACTGAGAAAAAGAAAGAGAATGCGGCAATTGTAGAGCTTTGTTATTACTATAAAAGACTTATCATATACAACATGACAAGTTCACCGAGTGTGTTGGGAGATATAGAAACAAAATTTTTCAAACTAAACACATTTTACAGAGTCAAGGAATCTGGGAAAAAGATTCTTGGCTTTCTGAGGCTGAAGGATCTGAATCAGCATCAATTCTCCTGAAAATAAGCTTTTGCTGAGGACGCTGGCCATTAGAAAATGCTGTAACTTCAGTGTCAATGGCTACTGTATCTTCGTCCTTGAACTCACCTCTCAGGATGCCTTTGGCGAGTTCATTTTCTACATACTGCTGAATCACGCGCTTGACTGGCCTTGCACCGTAGTTGGGATCATATCCAAGACTACCCAGAAGCTGAATAGCTGCGTCGCTCACTTGGACTTTCATCTTCCGATCTGCAATCCTCTTCTGGACACGCTCCAACTACACCAAGCAAACAAAATGTTAGATGGGACTGGTATTGCTTCTATGGAAGAATGAAAGAATATCTAGAACAAGCAAACAGACTTACTTGTAATTTCACAATGCTGCTTATCTGATCGCGGCTAAGAGGTTGGAACACTATATATTCATCTACACGGTTCATAAACTCAGGTCGGAATACTGATCTTGCAGCATCCATTACTCTCTGTTTGATAGTTTCATAAGATGGCTCGCTTGATAAGGGATCATCATCTGTATTGAGAATGTATTGCGAACCCACATTTGAAGTCATAATAATGACAGTATTGGTGAAACTCACAGTACGACCCTGTGAATCAGTCACTCTGCCGTCATCTAGTATCTGTAGGAACACGTTAAATACATCAGCATGAGCTTTCTCTATCTCATCGAACAGAATAACTGCATACGGCCTCCTACGAACTGTCTCTGTCAACTGTCCTCCCTCTTCATATCCCACATAACCAGGTGGGGCACCAATTAATCTAGACACGGCATGCTTCTCCATATACTCACTCATGTCAATCCTTACTAGGGCCTCTTCTGTGTTGAACAAGTAGGAAGCAAGTGCCTTAGCCAGCTCAGTCTTACCAACACCAGTTGGACCCATGAACATGAAACTAGCAATTGGACGGTGAGGGTCAGAGAGACCAGCTCGAGATCGTTGGATAGCTTCAGCTACTGATCTCACAGCAGGATCTTGACCCACCACACGTTTGTGCAGCTCTTCCTCCAGATGTAACAGTTTCTCCCTCTCTGATTGTTGAAGCTTTGACACAGGAATACCTGTCCATTTACTGACAATTTCAGCAATATCATTTCCAGTAACTTCTTCTCTCAACATGGACTTTCCAGAACTCATGTACTCATCTAGCTCTTTTTCAGCAATTTCAAGTTGGCGCTGCAAGGAGTTTAGGCTTCCATACTTGAGCTCAGCAGCACGATTGAGATCGTACTCCCGCTCAGCTTGCTGGATCTCAAGGTTTACTCTGTCAATCTGTATAAATGAATAAGAACATCATATTTATGAATTCAAGAATAATAATATTCCGGTGAATAACATTACATCCAGAAATTATTGTAAAGATTGAACAGAAAGGAAACAATATGAACAGACTCAGATACCTCTTCCTTGATGGACTGAATGCGTGTCATGACAGACTTTTCATGCTCCCACTGCTCGGTAAGTTCAGCTTGTTTTTCCTTTAAAAGTGATAACTCAGCTTCAAGACGGTTCAATCTATCTCTAGATGCCTTGTCTGTATCATTTGTCAGGGATAGCCTCTCCATCTCCAGTTTAAGTACTGACCGGTTGATCTCATCAAGGGCAGTAGGTTTTGATGTAATTTCCATTTTCAGTTTTGCGGCAGCTTCATCTACAAGGTCAATTGCTGCAATTTGGAGTGTGTCAGCACATGAACTTACTTAAAATGCAATCATTTTGAGATATTAATTCAACTCACGACTTGACCTATTACCTTTGTCAGGTAAAAAGCGCCCACTGATATAACGATCAGAAAGAATTGCAGCTTCTACAAGAGCACTGTCAGAAATGCGGACTCCATGGTGCAATTCATATCTTTCACGCAACCCACGTAATATAGATACAGTATCTTCAACAGACGGTTGGTCAACATAGACTTGCTGAAACCGACGTTCCAGTGCTGGATCTTTCTCAATATATTTACGATATTCATCCAGTGTTGTAGCACCAATACATCGCAGTTCGCCACGACCAAGCATTGGCTTCAAGAGATTACCAGCATCCATTGCACCGTTAGTAGCACCTGAAATACATCACAATAGCTTATCCATCAGCTTCTGAATTATTTTCAAATCCAATTTCTTCCCATGCCAAGTCAACCATGTCCACAAAATCTGTGGTAACCCCTAAATCTAAAATGACAACATAAAATATGCACATGCTATTTTACTCTTTCTACATCTACTTTATAATGAATAATTTATTTTTTAATAGGATTTATCCTTTCATGACCAACCGTCCATCTTACATGTGCATCCCCAGCTCACTTAATTTGCCTAGTGTCACTTGACGGCCTAAGACTCACTACCATTCAATACAGCTAGATGAATCACGGTTCTCTAATTCATTCCTTTCAATTTGATAGCCATTTTAACATCACAAAGAAAGTTTGTAGCACTTTTCCACTTAAGCCAACTAACTATGATCCTATGGTCACTTCATCTAAATCTTCTTCACACTGCACTATAGACCGAGGGTATCCATATGTCCTAGAAGGTCTTATTTTCAGATCATCCAAGATAGTCGTGTAACTTTGATCCAACTTATTAAATCTACAGTTTCATCTTTCTTCTACTTAACTTGAACCTTTTAACTCTAGGGTCTTTGTTCATATTTAATAAGCTACAAAGGCTCAAACACAGGAACTTTTAGTTATACTAACTCTAATATTGTGTACCTTGACAACCCAAAACTCAAAGTTCATAGGTAAAGGACTAAAATTAGTGACCTCAAGATGAGTAATAAAAAAAGAAGTACTGTTTTTGACAGGTGTTCTCCATTAAGGGATATACAACCAACGAAGAGAGAAGTTACAGAAGCACAGCAAACAAAGAAAAGCATTCAAACAATATGGATATAGACAGGAAAACAAAGCACATTACCTGCCCCAACAACTGTGTGGATTTCATCAATGAACAGGATAGTCTGGCCCTCTGACTCTGTCACCTCCCTGAGCACCGCCTTCAGTCTATCTTCAAATTCACCACGATATTTTGCGCCAGCTATTAGTGCACCCATGTCCAGAGATATTAGCTAAAAAGGGAAATTGTAACAGGTCAGTATCCAAATCTCACTATTAATATCAACAACCACAGGAGAAAAGAGGGAGAGAGTGAGAGAAGAAGAAACAGAAAAGAGATGATAATACTTAAGTAAACTTCTAATAAATGACACTACCTTACGGTTCATAAGAGCTTGTGGTACATCTCCTTGCACAATCCTCTGAGCAAGTCTATCCACAAGGAAAAATCAATTCAGTATTCAATAATATGAAAGAAACAAAGAGAAAATCAAGCTAAGCAGGCATGCCTATGCAATTCAGTTTCAATCTAAGCCCTCCTATTCTCATGCAATTATCAGACAGAGAATCACTCCAGTCTTATTGTTCTCATAACTCTACAACTCTAATGTTTGAGAAACAAACTCAACATCTTAATTTCAACACTCTATTCCATTCCTCTATATGTCAATGCATAAAAAACACTAAAAGCTTACCCTTCAGAGATTGCAGTTTTTCCAACTCCTGGTTCACCAATAAGCACAGGATTGTTCTTTGTTCTCCTTGAAAGAATCTGGATACACCTACGTATCTCGTCATCTCTTCCAATGACAGGATCAAGCTTTCCTGCTCTCGCCATAGCTGTCAAATCCTTGCCATATTTTTCCAATGCTTCATACTTCCCTTCAGGATCTGTAACAAAAGCATAATGTCAGACCTTGTTAGACCTCAAAGAAACTAAAGAAGACTGAACTTCCACAAGGCTAAATAACAATAACCAAATATCAATGATATGACATCGGCATCACGTAAAAGTTAGAAACAACAGGCCAGTAAAACAACACCATGGTGCTTGTTTAAGAGAAGAGTTTATGTTTACCTTGGTCAATCACTGATTGACGTCCCCTTATGGATTCTATTGCAGATTTCAAATTCTGTTGGGATATCTGAAAGTCCCTGAACAATTGCTTCCCAAATCTTTGATCCTGTGAGAATGCAAGAACCAAATGTTCAACCGACACAAACGAGTCCCCATACTCTTTCTTATAATCCTTAGCCCGCTGGAGCAGTGCTTCCAAATCACGTCCTAACATTGAACCAGCTGTTTCACCAATCACCTATAGTAGCACAATTTTGAATTACAAAGCCAATCAGCACAAAACTCCCACATTGCAAACTAAAGCCACAATCAATTCAACTAACAATTATACCTTCGGTTGTCTTTGAATGAACTTATCAGTTGCTTCAAGGAGACGGGTGTTATCAACTCCAAGCTTAGAGAAAATACGACGAGCAAGACCATTCTTCTGCTCCAAAAGCGTCTTCATCAAATGCTCAGTCTCAATAATCTGATGCTTGTTTTCTTTAGCAACTTCAGGAGATGAAACAATCGCTTGCCACGCCATCTCAGTGAACTCTTGCTGTGTAATCTATCCCAAGACACCACAAACACACATACATTACATCACCCATCAAAACAAACACAAACACAAACACACATACACATACACAAACGTAACATCATTACTCATTATTAACGGAGACCAACGTAATTGGCAAAAAGATTCAAAATTCACCAACTGGGCAATTCAGAAACTAATCACACATCAAATTAAACAACTTACTCTTCCACTAGAAGCTTCACATCTGACAATAAACCTCCTGGCTTTAGGTTTAGCGGAAAATGACTTACAATGCCACTGGTTCTGTCCCACATCAGCAAACAATCGATTAGGGAATGGATTTGACTTTACCCAGATGGAGTTTGACTTGAAACTTCTAAAAGCAGAGGCTTTTGGTGAGAGTTGCGGCTGAGCAAACACCAACGCCCGGCCAAACGTCGTCGTGGAGGCCATTTTTAGAAGAATTTAGTGGAAAAGATTGATTATTGAAGAAGAGCGAGATGAAGTTGGAATGTTGGAGTTAATGGTTCTGTGAAATGAATCGATTTAACGAGAGTGAATTGGTGTGTCTGTGTGTGTTTAAGTTGAGGAAGCGAAGCAAGTCTCTGTCGACGATGAAGTTTGTAGAGTCTTCTTTAGAATCTTTGAAGCTTCTGATATTTTGACACGTGTTCTGCCGTTCTCCAGATATGATCTTAAAAAAAATAATAATAAAAAAATAAAAATAAAATAAAATAAAATAAAATAAAATCGTATTTGTATATTTTGCAAAGAAATTATTTGATTTGAATTTTATTTTTTAATCAAAATATTTTTGCTTCATTAATTGATTTTATACATTGTCCCTGAAAAATAAAGTGGAGAAATTTTACCAATAATTGTATTTTTTTAGAAATGAAAAGTTAAATTATCTTTTATTCAATTATTTAAATGTTTATTTAATAAAGTCAGTGTTGAAAATCATAAGTATTCCTAGATTAATTTAAAATTTTGAAGAAAACTGTAAATTATAATTTATACAAATTTATAAATATTTTATTAAATATAATGAAATATAAATTTATAAATAGTGAATATATACTTATAAAAATATAAATTATAATTTGTAGAATAATTTAAAGTTTAAAATATATTAATATAATAATTTAACGAATAATTTTATTTTTAAATATTTCACACTTTAAATTAAGTTAAGCTATTGAAATTTTATTTTAAAGTTATAAATTTTTAAGAGTTTGAAACTTAAAAAATAAATTAAACTCACGTATGCTTTCCAGCCAGTGAAGCGCGCTTCACCAGCTTATTTAAGACCGGTGAACTAGTTTCACACGCAGATGGGTGATGTGTGAAACGCCTTTTAAAGGATATATTGATTAATTTGGTTATTTTTTAAGTTTTGAATTTTCAAAAATTTATAAACTTAAATAAAATTGGAACGATTTAAAAGTTAAAGTTTAAGAAGGCTATATTTTATAATTTTTTTCATAATTTTAATTTAAGGATAATTATTATATTTTTAAAAAATAATTATTAATTCTTCTTTTCTATTTATTTTTTAATTAGAACTTAGATAAACTCCAATACATATTTTTAATTAAAATATTGTTGATTTTTTAAACTCCTCTCAAATATATACCATTAATTTGACATTTAAATTTTATATTTAAATTTATTTCCATTAATATAATTAACCATGTAGTATTCATTCTTATGATTATTTCATTATCTTAATTCCATGAATAATTTTAAATTTTAAAAACTTTATAATGCAGGTTGCCTCGAGTTACACCTTAATTAAAAAATAATAATAATAAAAGAAGAAGAAAATTCTAAATTATTTGTTTGTCGTTTATTATCAAATCAAGAGTTTTCTAGAAAGAAAAATACAAATAACTTTCAAAATCTTACCAGTGCTTTCTAATGACATTAAAAATAAAAATATCCAAAAGTCTATCATATAAATGCTCAAATTAGTATTGTTGTATTTTTAAAGTTTTACTAGAACGCTTTAAAAATAGTCATTTATACTTTATTTGACAATTTTTTCAACTTTAATATTAAATATTAATCTCTTACTTGTACTTATCTCTTAAATTAGTGTTTCAATCATCTTATCCAAACGAAATTGATTACAAAATAGTTATTGGTAAAGTCTAAACCATTTTAATTCGTTTCGCTTCTGTGTTTGATTTAGCATATTCAAATTCTATTGTGAACTAAGATAGCCTCTACCACAAATAA
The DNA here is from genome assembly GCA_031304145.1 of Cardiospermum halicacabum. Classification (NCBI taxonomy): domain Eukaryota; kingdom Viridiplantae; phylum Streptophyta; class Magnoliopsida; order Sapindales; family Sapindaceae; genus Cardiospermum; species Cardiospermum halicacabum. The sequence continues at coordinate 2,283,475 of CM062392.1, forward strand.
TATTTATTTTCTATCACATTCTCGTGTCACGGTCTGTGAATGGTCTATGAAGTGAAAATTAAAGTTTAGATTTGTAAAGTTTTCAAAACATTACTATAATTGTATACTAAATTTTTTATGACCTAAAAACAAAATTTTCCCTAACTTCATTTAGTTTTCATGTTTATCTGGTGGTTACATTACATGTATATAAAGGCACATTGCCTTCTGATGAATACATATTCTCAATACAAAACTCCTTCTTCTCTTAATTACTTTACATGGCATCAGAGGTTTGATCCATATAGCTATTCTTCTAATTTCAACTTCCTCATCCATCACTCCATCAATATCATATTCATCTTCTTTCTCTATCAAATTAAACTCTAAAAATTATCTTTTTTGGAAAACTCAATTTACACTTATTCTTAATTTTCAAGATCTTCATGGATTCATTGACGAATCTACTCCCCTCCTCCTCCTCCGAAAATAACACCCACTTCATCCATTGATGATAGCCCTAAATCAAACCCAGAGTTTAAAGAATGGTTAAAAAGATAAACTCCTCCATTTTTGCCTTTTTTCTTCCCTTAAGAAAGATGTTTATCCGCTCATTATTGGTCTCACTTCGTCTCATGTTGTTTTACAGGCCCTCGCTAATGCCTTTGACTCGATTTCTCAGAATCGTCAACTTCAACTTCACATGAATTGCAAGAATTGAAAAAAGGCTTATCTTTCTGTCTCCTCTTACCTTCAGAAAGCCAAATCTCTAACTGATCAACTCAATGTCATAAGATGTCCAATTTTCTCTCCAGAATTCAATGCAATCATTTATCAAAACATAAGTTATAAATGTCATCCCATTATCAATGTCCTGAATTTGAGAAGTGAACCTATGTCCTTTTATGAGCTTCATGGACATCTTATGGCTCACAAATTACTTCTGAAAAATTCCAATAAACCTGTTCAAATCTCACTCTCAAGAGTACAACACTCCTCTTGCCTACACCTATCGCCAACATGCTCCTTCTAACAATTTTTCCCTTAGAATAACATCTCATCAATCAGGAAACAACAAAAATTATCCTACCTGTCAGATTTGTAGTTATCTAAATAACACTAATTTTACATATCGTCGACGTTATCAAAAGGAGCAACCAAATGGCAACATCAATCCTCGACCAAATGCTAATGTTGTTGTTCATCAACCGGACTCCTCCATGCACGTCACTTGGTACCCCGACATAGCTGCAAATTATCATATCAGTCCAAACACACAAAAGATGACCCAAATCAATGAATACACGGGCCCTGATCAATTGTACGGAATGGGCAAGGTTTGACAATTTCTCAACAGCCTTCTTTCTTCTTCTGATAATTCATTTATAATGAATAAAATTTATGTGTTCCTGCCATCCAGAAATATTTGTTAAATGTCTAAAATTTACTTCTACTAATTCTATTTTCTTTGAATTTTGGTCGAATTACTTTCTGATAAAGGACCAACACACCAAGAGAATTTGTATGAAGGTACCAAGTGAAAGTGGAATCTATATGTTACATCAATCGAAGCCTACAGTGTCTCAAGCAATTGTTGCTCCTTCGATGGATGAGTGGCACAGTCGACTAGGTAACCCAATGGTCAATAATTATTTTCTTTAGCTACACAAATAAAATTTTTGTTTTAAATTCTAGTATTAGTCCTTGTTCTACTTATCGCTTAGGAAGGTTGAGTTACGTTCCTCTCTCATCCAAAGAGCATAAAGTTATTCGTCCATTTGAGATTGTTTATTTAGATGTTTGGGGCCTACCATGTTCAGTCAAGTATGGGTCATAGTTACTTTGTCATATTTGTGGATAATTTCACTAGATTTACGTGGATTTATTGTCCAAAAGCTAAAAGTGAAGTCTTTGATGTCTTTAAACAATTTGAGCAATCAGTGCTTTAATAATTTGACAAAAAATTATAGCATTTCATTCAGATTGGAGTGGCGAATATCAACATCATTATTATTTTAAACAAAATGGAATTCATCACTACATTGCATATCCATACACACATGAGCAAAATGGCACTTCAAAACAAAAAAATTAGACATTTATGACTAGTTTCTCGGGATCGGATTCAGTTTGGATTGAATTAATTTAAGTGATAGGATTGGACTGGTTATGGATTGGTTAAATATAGCCCAAATCATGTTTGGTAATATAGGGATCGAATAAAATTAAATATATGATAAATATTTGTTTTATATATTATATAATTTTTATAAGTTAATTATTAAAATAAAATAGATTGTTTTAAAAAAATATGAATGGAGTGAGATGGAGTGTTTATTTTAACCAATATTTCAATAGGATATATCTAACACATTACAATGAGTTAAACGAAAGAGGAGATATAAAATAGTGAGGGTTAAAATTAAGTAGATAAGTAACAAATATAGGTTTGGATAAAAAGAAATCCTAAACTAGTACAAATTCATGAAACAAATTAGGCCATAGTGGACACTGGTCTCACCCTTTTAGCACATGCCCATTTACTGCTAAAATATTGGAATTATGTTTTGGAACAAAAGTGTCATATTGATTAATGTTTTACCATTTGATGCACTCCAAAATTTCACCATATTATAAATTGTATTCCAGAGATCTAAATTACTTAGCTTTTCATCCATTTGGATGTTTAGTTTTTCCATTATTAAGACCATACAACTCCCACAAATTCTCTTTTCGCACTCATGAATGTGTTTACTTAGGTCAAAGTCTATTCCGAGCCACATATAGATGTCTCGATGCACACAAAAAATCGCATTTATCTTGCCAAACATGTTCGTTTTCACTCTAATATTTTTTCATAGGTTGATAATGCCACTTCATCATCCAAGGGACACAAAGCAAGTTCACATTGACTTACTGTGACATGTATTAGTTCACTTCATACTGGAACTCCTTTATCTAATTCTCCCCCACCATCCACCGACTTACATCCACCACAACCTCCTCTTATCTCACCTTCTCCATCATCCTCCAACTTAAATCCACCTATCGGTAGAGATACCGCTCCACCAATCCCATCACCAAATATGAAAGCCACTCTATGTTTCTCAGTCCAAACCCTAAATCCAAAAAAACGTTCATAAACTGCTACCACTACCATAATATAGAAACCAAAATCTTTTTATTTAGACTAATAAATTTTTGGAATGGAAAGTTGTCATGCAGGATGAAATTAACGCATTGCATCATAAGCAAACGTGGGTTATTGTCCCATGTCCTATCAATGCAAATATCATCAAAAATAAATAGATTTATCGAATCAAGCGGTGGTCTAATGGATCCATTGAGAGGTATAAAGCCAGACTTATGGCAAAGGGATTTACTCAATAGTTTGGTATTGATTATGGAGAAACTTTCTCACTGGTAGTCAAGTTTACTATAGTTCGTATAGTACTCTCCATTGCAACAATTTGGAATTGGGAGGTGAGGAAACTTGACATATCAAATGTCTTCCTTCACGGTTTCATTCACATAAAGCTATACATGGAGCAACAAATTGGATTTGTAGACCGTAATAATCTAACTCATGTTTGTAAACTTTGTAAATCTTTATATGGGTTAAAGCAAACACCTTGTGCGTGGTTTGAAGAACTCACTCAATTTCTTCCATCTCTAGCATTTTAACCCTCCCAAGCCAATCATTCCCTCTTTGTTTATTCTTAAAGTGCTAACAAATTGTTTGTTCTTGTTTATGGCCCAACATCATATATCATTCAATGGTTTGTCAATCAATTACTAACTGAGTTTCTTGTTCGTGATGTGGGTGACATTCATTACTTCTTGGGTATTGGCATAACATGACTAAAGTAGGGAATGCTACTATCTCAGTCTAAATATATAAAAAAATATTTTACAAGCCACAAACATGGTTGACTGCAAGGGTTGTAGCACGCCGATGGCCACATTGCCAAATTTGAGTAAAAATATGGGTACTCTTCTTCCTTCTGACAATGAATATAAATAAGTGGTTAGAGCTCTTTAGTATTTTACCTTAACTTATCCTGATATAACATTCAATGTCAATAAGCTAGCAAATTCATGCATTGCGCTACAAATGTTCACTGGCAAGCTTGTAAATGTCTCATTCGATATCTTCGAGCAACGTCTACATATGACTTATTACTTCAACAACAATAAACCTATGTGCTTCATTAATAGTGATTGAGTAGGATGCCTGGATGATCAACATTCCACCGGCGGGTATTTAATTTATTTGGGACAAAACTTGGTGTTTTAGTGTCTTGGTCTTCCAAGAAACAACCCATAGTCGTTCGATCTAGTACCGAAAGTGAATACAAAGTTTTGGTTAACACCACAGCTGAGGTAATTTGGATTATCTCACTATTGAAGGAGCTTGGGTGTTCGATGGCTACTTTAGCACATTGGTGTGACAATGTCAGTGTTATTTATCTCACATTCAACCCTATCTTTCACGCTACAACCAAACACATGGAAATTGATTATCATTTCATGCGTGACCAAGTTAAATGAGGTTTGGTATCTGTTAGATTTCTTAAAATTACAGATCAAATTGCATACCACTAGGTCAAGCTTTATTTTCATCTCATACTACCAAGTTTCGTCTCCAGTCTTCACCGACTCAACTTGAAGGGGGCTGTTAATCACAACACAACTGTCATATTTATCTTCAAAATAAGCCTTTCATATTTATCTCTCTGTGTATTTTATCTCTTTTAGTATTCTTCTATAAATTAACTTTATTTAGTTTTCATGTATATCTGATAGTTACCTGCCTATAAAGGCACATGTGTGCCTTTTAATGAATACAAATTCTCAATCCAAAAACTTATTCTCCTTTTAATTACTTTCCGCATTGTATAGGGTAAAGAACTTAATAAAATTAAGCAATTTTATAATAGGATAAAATTATCAAAAACTACATTTTATTGTGTTAGGATTTTGACGAAAATTCGGGTATATTCCGGTATCCATAATTGTTTTGTAATTTGGAAAAGACTCGAAAATTGTTTTGGAAGTATCATATTTGATTAGGAATAGTATTTCCTAAGGTGGATTCTAATTAGGAAATAGATCTTGGAGAATGCTAAATAGGAAAATGTTTTCTTAATGGTTTAGGATTACTTTGTGAATAAGTAATCTAATGCTATAAATATGGTGCTTGTATCTATTATTAGATATCCTGAGAGAACAATGTAGATCTAGTTGGTTAGGTTGGGAGATGCCCAATTGGGGCCTGGGAACTATGGAGACCATGGAGATCTTGAGTTCTGGGATCGAGTCTTGTTTTCCTGTGAGAGCCATATCAGGAGAGAGCTTGTATGTGAGACTGTGACCAATGTAATTGGGTTGGAGAGTGAGAGTGATATTCTGGTTGTAGCTGTTGCTTTATTGTTACATAGTAAATTAGTCTCTCGTCGTCCTGACGGCCGTGGTTTTTTCCCGTTTTGAGTTTCCACGTAAAAACCTTGTTTCTTATTTTCTCTCTTTATTTCTTGCCTTGTGTATGTTGTTTTACTCTGTGGTTACCAATACTGGTCTCCGCTGCAATGGATCGCCGATTTGTTCAACAAGTGGTATCAGAGCTAGCCGTGTTTTTCCAACATATTGGTCATAATATAAGCCAAAATAATACTAAACTTAAAGTAATAAGATACTGTAAGCTACCATAATACCCTTAAATAATTATGTATGATAAAATTTTATGGAATAAAAATATAATTACGAGATCAATATGATAAAAAATTTAATACTCTCTATTATCATAACTTTTCATCTTGATTATATTATTTTATATAAAAATATTAATAAATTTATATAAATATAAAAAGAAAAATAATATCATATTTCTTATTATACGCCTCCTTCTTTTAGGTGATGTAATTTTTTTTTTTTTTAATTTTTTTTTAATGGGATTGTTTGTAAATTAAACTTGAGAGGTCATATGTAATTACAAGTGTGAGAAGAGAATCTATTCAACGACTAAAGTTGTGAGGCAAATTGATGATTATCCAACTTTAGGGGCCAAAGCCTAGATCTAATTCAAATCTTGGAATAGCTATGGATACATCAATGTACACCTTGGTAATAATCCAAACGTAAAAGAACCCTGTAAGCCTGTCATAAGTGTCGGTCCCTACCCAAAAATAAAAAAAGAAACTTGGCCTGGAAGTTAACTCTTTATTATCAGGTCAAAAGGTTCAGCTATGCTCTTTGCATCGAACTTTGAAGATTGCATTCCTTATTCCTGGATTAGCATTAACACTTTAATAAACATTTACAGCTGGTAATAGCTTGTTAAACACTTGCTGTCTTTCATGTTTGTAGTGAAGAGTGACAGCTTCTATTTTACCTTCTGAAAATAGAAGAAGAACAGGTTCTGCTTATACTGCTCGAATATACAAAAGGAGAAATATAAACTACTTTTTCAAAAGTGATATTTCTAAGGGTTTTATTATGGATTACTTCTACTTTTGACTTTACCTCGGTGGAAGAAAATAATCAAAAGTCATTGTGATAGAGTTAAGATCTGTTTGGGATAGCTTGTGTTTTTCGCTTCTAACAGAAAAAGAAAAGAAGCAGAAGCACTTTGGCAGAAGCACCAACTGAGGTGCTTACACTGAAAGCACTTTTCCAGCATATAAGTACTTCTGAATTTCTAACCAATCAATATAGGAAAGTGCTTTTGGATTCATAAAGCTATAAAAGTTCTTATATAAGCCATACCAAACAGGCTCTTAGTATTTCTCACTTTTTCTAGAAGAGCTTCAGAGTGGTCAGAAGCTCTTATAATAATGGTTCAAACGCTACTGATAATAACTTTCAAAAGTTGGAAGTCAAAAGTCGGTCTTATCCAAACTAACTTTTTTTTTTCAGAAGTGTTTCTGACTAACTTACCTGTCTATATATTTTACATAAACCAAACAAGTGAAACAAAACAAGCCATGGCACCATCATCATCAAGCCAAAGCAATCCGAAAATGAAATTGAAGCTTTTCCTTGACACAAGCAATAATCAGAAGAAAGTACTGTATGGAGAAGCCGGTAAGGACTTTGTCGATTTCCTGATATACCTTCTAACCTTACCTCTCAGCACAGTTTTTAAAGTCTTAAAAGACAATGATGATGACAAGTTAGGTTCTCTTTCTCATTTCTATGAGAGCCTGGAAAATCTTCCAGAATCCTATTTGCATCCAAGCCAGAACAAGTCCTCACTCCTAAACCCCAGAATTCCAGTTTACACCACAGGAATTCCTGTTACGTTGTCTGATTACGATTTCAAGAATAGAAAGTTCTACCAGTGTTTTTCAAAAGATCATCGCACAGTGTCTGAGGTTCCAGACCTGATTTGTCCTGGTACTCTTGGTGCTTCATGTCAAAGAAAAATGGAATATTCAGTTACTTTTGTCCCTCCTCCTCAGAATGGATTTGTGAAGGGATTGGTGCATTTCATTGTGACGGATAATTTGGAGATCATACCTATGTCTGCTAAACATCTTTTTAACTTGCTTGACAAGTTACATGTCAAGAATCTGGGTGATGTTGAAATAGTGGCTCTGGAAATGGGTGTAGAGGAGGTAATATAATACTTATGTTTTACTTGTTATGTATTGATTGATATCTTCAGCATAATTTGTGTATGTTGTCTCCAGGGTCTGAAGCTGTTGAAGCTATCTTTGGAGAGTAAGACAGTTCTGACAGCTTTTTATCAGTGGACCTCGGGGGCAGTGAAGATTGAAACACAATGTGATTGACTACACTTAAAGCTATGATATCAAATCTATCAAAACGTACACTCCATGATCCAAGAAACAGATTGTTGAATTGAGTTATAAGCTAGGTTTTCTCTCTCTTACAGAACATTTTGTGGAGTGTAATCCAAGTAAATGTAACTTCAAAACATGGAATAAAGATGCATCTTATCAATCAAATATGCTCAGCTTCTAAGCTGTTATATGTTATGGTCCCCCATTGAATAAAGGAAAAAGAAAAATAGAAGCTTGTCCTGGAAGTTAAACTCTATCTTATCTAAGTCAAAAGGTTCGGCTAAGCTCTCTGTATGACACTTGAAGATTGTATTCTTTATTCCCTGGATTTGTATCATCTTCAATGGTCTTTTACAGCTAATCAAATGTTAAACATCAGCAACTAAAAATGTAGTCAACCGTCTAGATAACATCAACATCATTGAATCGTTTAATTAGCAAAGATAAACCAAATCATGAAATCACAGAACCAAAAAGAAATATGTAAATCATATGAGCATAACAATTGATGAGAATTCTCAGTGAACCATGCGACAACAGTGAACCATACGACAACTGTGTATAAAATAAGAGACCGAAAAGAATTCCAGTATCAATACCAAGCTAATGCAGTATCAAATGAGGTCACAAGATTATGATAATTTATACAGTATTAACCTTTTTCTTCTATAAAAGCAATATGAGACTCGAGACTCAAATTTTCGGTGATGGAATATAGTTGCTTGATGATAGCAGAGTCTAATGAACTTGACAATGAACATAGCAAACCAAATGAATGAAAAAGCAACATCTATAAGAGGGTATAGAACTTCACAACGATTATATGCTATGGCTGATAACGACAAGGTCTCACATCTATGGCGATTCACAAATCTGTTTCTCTGTACCAGCTGCAAATTCATCTCCCTATTGATACATCAATATTGGCATTCTTAAATTAGTTTTGGTCATGAAATGCAATGGTGTGGGAAATAGTAGCCACAAACGAATTAAACTCACCTGCAAAAGATGTTTTCGCGGCTCTTGCAGTTGCAAACTATAATATGACACAAACGCATTTGTTCTGTTGTGGTTTGTTCGATGCTTTCTTTTCTGCTACATTAGAAAACAAAAATGTTCATATTCCACATTTTTGGAAGCATAAAACCGAACACATTTTATGAGTTGGATAATAGGTCGAATAGTGTGCATATCATTGAAATGGAGAAAACAATCTGCTACAATGTTACCGGTTTGACAGTTTAATAACCAACCAGGGACCAATAACAAAGGCATAACTTAAATGAGGATTACCATTTAAACATAGCAGATTGTAGTTGGTATGAATCATATTTCTAGATAATGATTTCTCTCTCAAAAAGGAACTTAATCGAATGAAAGTGCGAAAAAGAGACTGAAAACGGAAGTAAATACATTTAAAGTTCCATTTCAAGGTGACGAGTTTATCTACGCAATTACTCTACATCTAGTAGAATAGAGTTTGTACCTTTCTCAATTGCAGGAGGTTGAACAACGACATGCATAGTTGTAACTCCACCAGGGATATCACATAATGGACTCCGACATTCTCCTACTGTTCTGTTGTTCTCCAATACTTTTCCAGCACTAATTAACTTAACATCCTTCACTGTCCTTGGACCATTATCCTTCTCTGTCCAGGTAGAAGACAAAATGTTTAGATGTTTAGTACATTCTTTTCTTTAGTCAATAAAAAAGGAAATGATTAACAAGTGAACCAAACAACCAAGTGAAGTATACATTAAAACAAGTTCTGCAAAGAAGAGAATGTTCATAACTAAAACTAAAATGTTAATGTATGAAAATCATTCCGATCCCGCGATAGAGAGAGCATGTTCGACTAATAACTTAACTTTCCCTAAGTTTCAACTAAGATGAATCTGAACCAAGACTCGATAAGTACTGGACAAGAAAGTAACTAAGAAGTCTATATTGCTTGTAGATTTCAATTCTTCTCCTTCAAATTTAACTAAACCAACAAGAGCAAGTTAATTGAAACTAATACTGTACCTATAAGCCTAACGCAAACAAACTTAACATGCTTATCCAACCAAACTCAAAGAACAACAGTTCTCTAACTGCAATGCTCAATAAGATCAATAATCACGTTTATGTGATGCTAAAAGTCACAACATAATCAATCACTTCCATAGTTTAGAGAGAAACGAACTACATCAAATAAATTTACTATAAACAGATCCTCAATATAACAGTAACCAAAATCCAAAATCTCAAGGTAATCATACATCTATCTAAAACTTAAACCATATGAATGAGACTAACCTTTTGGCCACTGAGCGAGAATACTTTCCTTCAAAGTCGTAACACTCGTAGCAACCGGAAAACTCTTGGGGCCAATATCTGTGCCATCAGTCAACCGGAATTTGATCTCTAACTGATCTTGCACACCTGCCATCTGGAAATTCTTGTTTTCAACTCCAAGAACCTCACAGACTACTAAAACACTTCTACCAATCAAAACACAGATCAAATTTCTCCAGAAGAAGTGACCAAAAACAGCTGGCGATTGATCAAAACTCAATCAAATTGATTGGTGGGTAATTGATCAATTCAATACTCTCCCTTTTGTCAACACAATCTGGAAAAGAACACACTTTATAAGCTTTGACACACATATAGATACATACACACACATAACAACTGTAATAACACAGAATTGGAAACAAAGACAAATTGGGATTTGTACACATCATAAAAAGATAAACTATATATGGAACAAAATCCATCTAATACAATTCACAATAAATCAAATCTGTTACAAAGTGAGATCAATTACAACACAAATCAATCAAGGAATCAACAAAAAGCTTAAAGGGTAATCTTACTTGAGTCTGAAACTGATCTGGGTATGTCTTCAAAGAAGCAAAAGAGGAAAAAAGTTGAGCTTTTTTTGCTTTCTTTAATCAGATGAACCCTAAAAACAAAGCTGTTTCAGAGTTTTCAAAGTCAATGCATCCATTTCTTCTCTCTATCTCTCACACACAAGCTCTTTGTAAAGACTTCTTTTTGTGTTCAACTATGAAATGAAAATCTCACAGCAACAATATTAAAAACATCAGATGAAATGAAAACAACAGAAGGGGTTGATGTTGTTTCTTGTGTTCCACATCTCTTGGGTTTTTTCATCAGATGAAAACTCTCATCATGACCGTTAGTTTGCATCAGACCCCATTAATCATGGTTGTTTGATTGACTTTATAAAATTCCTCAATGTGTTCTGATTCATTTGCTACCAAAGAAGAAAAGACAATTATGGAAGTATTTATTTTCTTAATTAATGTTTTAGTGAATATGGTAGGGTACACTTCTGTTTATAAAGGTGGTGGGAATATAGAAATTCTTATCAAAATTATTCTTTTTATCTGGAATTATTTTTTATAAATATTAGATGTCCAATTGTATTCTTTTAACTAATTTGATTTTAAAAATGCAATTAATTTTAAGTACATATATTTTAGTTTAAAATAATTTTTAATAATAAAAATTTTAAATATAATTTGAATATATATATATTTTTACTAAATTAATATTAAAAATTTATTATAATATTTCATTCTTTAAAAAAATCATTATAATATTTAAATAAATACTTTTAAAATTATTTTTTATTATTCAATATTTTTTTATAAAATATATTTATTTTTTAAATAATTATAATTATTTATATTTATTATGATGATTCGAATTTTGAATTTAGAGTTTAGAAAGACTGATGGGATCCGGTAAAATTCATCTCATTATCATTATTAGTATAATTTTAAATATGTTATTAATATATTTATTATTTTACTATTATAATTTTTTAAAATATTAATAATTTATATAATTTAATATGACCTTAGACTTCGTAATTATAAAATTAATATATATTAGTAAACATTCAAATTTAACACTATTTTTATTATATCATTAAAATATGAAATAAAAGTAAAAAATAATTTTTTTTAATCATATTGAAGTTCTAATATTTTGGTCTAAATATATATTTATATATTTTCTTTTTTATCATTCAAATTACTTTTAATATTTTATAAATAATAATATTAGTACAATTTTAGAAAGATATTTCAATTTGTATTCCTCCACTTTCCATACATGATCCATTTGAACAAAGAAAAAACAAATATTTTAAAGTTAGTGATTGATGAGTTCAAATGAAGAAATTGATAGATATAGGTAAAATCCAATATATTTCTTAGATAGAAGATGGTCAAGTTCAGCAAATGTGTGCTAGTGTCCACATCATATCATATCAAGCTTCATAGATTTCCATTTTGGATTCTGTGAGCTGTCTCTTGTGAGGGAGGGACCATATAACTAATCTCAGTGTAAGTAGGTTTTGGTTGATGAGTTTTGAGATAAGATTCTTGCAATCAAACATGAAAAGGAACATTAGAGAAGAAAAATATGACAAATGGCTTTAAACAATTATGAGGAATTTGTCAAAGGCATAGGCATAACTTGGAGAACATCTAAATCAACATTGTAAACACCTCAAGATGGAACTAGCTTTTGTTGTTATTATTCTACTAATCTAATCACAATCTAATCCATGGTTTCTTGTCATCATCAACTTTGGAAAATTCTATAAACCATAAAGAATCTTTCATTAGACTAATTCTAATAATTGATCAAAGAATCTACTTTTCATAGTTTGGTTTTGATGTAAAGTTCTTCCAAATCTCCACCAATTGACCTCCATGGTCAACTAGACCAATCTCATTCCACATATGTAATTCAAGAAAACAAACAATCTATATAACAATATATAGGTATGACTTATATAGGGCCTGTTTGGGATAACTTGTGCTTTTGGCTTCTGACAGAAGAAGAGAAGGAAAAGCACTTTAGCAGAAGCACCAACTGAGGTGCTTTCATTGAAAGCACTTTTCCAACATATAAGCACTTCTGGATTTCTAACCAAACAGTACAAAAAGTATTTTTGGATCCAGAAAGCTGTAAAAGTGCTTATATAAGCCATACCAAACAGGCTCATAAACACTTTTACAGTTCCCTGAATTCAAAAACACTTTTTCAATGTTGTTTAGTTAGAAATCCAGAAGTGCTTATAGGTTGAAAAAATACTTTCGGTAAAAGTAACTAAGACAGTGTTTCCACAAAAGTGCTTCTGCTTCTCTTTTTATTCTATCGAAAGCACAGGCTATTCCAAACAAGCTCACACACAGGCATACATGAACACAATATAGATATTTGCAGAACTATGGTCTCTAAATGCAGAAACTATGCAAACAAACACAGTAGAAGCTTGAATGAGAAATGAATTATCTGCACATTTCAAATGTTCTGTTGTAATATCATCATCATCATCATTGTTCATAACAAATGCCAATATATATAATCCTAGTAATGGTTCCCCAATTCAATGGGATATATGTAACAAAGCAACTTTTAATTATCTACTCCTATAATTCACGATCATATGTCAAAATAAAAAGAAAATTTTGGGAGGTACTAACAAAAATGTAAAGGACAATATAAAAAAATAGAAGGGAAAAGAAAAGGAACAAGTTTTTTCGGGCTAATATGGGCAAGCAAGCGAGTCTCACCAAAAGAACCGTTCTTGGCCTTCCTACTACTCCTCTTCCCCCATTACCGAAGAGTATGAAACATTATGTATTTCAATTTATTCTTGAATCGTCGGCTAAGAGATTATATAGGCAAGAAAGAACCCGAGCAGGAAGACCAACAATAGTGTTTGTTCCCAACCAAAAAAATTAATGTCCAATTTCTATGTTACAGAGACTGAAAGAATGAATCGCATACCCGTTGTTCTAGTCTAGCGGGTCCATGTGCCTGCACTTGTATGTATGTATGGTGGGGAATGGGCAGTAGATTTGAACAAAGTTGCCCTTTGGGCTTGAGAGATGGAGAAGATATTGTTGTTAAAGACCAAATGACTTGCATCTCATACCATCTACTATTCTCCTGTTTCTAGCTGCTCATCTAATTGATTTGACTATGACTCCAAGATGTGACAATTCCTCACAAAATCGTTGGAGTAGTTGACATACTTGGTCCAAAATGGCCGGAGTTGCTCAAAGCCGATCTCCAACCATGGTTTTGATTGGCCATTGTAGTGGATAACTGCAGCCTTTTTCACATTCTCAATATTGGTCTTATGCTGGTAGCCTAACCCAAGCATGTGCCATGATGGATCAATTGGATGAACATGTCCTTTAAATGCTATCAAAGCAGGTGGTAGGGTCCCGAGCTTCCACATTGTAAGGTTCGATTTGAGGTTCTGGTACAAAAAGGTCAATTATCAGGATAAAAAGTGGGCATATAACAAGCATCATAACTATCAATTATCACCTATAGTATCGAACTATCAATATTGTACTAAGAAGATTTGGCAGTGATCAGACTGAGTTTCATATAAAGAAGATATTAACTAGGAGGAAATACGGCAAATGGGTTAGAATTTGTTCTATTTCCTAAAAGCAACATATTTGGCAAGTTGGAATCAAAAAAATAATGAATTTAACACAAAAGAAACGATTAAATGTTTACCTCTTTCAGCCAGGAATGATAAGTCTCTCTTATATTTGTCTTTCTCCACGCACGAAGGTCGAAGATATTCATCCCATAAGCCCAAGCACATTCATTAGGATCCAAATTCTTTGAAATGAGTGGATGGGAAAAATTGAAGTAGTTCTTGAAACGTTTAGACATTACCCACTCATCTTCACCCTTACAAGTTTCTACAGCCCCGTTAATTTTTCCCTCAAGATCAATATCCCAGAGACCCGACAAATCACGCTGGATGACAATATCATCATCTAGAAATACCACCTTGTTGAGATATGGAAATAGCTGTTCACAATAAATGCAAATAATTAGTCGCACTTTAATAATCTCTATTTGAGGGCAACTGAAAAAATAATTACTCGTACAAGTACTGAAATTCGAGATCCTAACAAGAATTTATATTCCAATAAAATCATGTGATAAATCCCTTTCCCATAATAAGGCTATCAAGTATAATAGACTCTTATCAACAACAGATTCCATCATCATTTTCAACAAATAAGCACGACAGATTACAGTCAAAAATGAAATAAAGAAAGATTCAATGTCATATCTACTCACCTCTGGTAAATATATACGAAGATGGTTGAGCAATGATATGTACTTCGGGCTTCTAGCCTGCAATTTTGAAGCAAATGTGCGTGGAGTTGTGTCAGAGAGATTGGTCCCAGCAATATGATTCCCATGGTAGTAATTCCTGATTCCATTATGACTTTCAACTGCTTCAAGAACTGGAACGTTTTCTCTCGTTAACCAATCAAATTGATGAACACCTTTCACTTCAACAATAGCAGGTGATGCAGGGTTTAGTGCGAACCATGAGTGCATGCCTGCATATGTTTTCTTATCTGTAATGATATGGAACACTATCTTTTCAGGTTTAAGGGATGATTGGACAGCAGAAGTAACAACCACTGAAGCAGCCAAAATGTTATCAGTTGCCAGGACGAAATGGTGGTAAGAGTTGTCTGAAAGCAAAGGAAGTAATTCTGGAGAAGGCAGTTGCCTGCGTGCATGAGCATTTGATGAATATTCATCCGTCAAACGCAGAGAGAGGCAATGGATTCCTTTAGGAATGGAACTAGCAGCAAAGTGCTTGTTCATAAGCTCTGAAAATCTAGATTCCCTGATTTCCCTTTCAAGTTTCTCTATCTGCAAAGAAAAGAACAACATCAAGCATGGTTAACACCCATAAAACACATTATCCATACTTTTCTACATATGGAACCATGACCTACTCTAATCCATACAATAAAGATCAAGAATGTTATGAACAATATACTACTTGAAACTTCAATCTAGATGAGAATTGTGGAAATAGGATATAGAGCATAACTAACGGTGGCGTTGACTCTTTCAGTCGTCACTATCCAAATAATTCTAACGTTTGGAATACAAGAGGATGCAAAACTAGAGTAAAACAGTTAGTTGGAGTAACGGATATTTGAAATTTCCTTAAATGATCCTAACGTAAGGAAAAAGCGCATATTGTAACGTAGATAACTAAGGATGTAAAAAAGAGCAAGATGATGATGAATATATAAAACGGCTTGACTGGATCTGATAATTTCACTAATGCAAAGGATTCTCTTTTCCAATAAAAAGAATTTCGCGACAATTCTTTCGCAGTTAACTATGAGCTAGCAGTAAGAATGTTGTTCCAGTTGTCAGTCACCAGCAATGAAACTATATAACCAAAGAATATTACTTATAAACTAGAGCTAAAGTCACTAAATATATGCTATAAGAATAAAACAAGTGAAATAAATAGTATGGAAGGACTGAAATATAAGCTGCATCCTAAAACTCCAAAATTGAGGATTATTCTTGTGATATTTATGACGAATATTAATATCCAACACGAGTAGCCTTAAAAATTCGGGTACAAGAACTCCTAGAACCTACACATATCACGCAGAATCACATATGCAATATTCTTTTCCTTTTAGCACCATTTAGGTAAAGTTAGCACATATAGGTAAAACGAATATGTTGAGATTCAACTATAACGTATGGGCCGAGAGTAGAGCTGCATAACGGTCTTACCAACAATCATGGAGCTAGGTTTGAATAAACCCTAAAAGATACTCATGAAAAAGCCCAACATAATGCCCATTACGTCGACATATACAATGATTTGTTCAGAAGAACCAGATTTTCAAAACCATACAACAGACATTTAGTTATCCTCAGCTTAACTATCAGCAAGGTCTGAGATAATAGAACTTAAAACAACATGCCAAACAGAAGTTTAATCCATTCTAGATAAACCACCAAACATAAATTCCATTCTGCAACACATACCATCGCTTTTAATATGAAAGCAAACGTCCTAGCATCGTATTGGTTGTTTTTCATTTCTTTTACAAGTTGACTAAACGATTCCGGTAGCTTTAATCCATTTGGGATTTCCTCAGTGTTAACTTGATTAAGGATCTTATAAAAATCTTTAACCAGTCTCTGCCACAACAAAGAAAACCATCGAACAAAAATCAGCTTATAGAAAACAAAACCAAACCATACCAATTAATATAAACAAAACACAAGAACAATAACAGCATAAAAATGGAATTACCCCTGAATCATCAACCCTACCAAGAAGCTTCGGTCCTAACCTCCTGCCTAAACAATCTGACCACCAAAAACAAGAGAAAACCAGTCACAAATCAAAACCAAAACACTTCACATTACACACCAAAAAACTCAAATCAAATCTCAATCTCCCTATCTAATCCAAAAATTCATCATCTAAACATCATAACCCTACAATTCAACATTAAACAATACTAAAATCAATACCATATATCAAAACAACAAATGATTATGTACAGATCCAAATCAAAGAAGATAAAGAGGGTATTGTTAATTACCAAATGAAGAGCACTTGTTGACACCTTCAAGTGTGACAAGAGCAGTAAGAATGAAGACAAAGGGCAACAAAAAAGCAAGTATAAGAATGGTATGAAAAAGAGTCCTATAAGAGATATGGCGAGCTGCGACCTTGATCTTCATCAAGTCAATAAAACCTCCATTGTTATTCGTTGTTGATGACAATATGGTTATACTTCTCATGCTAGGCGAGAAGTGAAGCTGCATCGTCGTCTATGCAGCCTCACAACCACACCAAACCCCAACACAACGCTATCAACACAACAATAACAACAACAATCTCTCCTCTTCTTCTTTTGCTCTTCCTCCAAACCCACACCCACCATCAGATCTGAACACTCCAATCTCTTCTTTTCCCTTGTTAGGTCTTATATTCATTTGGTGTCCTCCACACTTCCCTAAAAAAAAAAATTAAAAATAAAAATTCGATCTTTCGATCAATTTCTCTCTCAAGATCGATTTTCGACTTCTGGGTTTCCCTCTTTTCGATTATTCGATCCAGAAAACCGAGTGGGAGATTGCGATTTTTTGGGTTATATTAACTTGTGTTTTTCTGTTCTTCTTCTTCTATTCCCATCTAGTCTAATTTTCTATTTTTCCATTTTTGTTTTAATTAATAACAATTTTTATTTTTTTATATTTTATTTTTTAATTTTTTTTTAATTAATCTATGGATTTGTGATTAAGAATTAATTAATTAAAAAAATTAATTAAATATGAGTCAAAACCGTGTTGCGGTTAGAGAGAGAAAGAGAAAAAAGTGGTGGTGGTGATGTTCTTCTTTGACTTGTGATTTTAGCTAATTTTAGATTTTATTAAAAATTGTTTATAATACTTTTATTTCTATTTTTTTCATTTTTTTTATTTGTCATATTACTTTGTTTGAGGCAACTATTTTTTGGATTTCTATAAATTTAAATTTTGTTTAGATATTATTAAATTTTCTTACATGGATTAGTGGTTAGATTTTCTGTTTAGTTAGGTTATTGTCTAAATCTAGAATTTTTTTAAATTATTTCATGATAAAGTTTTAACTGGATATTTTGAAATAAAAATGGAGAATTTTTTATAGAAAATTCTTATTTTGATTTTATTTTATGAATTTTTTATTAATGTTTTCAAATTTTTTAAATTTAAAATCTTAATTTTAGTATACAATTAATTTTATTAAAATAAATATTATAATTTAATAAATTAAATTTTCATTAATTAGATAAATTTTATTTTCATTTTTTCACATAAGTTTTACTCATTATTAAAGTTTAGTATATAATTTTAATAATTTTTTTAAAAAAAGTAAAAATGTAAATTCTTAAAAAAATAATAATAATAGTTTATGTGTTTTTCATTCTACATGATGCTTCAATAAAGTGTAAATTCTTTTAAAATATTAAAATTATAAAATAATAATAAATTAATTAAAAATAAATAACTATTTCAATAAATTATCTCTAAATAATATTTAAAAAATAAAAATATGTTCAAATTTTATGTTTATTTTAAAATTTTTAAAAATAATATTTAGAGTTTTAACATATAACTCTTTTTTTAAAATTTTAATTATTTTATTTTATTATTAATTTCTTTCTATAATTTTGACTTTTTTTAAAAAAAATAACTAGAATTCAAATTAGATGGCAGCTTATTTTTATGTTTATTATTATTATTATTTTAAATCTATTTATTAGAGATAAAATAGAAAATTAATTTTAAAAAAATTATTTCTACTTTTAAAAGTTCTAAATTTGTAAATATAAATAAATAATTAATTATGATTTAATATTAAAAAATTAATTTCTAAAAATAAGTGACTAAAGTTATTAAAGTTTTCTAGTAAGTAAAAAATTAGATAATTTTAAATGTTAATTTTTTTAAAGAAAAATTCTACTAAATATATATTATATAAATATATATATATATATATATATATATATCAACTTGAGATAAGTTAAATTGGAAACGATGACTAAATTAATGTGTAGGTTACATTATGTATTAAAAATATTAAATTTTATATTAATTGTTAGATGGTAAAAGAATCAAAATGGTAAAGATTTGAAAATTTCAAAACCATTAAAATATGACTTCTAACTCATAATTTAAAGTCATATACTACTTCTCTCCCAAACTAAAATTATTAATATTATTTAAGTGAAACACTTGTCATGTCATTTTTAGTTGACAAATAAATAAAAATCCTAAAACCAAGACTTCAATAAATAATTTGATGGGGATGTGAAAATTGTTCAATGAAAGACATGTTATCCAACCGACACATTTTGATAGCGATTTTCTATTTCTATGCCTAATCACTACAGTATAATTAAATGGCATTCAAATTATTTAAAATAAATGTAAAAATTAAATAAATAAAAATTATATTTATTTTATTTTGGTGAGCAACTACTTTTAAGGTTTTTTTCTTATTTTAATGGATAATATTTTATTTTTAGAAGATTTTAACTCTAATTTAATTTTATTGTTGTTTAAATTTTATTTTATTTTTCCTACATTCATTTCATTCATTTAATTTTACATAAAGGCGGATAAATATATGGTCAGTTTATTAGATAGAAGCATGTTGTGTTTAATTCCTGAAAAAGAGCTTTTGATGGTAGAGAATTATTTGATCAAGTTGTGTTAAGACATATGGTATTCGATCAAGCTGTGTTAAGACATATGGTATTCGTTATTACACCTACCGAAGAAATACCTATCTACCTAGATGATGCTGAGATAAAGCAACATAGAATCAGGAGCCCTGAATTTAAGGAGGATGTGATCACCAACTAAATCATCTCTAAGTAGAAGCTGACCCGAACCAAAACCTTTAAATATAAAAATGGTATCAAAGGATAGAGATGTTAACTATTGGCAGTTTGATCAAGATAGTGGTAGCCATTATACTTCTGATTATGATACTAATGATGAGTACACAGAAGATACTTGGATGATAGATATTTTTTGAAAAGAAATTACTACAATTGTGAAGGAAATATATAGGTGGTGCTGAGTAATTTATTGGAAATCTACCTATAGATGTAGCTGTTATAATCCTTTTACCTACACACTCAGAGATGGAAAAATCTATTACTAATCTTGTTGTTAGAAGTAGGACTGATAGAGGAAATCAATTAGATGTTGAGTCAGCAGGAGGATATGATGATCGATTAGGCA
This sequence comes from Cardiospermum halicacabum, assembly GCA_031304145.1. Lineage (NCBI taxonomy): Eukaryota > Viridiplantae > Streptophyta > Magnoliopsida > Sapindales > Sapindaceae > Cardiospermum > Cardiospermum halicacabum. Next base: position 2,303,913 of record CM062392.1, read on the forward strand.
TAGTTATCAGATAAAATGATAGTGATGATCTTGGAGGACCCGAAAGAGTAGATGAAGCTGAGATCGGTAATGAGAATAATAAAGATGGCAATGATGGAATGACATAAGTAGAGGATAATGACAATATTTTTTTAGGGTTATGAAAGTGCCCTCCTTTCAACTTAGAAATACCAACTATAAATAGTTTTAGCATCTCTTGATAAGGAAACGTCTTTCTATGACAGCGAGTTACCAATTTCAACTAATGAAGGCAATGACTTTATTGATGAGCTTTAACAATATTGTATCAGACTTTTCATGTATAGACAGATGGAGAGATTAGGTTCTTTAATGGATAGACTCATGATACAGTCTACACACTTAAGAAGGCACTGGTGGACTATGCAATTCAAGCGCGAATTACATTTGTCAAATTTAAGAATGAGCCAAAAAGAATTCTCTAGAGATGTGCAACCAAGAAATGTAAATGGATTATTAAGAGTTTAATCAAGAAGTGTAACGTCCTAAATTTGGGTCTAGAATTTTTTGTAATTTTGAATCAATTTTGATTTTTGTTCAAAATTTTAATTTTTAGGATTCTAAGTAAGAATACTTTGAAAATTCACTCAAGGGGCAAAATAAGCAATTAGAGAGTATAGAATGAGTGCATAGTGTCCAAGTGGTCTAATTAAAACATTTTCGAAAATAATTTCATAAATCGAGTTTTAATAGAAGAACCAGGAATTTAGTGTGAAATTGAAATTTTGAACTAAAATTAGTTTTACAACCAAAGTGGCTTTTCAATAAAGGGATTAATTATTTTTACTCAAACTATTGTTTGGAGATTGTGGAGAGCAAAATAGTGAGCTAGAGGCTCATTGGGTTCAAAGGCCCAACAACCCTTCCAAACTCACCCTAATGCTCTATACCATTCTACGCTTCATCATAACCCTTAAAACTCTATCAAATCCCTCACTCACTCAAGAAAACCATCACATTCTCCCCACATCTTTCAAACACGTAAAACACCAAAACCCCAATCTCATTACTCTTATCTCCTCCAATCAACAAACATCACTCAACTCACCACATTAAGCCCATCTAGGGTTCTATTAGACGTTAACTAAGGAGAAGAAGAGCCCTCCCCTTCAATCATTCTTGTTGGTAATAACCCATCATTTGTTCCCCTTATCTTAATTGTGATATCACTTTCTAGCCATTGATTTCCATTAGAGATGTTATCTAGGACATTGGAAAATTATCAATGCTTCCAAAGGGTGATTGTAGTCTTAATTTGCCAATTTTTATAAGCCCTAGATATGAGTATAATTATATTGTTGATTATGGTGTGTAAAGTCATGCATCGATTAGGTCTTGGTCTTTGACTAGCAATTTAGATATTAGTGGTGACCAAGTCGCTAAGACCTAGCTTTGTCGACAGAATAGATGTTGGCGTTTTTGTTTTAAGCTCTAAATGTATAAATGTTGTCTTTTTGCCCCATGTTGAATTTTGCTATGGGTATGTGATTGTGTCTAATGGATGCCTAAATGTTATAAGAAAGAATAATGATCAATTGTTTATTTTGTGTTTGAAACCACATAAATGGACTCTTATCCTTAGTCTAGCTTGATAAGCAACAGATGGCATGCCATAGGGATAATGAGGTTCCTCACATATAATTCTATATGAAAAACTAAGATTAAGTAGCCAAATCTATGAGAACTAGGGTGATGACCCTCACAAGGTGCGATGGCATCATTTAGCCTTCGGTTCCACATGTTAAGAGATCCAAAATATGGTGAATTGGCACATAAAGTGGTATAACCGGTCTCCACGGATCCTATTTTAGGACAGTGAGCATTGGCTCGTATAGTTAAATTTGGTTTTAAAAATATTCCGTGTTCATTATTTGAGATAGAGTTAAAGGCAAATAAATAAATCAAACAACTTTAGTTTAGTTTGGATGATTGAAACTTGTTTTGGTGATGTTTGTTCATGAAATTTCGCAATGTGGATGTCGAATGAGCTTCACTAGCTATTAAGTGATTAAATGTGTTGCGATCGCTGATATTGGTTGTGTTTTGATATAAAAACATTTTAAAAATGGATTGGGATTGATATGACATGATAATGAAATGAATTAGTAATAAGATTTCATAATTTGACAATAATAGAGTGACATGTGTCGAATCCGTCAATATTAAATTAATATGTAACACAAATAAACTTGTAGTAAATAAGATCGATCCCATAGAGAACATAAATAAATAATTGCACATGTAAAAGGATCAACTCAAAATTAAAACTAGGGGTGTAATATTTATGAATAATTAAACTAAAAATTGAATTAACAGAATAAACAATCAATTATATTTAAACATCCAGTTAAGTAAACTTATTCAATGTAAGTGTTGATTATTGAAACTAAGCATATATATATATATATATGCAGTTTAATAGTCAGAGTTAGAGTTATTGACAATGTGCCTAATAATCAATCTTTTCCTTACCTATTAGACTGATCAGATATGACCGTTTGAATAAATCACTAATCTAGTGCAAACTGCATTAAGAACTAGAAAAGACCCGTGACCATAACCAATTTAATCAGTACGATGTTCTTGAATTATGATTATACAATCTCAACACTACCTAGGTCAAATTAATTACAATTTATTTGACGTGCAGTGTGTTAACCTAATCAATTAATCAATTGCGCACTTAATCGATTAAATAGACTAGCATGTTCACTTGATTGTTCCCACAGAGATTACACAAATATTAACGAGCATACCAATTAAAATACTATTCTCACAACACATATAATATTAAGTGGCTTAGCTGGATAAGAATAGTTTAGCACCCCATGGGTGTAGCGAACATCATCGTCTTAATAAAATTGATCATGTACAAAGAAGGAACAAGAACATAATGTTTTTATTTGGAACCAAAAAAAATCTCTTAAATTACAATTCTATTCTAATTCATATCCTCAGAAGAAATCTAAAGAGGGAATAATATATTCCTAAAACCTCTCTAACTCTAAAAATCTTTATTTGAAATTCTAAATTGAATAAAAATGATCACTCTATTTGCTTGTTGATCAAGTCTTCAAATGAGATGTTGACTTTGACTTCAAACTGGCAGTTTGTGCCTTTAATCCCTGAAAATCTTCATATTTGTAAAATTGTCTCCAAAAAAAGGCAAATTAATAACAAATGTTCAATAAAGTACTCAAATAATAAAATAAAATAACATAAAATAATATATATTTTGTGCTCAATCAAATTTTCCCACACTATTTCATACTCGCCCTGAAGTATGCCTATAGAGTTATTCTCAAACAAGACTTTTATTTAACTAAAACAAATACTTTAATTTAAAAGTGGTCTAACAAAACTTATTGCCATAAGGAATTAACCATGATGCACTATGTGCACAATAAATAACTTGAATCACCAAAATAGAAAATGAAAGATAAGGAGCTATCATATATTAAGCATACAAACTTAAATTTTATCTTTGATTAGAGCATATGCAAAGACAACAAGTGATGATTTGCAAAAGAAATCACTACATATCATCGCCATAAGCAAATATAAAAGACAGTCAAATTATTATACATAACTAAAGCAGTCAACAACAATAAAATAAACTTTATTAGCAATTGGTCGGGTATCTCTCTCCTTCTTTTTTGTATTTTTTCTTTATTTTTATTATTTTTATTTGAGAGAATTTTACCCAAAAGAAGTAGCAAAACATTTCAAATCAACACTCCCGATTATTTCAAAGTTTAAAACGACCCCAAAAGGTACTAAACTTTTTCCAATCACTAACTACTCCATACGTAAGGCACTTAAGGGGAACAAGTGTCGTGTCACCTATTTCGACCAGTAAAAGGAAATGGAAAAACTAAGAATGTGTAACTTTGGTCGGATTTTTATCGGTCCTAAAGGGGAAAATCCTCCTACCACCAGCAGCTCCATAGATACAACAGCTTAAGAAAGATTAGTGCTGATCCATTAATCTTGCTGATGATACTGAGTCACATGATCAATGTCTCTTTTTTTTCCTTCTTTTTGTTTGATATTTTTGTTTTGCTTTTTTTTTTCAACATTGTTGTATTATTTCCTAACTAGTTGTCTTCCTATTTGCAAGTTTCTAGCATAGGTGAGTTCTAAATTAAATTATCACAAACTCTAGAAGCATCTGCTAGTATCTTAAGCACAAAAAAAAAATTAAGTTTCATATATTAAAGCTCCCAAATCAATCAAAATCATACTAAATGTGATTCAAGATTGACACAAAATAGTATATATTATGGACATAAGTAAAGTCTGAACACATAAAACTCTATGAAAACAAAAATTAAAAAAAAATAATACTAAAATTCAAAATAAAGAGAAAATAAAACCTAAAAATCATAAATTAACAAAAAGAAAAAAGAAAAAAAACTAGCAAAAACAAATGCAGTAACAATTATATCCCCACACTTAAAACATGCATTGTATAAAAATAACGAATTGAAAATAAAAAATTAACGAATTGAAAATAAGAAATAAAGGTAAAAAAAGATAGTAACTTCCCTGAAAAAAAGAGGTAGGACTTGTAGGCACAGGCTGTGGTCACAAGTTTTTTTTTCTTTCTAACTTTTTAAAATCACATATGTATGCAATTGACTTTTTTCAGAGTGTAACCAAAGAGTGGCAATTGCAAGTAGATATACACATAATGACAATGGTTAAAGAATGCGACAATAGAAAGACTCCAGAGAGGTTGTCGCAGATGGAGCGAATAGCGACTGGTTGGTGCGTAGATTTGGAATAGGCTGGCAGATCGCTTGTGTGGTGATGGTGGAGCAGGGAAGTGACTTTGATTCTAGTGTAGAGGCGGGCAACTTCATCACTTGTGTGGAGACATGAAGGGCATGGAGGAGATTGGCAGCGATCTGAGGTTGGCAGCAGATAGAGGTGTGCATGTATCGGGTTCGGGCCAAAGCCAGAACGACCAGAAAAATCTGAACCCGAAATCTTGGAAATTTTTAGATCGGACCGAACCCGATTATTTTTCGAATCAAGACGGGTCAAGGTCGGGTCGGTCCGGGTTTCAGATTTCCTTTGTTAATTTGTTGAAAATGATGACCCGAAAAAATCTGAAACTCGAAACCCTTATATTTAGTGGATTGGACCGAACCCGATTATTTTTCGGTTTGAGGTCGGGTCGGTCTAGATTTTCGGGTTCGGACTTTTTGCACACCCCTAGTGGCAAGGATAAATGGTTGTCAACAAAACTACTGGGCATCTTGGTCGACACATTGGTCAGGTGAACTAAGGCGTCAGCCAAGACGCGAAATGCTCTTTGTACAATTTTGGGCGTCCTGGTAGGCGCCTCTGTCAAAAAAATCAAGGCACGAGTTGCTCCCAGTACGCTTTTGGACGTGCTGACCAACGGCTTGGTCCTCTAGGTCAAGACGTAAACCAAGACGCTAGAAACTCTCGATATCATTTCATGTGGTCTAGTCGCCGGTTTGGTCCTAAGGACCAAGATGCCAAGAGCTCTCAGTACTGAGCCCAGTGTCTTGGTCTCATATTTAGCAGTCTAGTCAAGGCTATTAAGGTGTGGGCCAAGGCGTGAGGTACCTATATGAGTTTTTAAAATCACATTTGATTGATTGAATTCATATGATATTGTGTGTGCACACGTATAGTAAATAACAAAGAAGCATACATGTATATGTTTGTTTGAGCATGAAAATGCTAATCAAACATTAATAGCTTGACCCTCCTCTTTATTTATTTATTTATTTTGTTTCCATCATCGAATTTTGAGTATGTGTTAAGTGGGTCTAAAGAAACCAATGTCGCATTTCATATCATAAGATGACTTGAAGATAATCGATAGTTCTACTCATTTCATGGACATTTAATGTTATGTTTTTGTTTGTAATAAGTATTATCTTAAAATCTTGAATTGGTTTATTTTCTTAGATTATATACTTGAGAGAAACTCTTAGTATTGCTTTAAACTTATATGTCTTATATTCTTATATGATGAGGTTACTAAAAACGCGTTAAACAGACTATTCTTTTGCGATTTGTGTATTTTTGGGAAGTCATATTATAAGCAATTTATATGTACACGTGTATAGTTATAAATTGTAATATAGCATCCGGCCACCATGTCGCGAGTCCTCTGTAGGTAGGGGTCAAACGCTACAAGAAAAATCCAGATATCATAGTTAGTATTTTTAAGGCAACTATTGTAAAAGATATATAAGGTTCAAGTTTAAGAGTTTAGATTGTATAAGGCAAAGTAGAAGGCTATTGTGCAACTACAAAAGGAACATAGGTAGTGCTTCAAGATCATGAGAATTTATACCAAGACAATCCTCCTAACCAACCCTGGCTTTAGAGTTGTTATCTTAACCAGGGACCCCACACCCACATTTGATAGATGTTTGTGTTTTAGGTCATTCATTAGAATCTTCACTGAAGAGTCCCTTTAAAGGGTGTCTACTAACAACTGTGACATTAGGTGCCAACAAGTTGTTTCTGATAACTGCCGGTCTTTATAAGGATGAATAAAAGGAAAGTTGGGTCTGGTTCTTGGAGAATCTCAAGAGTTCTTAGATCTTTCACCAAACAAGCCTATGTGTCTCATGTCTGATAGAGGTTTTGTAATCTGAAGGTTGTTCTTTATGTCTAGCCAGAAGCTTTTCACAGGTTACTAGTTGTTTAAAATTTTAATTTATTAACTTGTGTTTGTAGTTTTAATAAAATGAAAATATCAATTTGGTTGCACTTGTGTAAATGAGTTTTTTTTTTCATTTACAAAAGAATACTAAAATTATGTTTGTTAAGTAGATTTTAGGTGACTTATAAGATTATTACGTTGAATTATGTTTAATTTAGGTCGACTGATGTATTACATTATTTCTTACACAAATTTTAGTAGGGTGTTACTAACGGAAGATGTTGTATGTATGTCAAATTTTATTATTATTATTATTATTATTATATAATTTTAGTAGGGTGTAACTAACAACAGATGTTGTAGTCTGAATATATATTTTGTTAAACGGTTTTGTGGTTTTTAGGATGTAGGTAAAATGGTTAAGTTTGTGTAGGGTGTGAGTTGTCAGCTAGTATATTAAAACTGCATGTTATCCATTAACAATTAATATGATGTTCTTTATATATTCACAAATAGATAATTAGTATAACCTATTGTTCATTTAGTTTTATAAATTGCAGGAAATTTTAAAAATTCGTCATCATATTCATTGTTTACCTGCATGTTGATTGCGGTTTATTATGGATATTCCTTTTATGTATTAAACTGCATGCTAATCCTGAATATACATCGATGCTGACACAGTTTGCATAGTAGTGTCAAAATTGTGACTATGACTGTGGTCAGCCCGTGACCGGTCTGTCCGTCACGGGTATGGTCAGAAAAAAATGAAAAAAATACTACGGGCTTTTGGTGACCAAGCACGTTTGGACTCGTGACCGTAGTCAAATCCGTTAATTAAAAATATAATGTATTTATTCATAAAGAGCTATTTTCGTTGCAACCACGATGAATTGAACATTTTCTATATTAATACAATTTGAAAACAACAAAAATGGTACATAATGAGCAAAACTATTTTTATTTTAATATAAAAAAATAAAATAATTGAGTGATATAAAAATAAAAATAATTAAAAAAACGGTCAAACCCGTGATCGTCCGGGCCCGTCCGTGGATGGGCTTGGTCAATTTTTTTTTATTTTTTTTTGCCATTTTAAGTACGGGTTTTTTAGGACTGTGGCCAGACGGTCACAGTCAAGCCCGTTTGACAGTGCTAAGTTTGCATTATATACCAATATTCATTTTGAAAATTCATTAGATTTACTTCCAGTTTCATGTATGCTCAAGAATTTATGCATGTGATGCATTTAGCTTCACAAGTAATACGAATACATAATATTTAAATTTGTTAAGTGTGTTTGAAATTCATTATTTGTTTAGAGTCATGCTAATGCATAATGCAGGCATAATGTCTCGAATTTAATAGATGTTAATTATTGCTAATAACGTTTGGGTATTATGACATAAGTCTGAGTATTTGTTTACCTATGATTATATTTGGTATAGAAATTTTATGGTATGAATAATTTTCGGTTGCTTAGAATTTTATTTCATGCTTCTAGCTAGTAGTTCAACAATGAATGTGGATAAAATATAACTTTTTGTTAGTAACTATTGTTTGTAAAGTTATGAAATTGCAAGTCTAAAAATTTAAACATATTGCTTTTGCAATAAAAGGTGATGTTAACTATTTATTACTAAGGTGATGTTTCAGGTTTTGTGCCCGACACATTTTTGCTAACTTTTTAGCAAAATATTCAAATAAGAGGCTTCAAAAGCTTTTCTGGATCGCCTCATGGAGTTCTTCTAAAGTCATTTGAGTTAAGGACATGCAGGAAATTGAAGCTTAAAACCTAGGTGCTAGGAGGTTCTTTGATGAAATTGATAGAACTGTGGGCTCTATTCGTAATGGATGCACGAATAAAATGAAAATATGTCACCAAGAACATGATAGAGAGCTTGAATCATGAAATTAAGGAACCTAAGAGACAAACGTACTTGGGACTATTAGAGGAGTTAAGGAAGCTGATGATGACAAAGATGGTGCAGAGACTATATTCGTATGACAAATAAGAATCATATGTTACTCCAGTAGTTGCTAAGAAAATTATGAAAATATTAACAGATTGGAGCGATTTTCTAGTGATGGAGTCGGGAAAGGGATTTGTCAAAGTATATAACTATAAGAATAACACCAGTACATCATTAGTCTCAAAGTAAGTGCAACTGTGGATACGAGCAGATGTTTAGTATCCTATGTGATCATATTGTGGCAAGTTTAGGTATAAACTTTTATTCGTTATATTTATTAATTTTTCATTAACTTCAGGTTGTATTAACTCTATATTATATTCTTTGATGCAACATCAAATTTTGATAATGATGAATCACTTGTAGCTCTTAGCAAGTTTATGCATCCATATCTTGCAAGGATGCATATAGACAAACATATGCTAGAGTCATTTATCTTGTCCCCTAGTTTAACAGATGGATGCATGACCCTGTTGATAATCTATCACCTTCAACCTACAAGAAGCAAGTTGTGAGACCTACAAAAAAGAGGAGAATGGGATAAGGAAAGTCACCACTAAGGTAACACCATATGCAGGAGTGGTAATACAATGAGGCACAATAAAGAACTTGCCAAAATAACATACCAGCAACATCCACAACAAATATAGAGGTTGGAGAGACTTCATGAACAAAAAGTGTCCTTAGGAGACAGGTATAACAACCAATTTAAAATTCAACTATTGATTTACGTATATGCCATATATAATTTGACAAACTGATAGCAAATATTCATAACCAGACAAGATCAATGACAGCAGATGCACAAGTCATAGTGGTAGTAGAGAGCATGGCGCCGAAGTCCAAGAGTAATAACAAGAAGGTATCTTATTTATTCAATGCTTAACAATCTAACCAAGAGCAGTAAGGTTCTAATTACTCTATTGACCTATAAATACGAAGGGAAAAAAGAAGAAAAGCTCAACACAACTAAGTCTGATGCGCCCACAGAAAAAGGGGCCAAAATGTATCTTCTATAACCACTTTTAGTAGCAATACATGGAGGTTTATTATATTTACATACACATACTTTATTCCTCTATCCATTTGTTAATTGTCATTTTCTTATTTCAAAACTCACCAAGGAAAGAAAAAGACAACCAAATTTGAATCATGTACTACAAAAAAAATAAGAAGCACTATCCAGATGACTATGAAGGCCCTCAAGAAAGTACAAGGCTAGTATGGAAACCTAATATCTATTAGTTAATTACTTTCTTTAAAATCTAGTTCACAATATTTAGTGCTTAAAATTGATGTTTGTGTGTTAGGTCTATTTGTTAATTAAGTTTTTTTTAAAGAAAAATATAATTTATCAATTTGGTTGTTTTACAGATTGGTGATTCTCATATCACAATCCAATTATGATCACTATATAAATGAACAATCTAAAGCCTCTTAAGAAACAATATTTGAATTGGTGATTCTCATATCACAGTCCAATTATGATCACTCTCAATTTTTTGTATATAAATGAACAATCTAAAGCCTCTTGAGAAACAATATTTGGAATATTGGCAACTTGATAGGTGTTACATTAAATTTTTTGGTCAAGGTTGCAGGCAAATGTAGGTCGAGTTAGGGTCTATGTTGCAACCTTGTTTTTTATTCAAAACTACTTATTAGCTACTGTTATTGACACTATGTTAATTAACTTTAGTTATATCTAACTTAAGTTATTTTGTTAAGGAACCCGTTGAGTACTTTGGTCCCTTATATTTTGACTACTTACTTGTGAATGATATATATCAAGAATACAACTCGTGAATGTTTAGCACTAGATTAATTCTATTACACGCTTACTTGGTTAATAGTCTGCTGTTATAGGTAATTTTCAAGCATTGTTTGAACTTTAAATCCTGACTTGGTTTTAGCGATTGTTATAGTCATTTTGTGTTTGTTTGACTTGTTAGATTACTAAATTAGGAAATTAATTTTTATGTTATGGTTCTGTCTATTCTGGTTGAATTTTTATATTAGGTTTTATTTGACTTTGAACATCTATCTAATACATCCATATCAATCTGATATTCAAATGGTGTACACCACCTATAGTAGTTGATACATCACAATGAAAATATAATTTGTTTGGATTTCAACTGATTAAGAAATTATTATCATTGTCCGCTTACGACAGTAACATCTTCTATTTCTAAATCTGATGATTGTTTGGATTTTCAACTGATTCAGAAATTTTTATCATTGCTCGCTTACGATAGTAACATCTTTTATTTCTAAATTTGATGATACCCATATTGAAATTGTTTCTTAAAATACCTATCTGTTATCACAAATAGAGTAGTCAAAACGGGCACGAAGTCTGCAAACTGTTCGGGTTTGCCCGCAAAATATGTGGATACGGGTAGTAGATTTAGGTGTTCGTTTAGGTTGCAAACTATTTTATTCGGCTCGCGCGGGCTGTGGACTCGAGCGAACTTGAAGCAGACATGTTCGCGGACTTTAGTGTGGTTGTTGAAATGAGACAATTTTGTCTTGTCTAGTCATGTGGCTTCAAAGAAATGGGACGTGAGTTGTGTTATGGGAAGGAAACATGCAGGTTAAAAGATGTTCGTCATCTTGCTCCTCGTAATGACACGACTGTAAATTGATATGTGAACATGTGGACCTCCGCGGACGGACTCGAACTCCAATTTTGAAGACTATATCTATTTGTGGACGTGTTTGGTTAGGTTCGTTTAACAATAAATCTGCGCGGACCGATGCAGATCGAGCCGAACATGTTGGTTTCACAGGCCTAATCACAAATACCTTGGACTTGTTTGTGCTGATATTTGTTTGTGTTGAGCCTTACGTCACAGTATTTTCCTCTTCTTTCTGGAGTTTGATGTTGTTGCAGCTTCTCAAATATATGGACAAAGCGTTTTCTGATTCTTTTTCTCCAACATTCACAGTTCAAATTAATGTATGAAAGTTTGTAATTGTTTGTTGTGGATGGTATAAATAGGGATATTTCCATTTTACCACCGCAGATTTGTAATATTAGTAAAAAAAAACTTCCACTATTTCATTTTTAGCAAAAAAAAATCCATTTTTTAACAGAATCGGTCAACTTTAATGTTTATCCGTAAGTGGATGAACAGTAATCAGAGGCATTTTTTTAATTTTCAATTTTTAAAAAAAAAATTAAAAAGGTTTTGCTTTAAAATTATTTTTTAAATTACCAAAATGCCTCTGATTACTGTTAGATGAACAGTAAAATGAATAGAATATTCTAAAAATTGTTTGTTTTTTTGTTTTTTTTTTTTTTACTAAAAATAAAACCGTGGAGATTTTTTTTTCTAATATTAGAAACTAAGAGTGATAAAATGGAAATATTCCTATAAATTATATACAGTGCAATTGTAAGGCAGGTTGAAAATCACTTAGTTGACTAATGGTCAATAACTAGTCAAGCAATTCGCTTCTCCATGTAGCATCACATTTTACTCCAAATAATCTAACACCCCCTCCAATTCTAAATTCATCTTCATCTCATATGATGCATGCAAATATCACACGAAAATACCAAACACAAACAATAGCATTTACAATTACAACTGGATCATCAAAACTAAAGTCATTTTTATTGTCAATCACAACACCTCACTCAAAACCAAACCAAAACAAAGACAAAGATTAATCAGAACATGTACAAATAATAATAATAATAGTAATAATCTTAAATGTTCATATCATCTGCAGTTACTTTATAACAAGAACAGGATTACTAACAGAACATCTCTGCCTTGGTGGCCGCCGTGTCCTCTTCCCCCATCTGATCAAATTCACTTCTTCCGCAGCTGCTTCTCTACTACATTTCGGCGTGCAGGTTCCAGGACTCGAACGCCTTCTTCCTTTTCCTCTACCTGCATTTTTCAATGCCAATGATGATTGCCATGATCCACCTGTTGCTCTTATTAGTCCTTCTATTGTCTGTAGATCATCTGTGACTTCAGTTTTGGAGAGAGATGCTACAGAAGGTAGTACGTCGCGTTGGAAGTCCTTTCGCCGCCTTGCTTGGCCTCTACGTGGACGTTTTGTTGATTGGTCGTCGATTTTTGGGCTGAGGGGTATCTCCTGAGGTGTGTAATGATATGTTTCCAGCTCGGTTTCTGTCAGGTTTAGTGTCATGAGCTCGAAGTAGTCCAGTTGATGCTCAGTAGGTTGGATGGTGACCTCTTTGTATGATGTGATTATCTCTGCAAACCATTGAAGGGTTTCGGTTGGAGGAGGTTCGGGTTGGTGAAGAGCAGTCTGGTGAGTGTTAGAGGATGAAATGGTGACCAAGGCCTCGGCTGCGACCTTGACTAGCTCTTCGAGCTGGTTTTGGACAGATTCAGCTTCAGGAGTTATGTCAGTATCTTCAATGTTAATAGGTGGTGCCTCCAAATCTATCTCGAAAACTACCTTGGAGTTGGTTTTCGACGAAGAGAGTGAAGACTGAGGCTTTTCTTCGACCTCATCTTCCTCTAGACATAAATTCAAGTCTATTTGATTTCTTGGACCCTCAACTTTATGCTGCTCTTGGACTTCAGAAACTATAACGCAATCAGCGGCTTCATCTGCTGCAGCAGAATGATGGCTAATGAGAGGCTGCTGCTTATCGGAAATGGGAAATCCAAGGATCTTCCTATTGCTTGAACACTCACCAGCCTCAATTCTCCATTGTTCAGCATCAAGTGCACGTGTTGCTGATGAAGAATCCTGGACAAAGCTCTCAGAGGACCTCTTGCTTGAAGCCATTGCTTTGAGCCATGACAACCCTCCCTGAGAATCATGTTTCCCTGTGTCATTACCAGAAACTTCAGATTTTGAATTCAATATGAAGTTCAAGTCCTTGTACTCATTTCTTGGAACACGTTGTGCGGACATTGAACTGCTATCACTGATGCCATTAAGATGACCAAAGGCATTCAATTGCGAGGAGCCAACCCATGATTCCTTGGCCTCCAAACAAATATGATTTTGGGTGGAAGCTTCAGGTCTGAGAACATATCTCGAACTGCCTAGATCTTTCAACCTCCCTTCGACTACTTCAGGGCTATGCACTATAGAGCTCCTATTAGAGTGAGTGTAAGAGCTAAACGAAATGTTAGGACTCACAACAGAATAAAGATTCTTATGAGAGGATGACTCGGATTTGACAGTGATAGATTGAGGAATAACTGGTTGCTGAAATTGTGCCTCAATAGATGCAGGAGGGCCTCCTTCGCATAGTTCTACACCAAAAAGTTTCTTCTTTACACATGATTCTGTCTTGATTTTATCCGATGAAAGCAATGATGCATGCACATTCAAGCTCCCGGGTTCAATCTGTTGCGACTTGGAAGGTTTAAGCAGATTTTCAGGGCTATAACTACCACAGAACGAGTTTCCCTTGCTTCCAGTGCGTCCTGTATCATCATGTCACATCGTCAGTAAACATGGAACATTCAATAACTCATTTCATGTGCATCACATATCTCAGCTCACAGAATCTAGTTGAATAACACAACAGCAACACAATATATAATCAAATGACAAGGTAGAATAAGACCCCTTACCAGCTTCGATATTATTTCGGACAAGAAGTCCTCCATAGTTCCCTTTATGGGATTCTTGAGAAAATCTACTAGCCAAGCACGGAAAGTCTGAATGCGAATTTGAGGACTGAACCCGTCTTCCCATCTCATCTTTTGAGCAGAAAAAATCACCAAAAACCTCAACACTAGCTGAAGAAGATAGTTCCTTCATCTTGACAGGTTCATTCAAGCTATGCGACCCATTCATGGTTTTTGTACACGAAAATAAACTCCGTGTATCACCAGAAACTCCTGAACCTACTTCTCCATCATTATATGCATCGCCAGGAAGTTCAAGGTCAAACAACCTTCTCCGCGGCCTCTTTGATCCAGATGATTCTAACGGCTCGCAGTCCTTGAATCCCAATCCATTCCCGGAAACATAATAACCCGATTGCACAGTGTTCTCTTTCACAGAACTCGACATGGACAGCCTACCATAATTAAGCTCCATATCATGTGAATTACTAACATTGCTCCTCGCTTTATCATCATTCAACAAAAGCTGAGACGAGCAAATACTGGACCCAAATCCCCCTGCTTGTATCACATTACTTCTTTCTTCTCTACAAACTTCATTCATCATCTCTCTTTGTATTCTATAAACCCGATGAAGTTCATACAGCTGAAGAAACACAAAACCACATAGAAACAGATCCAAACTCAGACTAACCCCAACAAACTCAATCAAATCCAAAAGCTGAACGAATAAAAATATACCTGATGCCTGAAAAGACATTCATGTTTCAAAATCGTTTGCCTCAGCCGTTCCTTCTCATTTCTCTCATTCACATCTACAACTGGCCGCGATGAGAAAAAATCCCTATATTCACCAAATACATTTCTCTGTTGATGTATAGACCAGCCACTACCATTACCAGCATTGCTGTTTTGATCTCTCAAGCTGTAATAACCCGGTATATACATTTTTGACTGCACTTCAATGCCCATTACTGCATATAGTTCCACAATAACATAGTGATCAAGCCTATGTCCAAATCTATCATAAAGCATCAAACTTTACACAACAATGTTTCATTAGACCAAACAAATTACAACCCACAAAGCATCCATTGACCACTGATGAAACAATAGAGTTCAATAAACACATACAAGAAGCTACAGTGAAACAATAAAGCAAACATGTAATGTACAATTGAAAGAGAAACAAAGCAGAACTTCAACTAAATGATGATATTAGTCAGATCTTAACATTGATGTTAAACAGATAAACAAAATGAACATACACAAACAATAATCAACACAAAACATACACAATTCAGCTTCATAACCACAACCATAAGAAAAAAATTACCTGAAAAGCAGACAAATCCTCCACCACAACCACAAACTCACCAAACTCACCAAAACCCCATTTGGAAGAACACAAAAGATTCTCTCTTTGAAGTCTCAACACAGCCATTGAAACACACAAAACACAAAACCCAGATCAGATCTTCTTCTTCTTCTTCTTCTCCTATCTCTCAATTTGTGTTTGTCAAATTGTGTTGTTCTTCTCTCTCATAATCTAAATGTTTGTTTCTTTCTTTCTCTCTCACTCACTCATTATACTTTGCTTCAACCTTTGGCCTTTGGTTTTTCAATGATTTCTTTTACATTTCTTTATTGATGACTGTGAAAGCTCAAATCAAATTAATTTTTTTTAAAAAAAAAAAAAGAAAGAATTTGTAGATTCTCTTGTTTTCCATGCTTTTTGGGTATATGTATATATAAATATATATAAAATAGTTACAGGTGTAAAAATGAGCAGAGATTTGTACTCTGAAGGAAAATAACACAACAGTTTCCAAAAGTAGGTGACCCCTCTTCCATGGGATCTTTCTATCAATGTCTTTTCTTTTATCTCTCTCACGCGCCTTGTGTTCAACTAGTTCAGTTTAGTTTGTCTTGTCTTCTCTCCATAGATTTTACCACTGTTAATGACTCTTTTGTCTGTACTGCTTTGCCATCACTTTCATTCTCTCTTGTTCCATTTGTTTGTAATTATAGTCTAATACTACTTAATTTCCTTATTATTATTATCTTCCATAGTTGTTTGGAGTAACAGTTAAAACCCAACAATTTCACAAAAGTTTGAGAATTTTTGGATTTTAGTATTTCAGTTTCATTTTTTTTACCATTTTATTACTGCTTAGATAAAAAAATTAAAATGTTTAAAATTAAATTTTGAATTTGGTAGAACATACGAGTTTAATAATGGTGGTCTCTTATAAATCTGTGGTTGAAAAGAAGAAAATTCAATGAAATTAAAAATTGTTGAAATTTTTTTTATTATTTCTCCTCCGTCTAACAATTAATTGTTGGTGGATGATCACCATTAGACTCGTCTTTTGGAGCTCTACCAAAGTTAAAATTTTAATTTTAAAAATTTCAACATTTTTCGTCCGAATAATAGTAAAATGGTGAAAATTGAAATTAAAGTGGTAAAATAGAAAAATTCTTATGGGATTTTAGGATTATCCCTCAAAATACCTGTTAATTGTACTAAATTGTAACGTTTAAAAATAACAGTTAGATATAAAATTATAAAAAGAATTGATTTAATTATATAATAATTTTTCAAAAATTAAAAATATTTAAAAATTATTTTATTTTTTAATTAATTAAATAATATTGGATAATAAAAATCATATTTATTTAATAATTATTAAGAATAAATTATTATTTTGCTTTAATTTAAATTATTTATTATAAATATTATAAAAAAAAAAATTTAGATTAGTATTTATAAAAAATTAATATTTAAAATAATAACATAAATCGTGTATGATTATTTTAATATTACTTATATAGGGGATACTTATGGTTTTTAAAAATGGCTCATAAATTAAGTAATGAAAATTTGGTATAATTTACAAATCTAATATAAATTAAAATAATATAATAGTGGATGGTTGTATGTGGTGGGTGGTTTGATCCACACAAATACATTGCGCGTGGGTTGAATTGGAATATCTATTATCCTTTTTAGAATAATTTAATAAACATTTAAATATAAGATGACTAATAAAATTATAATTATTTAATTATCTACAAAAAAAAACTATATTTACAAATATATTTTTGAGTTTGAGATATTTTTGTATAATTTTGAATAGAGAATTTAAATCAAATTTTTCATAACCATTTTTTTCAATTTTAAATGTTAAGAAATAACTTTAAACTTATATTATTAAAAAAAAAACAAAAAATTAAAAAATGTACAAAGGGACAAGATAACAACAATCACATGCCACATACATTATTATTTTTTATTTAATGGAAGCATATATTATAATAATATGTATATAAAAAAGTAGACTACTTCAATCATCTTCTTTACCTAACTTTCTCTAATAAAAATATACATTTATGATTTATTTATTACAATAACATTTTTATATCAAAATAACACAATCTATTTCAATACAATAACTATCATTGTACAATATTTATAAAATATTTAAAATGAAAACTATTTTTACATAATTTATAAATGATTTAAGTATATAATTTTAATTTAACTAAGAAAGTGAGGTGCATTGAAATTGTTGTAAGAAGAGGAAAAGCAACTTTTTAAAAAGCCTGAAAATTGAAGGAAAAAAGTTTGAAAAATATAAGAAGAAGACTGGGTCTCTGAAAAATGACCAAAAAAGAAGTGAAACAAAACAACCATAAAAAGTGTTACAAAAAGTATTCACTCACATTATTATACATATAAAAAAAAAAAAATCAAACTCAAATTCCACATTTGCTTTTTGAATGCAATCTCATCAACTTCTTATTCTTTTCTTCTTGTCTACATCTATTCATAAAATTTGGTTTTAATTTTTTCGATTTTTGTATTTAATAAATTAATTTTAAAAAAAAAAGAGTAAAAAGTGAAGTTTCAAAACCTTTATATCAAATTTATAAACTAATCGATTTTTTAAATAAATCAAATAACCAAAATATATTTTACAAAAAATTTAAACGATTTTAAAAGATTTCAAGGAATTTATAAATATCAATAAAAAATATTTAAAATTATAAAAAAATATTAGTTAATTATTTTTTTTAAATTGAGTAATATAAAAATTTAGATATTATATATATATATAATTTTACACCAACTTTAAAATTAAATTTTTTTAATAAAAAACAAAAATTAGTGGACTGAAAACACACGAAATATAACAGCTCCCGGTGTATGTTTCTCAGTCCAGAAAGTATAATAATTAGAAGTAATTATATTTTGCTTGCTTTCCAGTGTAGTTTAGTTTTGCTTTCCGATCTGATTTAACTGGAAAACACAAAAACCTGAAAGCAGAGTGTAATACAATTATTTTAGTTTATTTTTACAATTTTTTTAAATAAATTAATTTTATAAAAATTATAATTTTAATTTAAAAATATAATTTTTTTTTTAATAAACAGTTCAATGGATTTTTAAAATATTTATAAATTAAAATAAAATTTTAAATATTTTATTAATATAATTATATTTTTAAATGATAAAAATAAAATATCCTATATTATAATTGAATATATAGTTTTGTAAAATATTGAAGAAAGAAGTAAATAATTAGATGAATATAGTAAATGGAGGTTTGGTTGGCAATAAAGTCTTATCACAATAAGCAATAATTCTTGTAATAAATATCATGATATATGATTGTGACACACATATATGTATTTCATAGAAAATATGTGATCATGAATTGTCAAATCAATCATATAAATATGCATATATAAGACTCTCAACAAACTTTGGAACAACCACACATTTAATTTTGTCAATATCAATCTTTACAACTACATAACAATTCACCAATCTCATTATTAATTTATGGATTGAGATCTAAAACAACAAACACAAATTTTCTAAAGTATTTTTGTTTGTTACTTCCAAATTAATTCATTTATTTTATGTATGTATATAATACTAGTACAAATAAGTAGAGATATAGGTATAACCAACCAAATGTAAATAAAATTTGAAATTTTATTGGTTATTTAAATTTAGAAATAAAAACTATATGTTATCATAATAAGATTGCTAAAAAAATATTAAAAAATAAGAAAATCTAATAATGGCATATAACCCTTTTGAGGCCCATTAATATATGGAATCTCAAGATTATGATTCTTCCTTTTATGTATACATAATTCAACATCAAAGTTTCAAAATTTGAATAAATAAACAAACAACCATGTCATTATGGTCCATAATGACCCATCTTATATGTAATTTTATCACTTTTATGCCTCCCCATTACCTTCATTTGTGGCCCTAATACAATAAATATCTCTATGTCATCATCATAATTTTTTAAAAAATAATAATAACACTAAATGAAATTAGATTTGGAGGAAAAAGCATATTAAGAGTCCATTCATATAGATAAGTTTTTATTCTAAAATTAATTTTTAGGAATATTTCCATTTTACCACTATAGATTTTATATATTACCAAAAATCCTCCGATGTTTTAACTTTGAAAAAAAAATTCACTTTTAAACAGAATATGTCAACTTACTATTCATCCGTCATTGGATGAACAGTAACCAAAGACATTTTCATAATTTTCAATTTATTAATTTTTAAAAAAATATTTTTTGAAATTACTAAAACACCTCTGGTTACTGTTCATCCATTAACGAATAAACAGTAAAATGGATGGAATATTCTAAAAAGTGATTTTTTTTGGGATTGTTAAATACCGCAGCAAGCTTATGTATACAACATCTATTATTCCAATTTTATCCTTTCTTCTCCATAACCTTATCTCCAGTATTTTTCGAGAATTCCAAAAACATAAACGGTTTTCCCTCTGAAAAGAGTCCTCTCACCTCCTTTTCCCTCTTCTCTAGGGTTTTGAAAAACATTGGCATGTCGATAGAGTTGACAGAATAAGTTTGCTGCGGTATTTAACAATCTCCTCAAATAAAACATAATAATACGAAGGTGCAGTTACTTCCATCAATGTCTTCTGTGGTTATATAATTGAAAAAAAAATTAAACGAATGAAAAGAAAACAATTGGGAAAAAAAAATTGTTTGAGCTGAGACGTTAAAAAAAATTGAACGAGTTGAGAGGATGAAAAGAAAATAATCAGTCGAGTTGAGATAATGGAATAAAGAGATTCATTCAAAATAAAAAAACTATTTTTTTAATTTTTAATTATGTTAGGATATAATTGGAAAATAATTGCGGTATTAATCAATTTGTTTGCGGTATTTATCTTTCTTTTTTTTTTTTTTTTTTTTTTTTAATATTGCAAATCTGCGATGGTAAAATAAAAATATCCCTTATTAGTCATATTTGGACATCTATTCGAAGAACTTCTGATTTCTAAAACTTTTCTGGAACTGGTCAGAAATACTAATTTTGTATTAATTTTATGACAATGACTTATATTTCACTTCTTCTAGCATCAAAAGTAA
Source organism: Cardiospermum halicacabum (assembly GCA_031304145.1). Taxonomy (NCBI): domain Eukaryota; kingdom Viridiplantae; phylum Streptophyta; class Magnoliopsida; order Sapindales; family Sapindaceae; genus Cardiospermum; species Cardiospermum halicacabum. The sequence continues at coordinate 2,324,584 of CM062392.1, forward strand.
AAGTAATTTCAATCGTCAAACCTGCGCTAACTATTACACAAAGTATTAACAAAAATAAACACTTTTAGATTAAAATTTATAAACACTTCTGAGAACGAATTTGATGATATTTAAATGACTGTAGAAAGAGTTCCCGAGCTCCAAATATTTGAATCAGATGAAAATGGTTTCCGTTTCTCTTCCTCTTCTTTCACAGTCAAAAATCAAAACCAGAAGCAACTCCAACTATGAAGATGAGTTCACCAAACTTTCTTTGGGCCCATAAGCCCATTAACCTCATCCCAAAGCCCAACAGTCCCAACACAGTCCATCCCAATAACATTTGGGCTACAAGCAACCAAAGCCCAATACCCAGCTCTAATCTCCTCATTCAGTTGCTCTTTTTCCCACCCACAACAACCATCAAAGAACCTAAAATTCTCAACCTTAATTGCATTCCTCTTCACCATCTCAGCTGCACAACCAACACTCTCTTTTGTTCCATAATACAACCCTTTCATTACCTTCTCAAACACCCCACTGTTCTCCACTTCATCGTGGGCCGGGTTCAGTAAGAAAAGGCCGTCGTCTAATGGGCCTCCGAAGAATAAAGGCCTGTCCGAAAATGTTCCCTCTGCTTTCAGAACAGGTGATCTCATTTCCTTGATTGACATTAAGGATGGCCGGTTGAGGATGATTCCGACTGGACCTATGGGGCCGGTTGAGAGGAGGAGGATGACTGTTCTTTCGAAAATGTGTACTCCATCTAGCTTCTCTGTTGCTACTAGTAAACATCCCTTTTCTGGCTCATGGATCAAATGAGCCCATTTGTGCCCTATTGTGATCTGTGACTCTGGTTGATGTTGCTGTTGTTGTTCTGCTGCTACCAATCTTGCTCTGAATGATCTCCAGTCAGGTTCAAGAAATGGTTGTTTATCATCTTCATCAGATGGTTGTGATGAGTTCATGTGGCAGCCTAGCATTGATAACATAATAAACCAATCAATCATATTCCGAATGCACAACTATCAAAATGGTTTTAAACAAGATCATACACACTCGGTATAGGTAGAGTCTAAACAACCTAAATCAATTCAGAACATGATCATAGACAGTTTAATATGATTGAAAGTTGGAAATTGAGTGGTAATTATAGCCTATGCATGAGATACTACAGGCAAATGGGCGGATAGGTCGAAAGAATGAAAGACTTACATGTAATGGAAGAAGGGTATTGAGCCTTTTTGCAATGAACATGGTTGAAAGAACTCCTCTTGAGAAATGGAAGGCTTCTTGATTTTGTGAAGGGGGTGAAGGTAAGTTCAGTGGTTTTGCACAAGGAATTTGAAGTGAGGCAGCAAGCTTCCATGTTTTTAGTGAATGATGTGAAGAAGTTTGAAGGGTAGGTGACTTGTTATGGTGATAAGTGGGGAATATAAACTAAGAGGGGAAAGAGAGGGGATGAATAAGAGCCACAAGTTGGGGTGTTATGGAGTTATGTGTAAGCAAAAAGGTATGGACATCCAATGGATATGAGGTAGAGTTAAAGACATGAAAAAGACAGGCAGTTTGTGGGGTTTTGGATAGAGTGAACTTTTTGAAGCTCTTTTTGGCTGACATGGCATCATCCTATCCAGTCAAGAAGTCACTTGTGTTTTGTACTTGCTTTTGGGTACCAAGAAGAGATTGGGTTGGATTTTGATGAGATGAATCTTGTTACTTTGTGGTGGATTGGGTGCTTGATTCTTCCATCCATGCCCATAACCAGATTCTCATTCTCTGCACAGAATTGGAGTAAGATTAGATTGAATTTTTTAGATGAATGGTTCAGCTTTCTCATAAATAAAAACAAATTAGTCTGACATAGTAAGCATGGGAATTCAATGCTCGCCATATCCAAATCGTTCCATCAGCTGAAACTGGGGTCAGCAGTTCCATGGACCTGCACTGGATCAGTGACACCATCCCAGTAACAGGCTGAAACAGAAGGTGGAATGGTATGGCATATGAGCTTATAATTGCATAAATTAAGTATCTCGACTATGAGAAGGTGCAGCAAATGATATTCATAAGTGAATAATGTCCATAAGACCAGTTGCAGATCAGAACAATATAGAAACAAGCAAGGAATGCTTGGTGATTGAAGCTTTTGATGAGCAAAACGAAACTGAAAACATAGATATGATGAACTATTGAAAGATAGGAATTCTCAAGGAAACTTACCAGACAAACAGACTTGGAGATATTGCTTGCTCAGTGCAAGCATAGGAACACTAGAGAGTTGGTTGACAAATGCTTGACCACTAACACGGATGTTCTACTTATCACAAACTTTGTCTGATAATGTGGTGTTACGGAAATGAGCATGAAAACTTTGCTTGTGGTTATGTTAGCTCTGACATCCCATGCCATCAGGAGAAAAAGCACATTCCTTTCTACATCCGAATCAAGGCTTCGTTTAACAGTTTAATATACTCGAGCAAAAAGTAAGCACAGATCAAGCACCAATCCACACAATGAACCAAAAGAATCTCAATCTATAGGTTTACAGAAACATGATTGTAGAAAAGATGTAAATATCCTTCAAAGTTCTGCTAGACCAGAGAAGCATGGATACTGATAATATGTAAAAGAAGATCACGTACGGGGGTAATTGAATTTGGCGTTTATGAATAGATATGACAAAGTAGTGTCAATGTCCAGGAGTATACACATAAATGATCAACCTTGAAGATTTCTAGTTAGTTCACCTCTACACATGCAGAAATAGCACAGAAACAGGTTCTCAGCAAATTCATAGCTAAAAGGATTCAAAATGAGCTCCTAGCTCATGCATCTTTCGTATAAGAAGATACCATCATTGCAATTTGCAAGCATTTATTTAAACTGCAGATGATCTACCTAAGCAACAATCTCACCAATATCTTCCTGGACGTACTTAACTTGCTTGAGATCTTGGCCTAATTTATCGACCATCTGATGTATTTTATCAGATTTAGAGTGTAAGCTATCAAGTATTGTAAATTCATGGACCTCATCATCCACCTCAATCGAACTAGACCCTGAAGGCTTTTTAGCTCCAGTGCTTCTCATTTTGAGTCTTACATCGGCGACAGTATCCCATTCTCCTGCTGCAGCATAAATGCTTGACAACAGAGAATAATTCCCAGAATCAGATGGTTCCAATTTAGCTAGGTGATCATGCACTTCCTCAGCAAGCTCCAACTCATTATGCATCCGACATGCTGCCAAAAGAGTACACCAAATGATAGCATTAGGTTCAACGGGCATGCTATGCACTAGCTTTAAAGCTTCCTTCAGACGTCCACCACGACCAAGAAGGTTAACCATACAACCATAGTGCTCAACTTCAGGAGCAATCCCATAATCTTTCTCCATAGCATAGAAATATTGTACACCTTCATTGACAAGGCCTGCATGTGTACAAGCACACAATACAGCAATCAAAGTATATTTATCAGGTTTAAACCCTTCTTCCTTCATCCGCGAAAAGAGCTCCAGAGCTTTCTCACCATGACCATGCATAGCAAGTCCTTGTAGCATAGAATTCCAAGACACCAAATCTTTTCTAGGAATCCAATCAAATACACTCAACGCCTTGTCCAAGCTACCACATTTAGCATACATATCGACCAATGAATTCAACACATTGGTGCTGCACCGAAATCTGTTTCTCTGCATAGTGGCATGAACTTTCACCCCCAAGCTAAGCAGGCCAGCTTCAGCACAAGCAGTCAATATACTAATAACAGTCCCATCATCCGGCCTCATTCCAGCCGCTTCCATTTCATCATACAACACCGAAGCCTCCTTCACCATCCCCTTTTCAGCATACCCAGATATGATTATAGTCCAAGAAACTATAGTTTTAACCGGCATCCTATCAAAAAATAACCTAGCAGTATCCATATCTCCATCCTTACTATACCCCCAAATCATTGTCGACCATGAAACAACCGTCCTCTCAGGCATCTTATCAAACAATTCCAATGCAACATTCATCTCTCCAGCCTTTGCATACCCATCCAACATCTTATTCCAACTTATCACATCTTTCTCAGGCATTTCATCAAACAACTTACGAGCTTCACCCAACTCTCCTCCTTTCACCAACCCAGTTATCATCGTATTCCAAGTCACAGAATCTCTCACACCCATTTTCATAAACATCTTCTTAGCCTCCCCCATACCAACAACACCACACTTTGAGTAACTATCAATAAGAGCATTAGGAACAAAAATATCCGCCAAAAACCCACATTTCTCAATCTGAGCATGAATCATTTGCACAACAATCAACCAATTCTTCCCACAACACGCCTTTAAAAGAAAAGGGTACGTAAAATTATCCGAAGAAACACCATTCTTATACATCTCAATTAAAACCCTAAAACCTTGCATATACAACGAATTCTGCACACACGCTCTAATCAAAGTATTATACAAGTGAATATTAGGCTCATCACAATACTTAAACACCTTTAATGCCAACCCCATTTGACGACACAGAGCGAGTGAAGTAATCAGCTTAGGTGCTACATACAAGTCATTGTGGAGGTTTTGCTTTATGATCTGCGCGTGAAGTTGCTTGACGTGGTTTAAATTATTGCATTTGTGGAGATTTTCGAGCTTGTCTTCCAAGAGTCTCCGTGTTGACACCCATCTGGGCGTTCGTATGGGGACTGACATGGGTGATGAAAGCTTAGTGTAGTGAACTGAAGACATGAATGGAGTCGCTTTGCATTATGTTGTCAAAGTGTTTGTTTATTTGTCTGACTGAGAATTTGAAATAATTGGTTTGTGTTTGAGCTGTGGTGATAAGGTAAGTCTTGATTTTTCGCGGCTTTTGATTCATTAGGAACCATATTGGGCTTCTGGGCTTTTTCCAGTGGGCTCTGAAAGAGCTTTTAAAAGATCAAAAAGCTCTTACACATCCAAACACTACTCATTTTCGAAAATCAAAAGTCAATTACTCACTTTTGAAAACTGTTTTGAATCGGTTCAATACATAAGAAATAAACTTGACATTGAATGGAGCAAATACCTGAAAGGTCTATGTGAAAAAGACTGGCATTACTTTCAAATATAGTCGAAGAAAAAGGTACCTAATTTGCATTGATAGCAGGGATCACACTTATTTAATCATACAGACGAATGGCAACATCTAATCAAGTTCTAAGCGGTATCATCACCTGAAATATGACTCCTTAACGTAAGCATACAATCATCCTTGAGGTTTAAATTCCGCAAAATAAAATCAATAAACTTCTACATGCCACTGCTTGTTCTTCTTCAGCTGCGAAAGCTTCTGATCCCAGTTTTCACCTCTCTGCTCGGCAACTCTCTTCAACGTTTCCTGGATTCCTGGCATCATTCCCTTAAGCCCACAGAAGTATATATGTGCGCCGCTGTCCAAAAGTTTGAAAACTTCATCACTGTATTCCTCGATTTTGTCTTGCACATACATTTTGCCACCGTTCTTGTTCTTTTGTTCTCTACTCAGTGCTTTGTCGTAACGGAATTGATCTGGGTAGTCTTGAAGGTACTTGGTGAATTCATCGTCGTATAGGAGACTGTCAGTGTTGGCCACGCCAAGGAAAAGCCATGCAAGACCGCCAAACTTGTATGTAGGAACAGATTCCATGAACATGCGACGAAGGTAGCCTCTGTATGGAGCTACGCCTGTTCCTGTTGCGATCATTATGTGGGTGGCATTGGGATTGTCTTCAGGCAAAAGCATAATCTTACCGGAGGGTCCTGTCAAGATATGTTTAAGATGGTAAATAACTATCACATTTGAGGACCAACCATTTAATTGACAATTTAAATCCTAACATAGATTGAAACCGAAACAATCAATCAAAACAATTTGGTTAATCCTGTCCAGTGAGTAGTTTAAATTTGAAACTGAATGACATGGAAGCAGGAATAAGTGGGAACTAAAGATACTGTTCAATTTATATGGTACTCTCTAGAAAATGACATTAACAGAATGGAAGTTGAGAAGCTGCAAGTAGCTGCTGAGTACGACAGCTTGTCTGGCATGTGAAATGAATAATTGGTAAAAGTAGATGCTGACCATACCAACATACAATAAGACTAATAAATAAAACATTGAGTTTCACAAGCTCAAGATACTAGTACACCAGGGTCATTAAATTTCAGAGTCAATCTGCCCTTTAAAACTATCTACAAAATTTGAATTAACATCCATTGAAGACCTATTGTCTGCTCCAATAACAACAGTTTTGATTTAGCTAGAGAGCAAATCCATTCGCTTTATTATGCTAAACAAGTTGACGCATAAGAAAAATACCTTAAAAAAGAGTATTAGGAAGGCCCTAAAGCTAGTTTGCAGAAAAATATATGCTTAAATCTTACAATTACCATCATCTACCTATATAAATAACCATTTATGCATCACATTGCAATTTTTAATGTTCTTCAGTTTAAATAAGAGTAATCGGCTGCTGAACAAATTATGTTCTTAATGAGAGGCTGACAAAATAGATCTAGAACATATGCAATGGCCAAGTTTTCATGGATCTGCTTAAAAAAACTTAAGGATCTTACCTGTAATCTGAATTTTGTCTCCTGGCTTGGAGTTGCAAAGGAAATTGCTGCAGACACCATTCTTTGAAGGATCCTCCTTTCCAGTCTCAGGATCATAATACACAGCACGACGTACACACAGACTAGCAGTCTTTCCATCAAAGAAGTCTCCATATCTAGTTGATGCAATTGAATAAAGTCGAACATTATGAGGACTCCCTGGTTTCTTTGGATTCTCACCCTATCAGGTAAAACAACATCCAATTAGAGAATTCAAATGCACACATACAAATCCATAAATGAAAATTTACTCAACTAGATATTCAGAACAAAAGTGGAAAACAAAAACTTGACGCCACATAAGGTTTTCAGTCTCGATCAAATCTAATCACATCCCACTAATTACATATAATCCAGATCAACCAAATGATTTTGACTACAATGCCACAATAAATGAATAATGTATACAAATGTTTTTCATTCATGAGAACAAATAAACGAATCAGCTGAAACTTACCGGAGGAATAACACCATAACTCTGTCCTTCCCAATAGGGAAGATTACCGCCATGGTCAATAACAATATGACAAGTCTCTCCAGGAGCTTTAGGTCCAACAAGCCGATCAACAGAAACAATAGTAGCTGTGTAAGGCTCCTTGGGTTTATAGATATTCAAAGGTGGCTCTTTTGCATCCTCCAACTCTAGAGGCGAAACCGCAACCTTGGATGATCTACTTGCTTGCTGAACTGACATACACACTCCATATCGAGAATCCCTGGACCGTAAACTCCGGGAGCTCAAATTAAGAGACAACACAGGAGCCGATAATTTATCACCAAATCCCACATTCTGCGCCTACAACATCAAGTCCAATGATCAGTCCACTCACAAGCAAACAAAATCAAATATAAGGTAAGTAAAATTAGCAATCTCAATATCATGCAAAGCAGGAGAATCCCTAAGATTGACTAATAAGGATTATCAAGTGTAGGTGATGAAGTTTACCTTGAAGAAGCAACTTCTGAGAGAAGACGAGTCGCTGGAAACAGGAACGGCGAAGGAGACCTGAAACGGGAAATGATGATGACGGCGATGATTTCGATGATTGAAGAGTAAAGAAAGTGAAGAAGATCGAGAGTTACCTGAGAGAGAGCGGAGTGAGCCATTGAGAGATCAAATCAAACAAGGATTCGTATACAAGTTGAACAGGAAATGAGTGAGAGTGAGGGTTTTAATATAGAGTTGGGTTTGTGATCCTTTGGTGACCTGCAAAAGACATGTCTTCTCAGGCTTGGCTGCTGCTACATTAACATTAGCTGCTACTAACCTCCCTCAATTGGCATTATTTTAATTCATTAATTACGATTGGAAATTACTAATCTCTCCCTCTCATTAATTAAGATTTTTGCTTTAACTGTTACTGTTCTTTCATAATTACTCTTTTAGTCAAAACAGTCCACCGTTTTAATTAACGATTTTGATTAGGGAGGGAGGATAATATGGTAATTTCATATATTCAAATTGTATAAACTTCGAAAACATTGATTCTAATTCTACAATAAAACCAACCATGTTCATCAAGTCACTATGCAGACCAAAACCACTCCACAGTCTCTTCCACAAGCTCCGTCTCTATTCATCAAACCACCATCAATCATCACCAGACCTCATCAACGAAATCTCCCGCGTTTTAAGCGACCACCGAAACCCTCACCATGACTTACACCTCTCACTCAATCCTTTCTCTCCCACCATTTCTCCAAACCACGTCGAACAAGTCCTCAAACGCTGCAAAAACCTCGGATTCTCAGCTCACAGGTTCTTCCTCTGGGCAAAATCGATTCCGGGTTTTCAACCCACCGTCGAAAGTTATCAAATTTTGGTCGATATTCTCGCAAGTAGCAAGCAGTTTGCGATTTTGTGGGATTTTTTCAGAGAAATGAAGGAGAGTCAGTCGTGTGAGATTACTCCACAAATGTTTTGGATTGTGTTTAGAGGTTATAGCAGAGCTGATTTGCCTCTCGATGCTTTGAGAGCTTTTGATAGAATGGTTGAGTTTGGTGTGAAACCTGGTGTGGATGATTTTGACACTCTTTTGTATGTTTTGTGTAAAAGGAAACATGTGAAGCATGCCCAGATGGTGTTTGATAAATTGAAGCATGAATTCAGTCCTAGTGTGAAGAGTTATAGTATTTTGGTTAGAGGGTGGGGTGATGTTGGTGAACTGAGTGAAGCGAAGAAGGTGTTCGATGAAATGCGTGAGAGAAACTCTTCTGTTGATGTTCTTGCTTATAATAGTATGCTTGATGCTCTCTGTAAAGGAGGGAATGTGGAAGAAGCTTATAAAATGTTTCGCGAAATGAGATTGAGTGAATGCCAGCCAGATGGCTTTAGTTATTCGATTTTCATTCATGCATATTGTGAGGCCAATGATCTTCATTCGGTTTTTAGAGTGCTTGATTCGATGAAAAGGTATCACCTTTCGCCAAATGTGTTCACCTACAATTGTGTGATCAAGAAACTTTGTAGGAACGGAAAGGTTGAAGAGGGTTATCAGATTTTGAATGAGATGATTGAGAGGGGAGTCAAGCCGGACGTTTGGAGTTACAATGCGATACTGGCATACCATTGTGATCATTCTGAGGTTAATATGGCTCTTAGGTTGATATCTAGAATGGATAAGGATGGCTGTGTGCCTGATCGGCATACTTATAATATGGTGCTGAAGTTGTTAATAAGAATAGGGAGGTTTGATAGGGTGAGTGAAGTTTGGGAGAGTATGGAGAAAACAGGGTTTTATCCTTCTGTTTCGACGTATTCTGTGATGGTTCATGGGTTGTGTAAGAAGAAAGGAAAACTAGAGGAGGCTTGTAAAAACTTTGAAATGATGGTTGATGAAGGGATACCGCCTTATTCTTCGACTGTTGAGATGTTGAGGAACAGGCTGTTGGGGTTGGGGTGTCTGGACATGATTGAGATACTTGCGGATAAGATGGCGAGAAGTAGCTCTTGTTCTATTCAGGAGCTGGCAACTGCAATGAGAGGAAATAGACCGTTCAGGAGATTGCGAAATGAAGAAGACAATGAACAAGACTCAGAACTTGAGAGTGAATGAGAACAGAAACGAACACCTATTGTTTACATGAGGCCTCTTCATTGCTCAAGTATGCATGCACAATATTGTTGATGTCTCTGAGATTGGTTTCTGATCGCAATAGAGAGTGGAGTGAACTATGAATTAACACATGAAATTTTGGACCTTTGAATTTAATTCTGGATTTCATGGAAAAACTTACATGAATATATGTTTACATTGTTGAGATATCGAGCATACATGTAAAGAGGAACCTGGAGGTTTCAATCCTCAATTCAATATTGTATCTGAAGGAATAGTTTCAGCAGCAGACACATGAGACTTTGGTGACAAAATTATATTGATCAATGATATATTCAACAAATATTTTCCTGCCTTCAATCAGCTACCAGATTAACATCTTCACCATCCCACACTACACTTTAACAACTGCAAACATGTATCACGACAATTTGATAAACTGTGGAGAAGCTGAATCTGAATCTGTCTTGGCCGGGAAAACCTGAATCTGTCTTGAATAATAAGATATGACATTGTTCTTTTCTGAGAGAAACAAAATGCTTCACCATCATTAAGATTTTCTCCATGTATCCTCCAAAATTTCCATATTAGATTATCTAAGAGGACTGCAGTCACTGATAAAAGGTTCAGCCTTAGTCGAAAATCTTCTTGTCAGACTGTGACGCAACCGTCAAAGTCTCAGATTGTGTGGAAAATTCAAGGCCTAGGGTCGTCATTAGCCATTCATCTCTTCAAATCTCCTTCTGGTTCACTTGCGGCAAAAAAAAATATTTTAGAGACTATATAATAACTCAATAATAAAACTTTAATTGAAATGTTTATGCCACCTATAATTTATCAATCAAATTAGGTGAATAAAGCTTATTTAAGTAAGGCTTAAGCATCTTCATTTATAAGTGTATGAAAGCAAAGCATTCAAAGGCAGTTTGATCAGATTACAAAATGAACGAGTTTTTAGAACAAGCATCAGCAACTATCAAATCATCAGTGTTCCATAACAACCCGCCTAAGTAATCCAACATAAAATGACAGACTAAAGGCCTGGGAGTAAAAATAATCATATGCAATTTCTTTCAAAACTAAATTCAAGGAAGAGATAGTACCTGCAGAATGAGATTTTCAACAATCCAGGTACTTTGTACTATCAGCAGCTGTTAGTTCAGCCATGTATAGTTCCTCAATCACATAAAGGCTCCTTGACAAGGAGTTCCATTTTCTCCTGGAGAAATTTAATCACATCTTCTCTACCTTCCTTCATGAGTAACTTCCTTAACCTTCCAAAGGTTGCACCCGAAGGCCGAACTCCATTTTCAATCATTTCTTCCAGTAAAACACAACCCTGGGTGACATCCCCCATATCGCAATACCCATTAATAAGAACTGAAAAGGTGTGCATGCTAGGGATGAACTGCTTCAACTTCATGTATCTCCACACTTTCAAAGCCATCTCTAAATCCTTCTTCTCACAGAACATTTTTATCATCATGGTATATGTATCAGCATCTGGCTCACACACCTTTATCATCTTACGAAACACCTTAAACGCTTCATCATTCTGCCCATTACCAATCAAACCATTTAGATAGACATTACAGGTCCTCGAATTAGGCGTTACACCCTTGGACTCCATATCTTTTAAAACTCTATTAACATTCCTGAACCTGTTCGCTTTGCAAAAAGCACCAATCAAGGCATTATAGACTCCAACATCAGCTTGTATTCCATTCCTTTCCATCTCCATGAATGTCTCAACAGCATCTTCGATTCGATTCTCCACCCCATATGTATGAACCAGAACACTATATATGAAAGAAGTCGGCTGGCAAACCCTATGATCCATTCCCTTCACAATCCCAAGAGCCTCATCGACCCTTCCCGCTTTGCAAAGAATGTCAACCATTATACCATAAGTCACTATATCAGGGTTGCAACCAGCATCAACCATTTCTCTAAAAACCTCCCTCGCCTTCGGTAGGTTAGGCGCTCTACCCCATCCCTCAAGCAATATACTATAAGTTTTAGATTCCGGAATGAACCTATCCTTATGTGTGTCAAATATCTCCTGAGCCTTCCTCACATTCTTCGACTTGCACAAAGCACTCAACAACCCATTAAACGCTGCTAAATTCGGCTGAACATCATACTTCTCCATAACATTAAACGTGTAAATAGCTTCCTCCACCTTCTGTGACCTAGCATATTTCCTCATCATTATACAAAACGTCTCAACATTTAGTATCCTCTTGTTCCTCATGGCGTTAACAAGATCCCACATTATCTGATACTGTCTTATCTTAGCCAAAGATTGGATCATAGTATGATAAGATCTAACGCTGTGATCATAATTTCTTTGGTTTTCAGCCCATTTGAAGAACCGATAAGCCAACATTCCTGCATTCTCAAATTTCTTGAGAACATTTTCAACCATTTCCGGCGAAACTTTGATTCCAGTTTGATCCAAGGCAGTGTCAAGCACAACAGCTGGTGAAGACACCATTATTTTACTTAATCTTTTAATTGCATCTGAAATCTCTGCACTTGACTCACTCGAATAGTGTCTCCTCCCAAGCAAAGTATATGTTAATACCGATTTGAACTGATTGTGAGACCTTATCATTGTCTACATAAAACAAAATTACAAAATCCAGTCACAATCAAAGCTCCAATCCAATCACTACAATCCCCATAAACCATGATATAAACAAACATCAAAATCAATACATGAATATAATCAGCGACGAGCTTCATCAACTACAATACATTTCATAAACCCTGAGAATCAACAAATAACTTAAAGTTGTTATAATACAGTAACTAACCTGTGTATCTCTTCTTCCAGATTCGTTAAAATGAAGGGTTTTGTGGTGGAGACGGGGTTTTTGGAATTGCTGTTCGGGTCGGGTGACACTGACGGAGCTTTGAAACATTTGCGGGTCGGGTTATTACCATATCCGAAACCTGACCCGTTTATATGTATGGATTCGCAAACCTCCATATATCATGATGAAAATTGAAAGCAATAATAATGTTGTTTTTACCGCATCATGACCAAAGACATGAGTAGGAGGTCAACGTGATTGGTGGGAATTTTGACCAACCCTAAATCTTCAATCAAATCAAATCAGTCAAACCTAACCACAACACAATACTACATACCCGATTTGTTTTTCCAGAGAAAATCTTGCTGTCATTCATGTGCTTTCACTTCCCTATCACTCCATAAATTTCTTAATCAATCACCTTATTAAAGTAAACTAAATTATTAGTTTCTATTTTTACTTTATTTTACATTTTTTTTCCAAATACAACATCTATTATATCATGTAATAATATATACATAGATCTAGAAGCTATTACACTACAAGAAAAAAACCAAAAGCAGCTCCTACACAACACATCTATCTTGATAAGCCACTGATATAAACCATACCCACATCTTCAAAATCACAACTTCAGCTTTCAAACTTGACAATGGCTGTGAAGCTGAGAATGCTGGTGGTGTCTCTGGTAATATGTGCTGTGGTGGTGATGGTTCCTGAAGTTGATGCTACAAGGTGGACTGTTGGAGGCAACAGGGGTTGGAGCCCTAATACCAACTACACAATCTGGGCTCAAGATAAGCACTTTTACTATGATGATTGGCTCTGTAAGTTCTTCACTTTAGATCTACTGTTTTAAACCTATAAAGGGTTGTTTTTTCAGTTCTTTTTTTCTTCAAAGTTTGGATCTTTGTGATTTGGTTCACATTGTGGGTTATTTGTTTCTATTGTTGAATCAGATCTGTGCTTTAGTGAAATGTTTAGCTTGTTAGTTTCATTGATCTGTGGAGTTATTGTCATGCATGTTTGGGACTAGTTGTTTAGCTTTTGATATCTAATTGTAGAAACTTTTAGGATTTGATTATTTCATTTTTATGGTTTCTTTTAGTTCTCTTGGCCTACATTGATTTCAGCTTTTTGAATCTAGCTTAACATGCAAGAGTGTTTTTTTTTTAGATCCTTGAATAATTTTCTTGTTGTGGGGACCTTCTTGTTTTGTATTCAAATACTTTTGGATACAATTTCTGAATTGTTTCTGCCCTAAATTGATTGACACAGTGTAGGAAATTCGAATTGGGATGATAAGCAAAGTAGCTTTAAATTCTTTACATAGTATTGTTTTGGCTGAGTTGAACCAATTTTAAGTAACTAGTGAAAAGTAGACAAAAAGCTCAATGAACCAATGTTATGAGATCTCATATACTTCTGTTGAACATGTTTCTTTTGATTTGTGTTATAAAAATAGACCAATATAGTGTTTATTTAACTGATTTGTTTCCAGCCAAAGCATGTCATTCATGGTTTCATGAACTGGTGTGATTGTGTTATAGATATGATATGTTATCTGCTGTGCTTTAAGATTGGTTTGGTCTCACTAGTCAGAGTTGTTTCCTCCAGTTTTTGTGTATGACAGGAACCAACAAAATGTGCTAGAAGTGAACAAGACAGACTACGAATCATGCAATTCGGACAACCCTCTTCACAACTACACCACAGGAGCTGGTAGAGATGTTGTCCACCTAAACCAAACTCGCCATTACTACTTAATCAGTGGCAAGGGATTCTGCTTCAGTGGAATGAAGATAGCTGTTCGTGTTGAACACATGCCTCCTCCTCCTAAAGCCGCCCCAGTAAAAAGCGCTTCGCCAACTCCAGTTCACATCAGCCAGGTCGCTTCACTGGCTGGTTTCTTCATTGCACAGATAGTCTTCTGGTTCTGGTAGTGACTGTGAATTTTATCTCAAGGTAGTTACTCAAAGACATTCATTGATAAATTGAATTGAGTTGATTCTTGTTCCTCTTCTTATTTCCCATTTTTTGGTTACTGGGAAAATGTTTGATTGGTTTGGTGTGATGAAGTGATTACTCTTGTTAGTTGAGACCTCAAAATGAAGTGTGTATTGTTGAGGTTTTTAGGTAGTTTATTATGGTGTTTTGAGTTAATCTGGGCTGTGTTTATGGTGGTTGAGACTTTTGAAGATGTTGAATATGGCTTTGTAAGAATTTGTTTTTATTATAGTAATATATTGGAGAATTAATTGTTGCTTAATTTGGGGATAATGTGTTGTTTTCTTTGAATTCTTTCGTGTGAATATTCACTAGTTCCCACTCTGTTCTCCACCAAAACTGCCAAAGATTATGGAACTCTGTCTTTATTTATTTCTAAATGACTTTGGTTTCCTAACTTACATTTCAGAAGCTCTTTTTAAAGAGTCAAAAATACTAACTTCTAACTTCCTGAAAACGGCATCCAAAGATTGTATTTATATCTCCCAACTTTATTATGTTGAATTCGATACACGAAATGTAGAAATACAGTTTTCTGTTGAATTGAAAATATGTAAAAATATCTCTTAACATTACACAAAGTAGGCCATAATCAATACAAAATAAGGTACAATTCAAATCAATCCAATCTTCTCAACAAGTACTGAACCTGTACTTCTTTTGTTAGGGGCATAATCCAGTCCCCATAAAGCATGGCAACTAAACTCGGATTTATTTTGTATACTGGATCAGCTTTACCTTCGCAGTTCACTGTAACTTGCCCGTATGTTCTTGTTTTCTGTTGGACTCGCTGTTTGATGGCATCTTCTACTGCTTGATAAGTCAGGAGTTCCATTAACTTAACGCTATCCTGTAATATTATCAGTGATGATGAGGAGCAGTTTAAGGTAGGTGTGTTGTAATGAATTTAAGGAGTGGTAGTGTACCTGTGCTCTAATGGCTGCTGTATATGCATCTGGATCAGCTCGAAATTTAGCCTCTGCTACGAACTTACCGTAATGGATCCTCTTTGACAGAGCCTGCATTTACAGAACAATTTTAGTGTGAATATATGTCGAATGACAAAGGTTAGCGCTAGTTCACTGTAAAGTAAGGTGTGGAAAACTGGAAATTCAACATTGGAAACTGATGGAAATGTATGTTATTATGAGATAAAACTAGAATCGAAAAATTCAATTCGATAAAAGTTGAAAAATTCTTACATGGATACCAATGCCATCAATTGCTTCGTGAAAATAGGTATTATAGCTTCAAAGTTCAAACCATGCTTATTCAACTAACAAAAAACATCAAACTGGATAGATAACAGGTTCTTTTTAACCACCTAACAGGGTTTTATGAGTAGACACAAACAACTGTCCTGTCTATTGCCTCCATTTATCTTGTATTCTTCTTTTAAAGATTATGTAAGTTCAAAATCTAGTGATTAGAAATTGCATTAAGCTGATCTACAGCCTGGTAGTTGAAACTGAGTCCAATGCATTAAAAAACAAATAGATTAGCAAAGATGCAAACCTGCAAACACATGGTGTCACAAACAGCAGTCGAACCACAGTTTCCATCATCTCCTTCCTCTACTAATCTTGGTATAAGCTCCCGAAAGTACAGGTCCCATACTTTATTATTTATATTAATTGATTCAGCTATCGGGTGCAGCACCTTGTATAGTTAAACAAAACTTGTCAGGCTTCAAGATATGCTCAAACTAAAGATGAAAGGGAAATGAACAGATTGCATCTTCTTTTACCTTTGGATATTGCAAAGGCGGCAATAGTGGTTCAGGTAGTTTGTTTGGGAAGAATGGATGCTCATCAGGGCTTTTGTACCTGCCCACCTACAAAGAGACCAAAACATATCAGCGCCACACATTATTGCAAGTCATATGAAATTATCAACAAGGGAAAACGGAAAGAAAGAAAGAAAGAAAGAACACGAAGTCATCACCTGAGCATGAAGCTTTTCGGTTTCTAGGAGTATGTAATCAACCAAGGAGCCATGAAACCCATTAACTGAGACAGCATTAGCATCGTAGGTATTTGCATTATAACAATATTGAGCCCTTTCTAACAGGCTAAATATAATGCTATCCTCTTGTTGAATTAACGACCGCCTTATGCCATCTAGAGTCAACTTCTCAGTTATATCAACTCGCTCCTTTCCTGCCACCGGCCTGCCATAAATACTAGTTACTCGCTGTGTTTACCATAGCTTAATAAGAATCTACTAACAGCCTAAGAAAACCATAAAGTTCACAGAATTATCACCAATTCATTCAAACGTCCATGACATGTTTACGCTTTGTGTGAAACTATGATGAACAAAAGTCAGTATTCCAGGTTTGCAATGTCAAATCAATCCTTTACCATATGGAGAGTACAAAGTAAAGTGAATTTTCTTAAACAGATTATATTATCTACTCTTTAAGTAGAAAAGAATACAGTTTGTACGCACTTTACAAATCGAGATTTGTTCAAAAGGTATATATAGTTCACATAAAGCTATACAGGTAATGAAACATAAGGATGTTCAACAACAAATTACACACGCAAATGCCAAGCTAGGAGATCAATCAATCCATGTGATGTATTTTGATTAGCAAACATAAACAAGAATACCAGAAAATCACATTCCAGAAAAGCATGATCATTTGCTCTCTTCTTTAAACAAATAGAGCTATTGTTTGATCAAACGACAGTCTCTAACTACACAAATTCAACACTCATGTGACCTCTCTCAAATGGCATCATACCAGAACCAAGACAAAACTACACTACATAGACATAAACAAACAAAACAGCAACCTTCGACCTACCATAGCCATGAAAAACCAAGATTTCAACATTGCAGACACACATATCTAAACACAATCAATCTACATAACAATATAACTAATCCAACTACAACAACAAATTTAAAACCAATCAAATTATCCACTGGAACACCACAAAACCAAGACCATATATAACAAAAATCCAAATTCAACACCCAACGACAACATTGTCACCAAAAGCTCAAAAATTTCAACAAAACACAAAACAAATCAACAAAAACAGAACCAAAGGACATATATATTTCTCTACCCAATCGAAACAGACGATGCTGCAACAGGAGAGACACGTTTATCGGAGGAAGTAGAGCAGAGGAACCTAGGAACAGAGTTATGGTGGGTTTTGGGAGAGAAAACGCAACTGGGTATCGAAATCTTTTTGAATCGAACAAGAGGAGAAATTGCCGGAGAATTGGAGGGTCCAAGTACCTTGGCCTCCATTGATGAAAATCAGAGAAGAAAACAGAGATGGAATTTTCTTCAAAGGAGAAAATATAAATGGGAAAATTTCGTTGGTTGGTGAAGGTGAAGGTGAAGGTGATGACTTGGAGGTTTGGAGGTAGGTGAGAATCTGAGAGATGGTGGTGGTGGAGGAAAAGAGGTGGTAGGTTGTGAGCTTTGTGTTTGTATTGGTCAAGTTGAGACAGTTTTTTCTTGCTTTGTATTGTTTTGTTTTTTGTTTATTTTATGACATCATATGAAAATAGAACTTAGGTTAGGTGGGTCTAGTTCTGTTCTAGATTGTTTTACCTTTTAATTGAATCTAGGAAATTTAGAAAGAAAAAAAAAATCTATGATTTTTTTTTAGAAGTATTAATAAATAGTAATAAATTGTGAAAAGTTATTTTTAGTAATATTTTTTAAGAATTAAATTGTTTTAGAATTTAGAATGGATGTATAAAGATTTAGATTTAATAAATTGAATTTATGAAAAATTTGTATTTAATATATAACTAAAGGATTATTTTCAAAAACACCCCATTTTTTCAAATGTTTCATTTTGAGCACCCGATTTTAAAAGTTTTGGAAAATCACTCCAAAATCAAAACTACTCGTGGTTTATGGTATTTTTGTGAGTGGTTTTGGTGTTGTATGAGTGGTTTTGAAATTCTATATGTTTAATTTAGAGATTCGGAAATTTTTTAAGATCAAAATTACTCATACAACACCAAATCCACTCAAAATTACCAAAAACCACTAGTGGTTTTGATTTTGGGGTGATTTTCCAAAACTTTCAAAACCGGATGCTCATGCTCAAAGTGAAACGTTTGAAAAATTGGGATATTTTTGGAAATAACTCTATAACTAAATATATTCTCATTAGATTGCTAATTAATGAAATTATTATTTTAAAAAAACTCATATTTAATATATATTTAAATTAAGTAGCTTGTTAATGAAATAATTATTATTTTGAATGAATTTTTTTACTTTTGTATGGAATGAGAATAATGTATTTTTATATAAATTTAAATTGATATAATTTAATATTATATATATTTATTCGGATTTTTATATTTTTATCAAGTTACAATTATCCAATCATTATAATATTTTAATTGGAAATATATATTATAATGACTTGTCAATTCATAAGTTAATGTAGATTAAGCTTTATCAAAAGTCTATGCATGCCAGTGCCATATATATATGGATCCACTAATACATAATTCTTTCTTTCATTTATTTATAAGGTTGGTGAAGGAAATGACTTGTCACACAGCACACAATTGTGTATATGGTTTTCATTAAAACACATCTTATTTAATTTATATAGAGTAAAAATTGGCAAAATTTGAGCCAATTGCAGCTAAAGCCCCACGTCGTAGTTATCTAGTTGTCTAACTAAAACCAAACCAAACCAAACCAAACCAAACCACTTCACGTCTTACCTTTTGTCACGTCTTACCTTTTGTCTTGTCCTGTCATGGTAATAGAAAACGACCATTCTTCAAGGTCTCACTTTGGGATCATCTAACTTCTTAAAACTAACTTTTATCACTTCATCACACTAATTGATGTGGTAGGATCTCGAATCCATGGAGGTGTTATGTGTATATGATATAGAAGAATCCCAATCACAGTCATGCACAATACAACACAGATGATGTATCATGTATACAGTGTGTGCACTACCATATCATGAATAGCATTCATTAACAAAACATGAAAAAATTGTGTCCTGTGAACCTGTTATGCACTCATTTCAGAGTCCCCAGCTACATATACAAGTTTATCAGATCAATTTGCAGAAATCAGAAAGAATCAGCTATGGACAGTGTCTATGGAAAACAACAAAGGAAGCTATTGATGAAGATGACAATGGTCGCAATGGTGATCACCATACCACGAGTTTCGGCGAAACTACACCATGTTGGAGGCAGTTCAGGATGGACTCAGAATGTTAGCTACTCAGAATGGTCTAGTCAGGAGCAATTCTACCTCCACGATTGGCTCCGTAAGTACTAAATATATATCTCAGCAATTGAATACTATTCTTCTCTTACTTACTCCTATTTGTTGAACCTGGATAGTGTTTCAATTCGACAAGCATGTACACAATGTTCTGGAGGTGAACAAGACCAACTATGAGAGTTGCAGAGATGGAGATTTCATGACTAACATAACAAGAGGTGGGAGAGATGTGTTTGAGCTAACAGAGGCAAGAGATTACTACTTTATCTGCAGTAGAGGCTTCTGCCAGGGCGGGATGAAAGTGGCCATTTCGGTCTATCAAGCCCCACCACCACCGGGAGCTCTACTAGCATCTCCTGCTCTCTTAACTTCTGGGGCTACCAGTACACACACTATGACTGTGCTATTAGCTTTTTCTATGGTTTTATGTGCACTCTTTATATATAAGAGGTATTAGTTAATACTAACTACTTACCTATAGAGGTTAGTTATACTGTCAACCCTCAAGATGTTGAATGACCTTAGCTATATCCGATTTTTCTATGTATGGAGGTAAATGATGAATGAGAGACTAGATGAGTAGGGGACTTGTAATATTTTCATATTTTAATACAAAATATCTAATGTTTTGAAACGATCATCTATATTGCTTCTATTCAAGTAGCCAAAGGAGTTTATAAAACTAAGTCGAACAAGGAGTTGATAATCATCTAAGATTATCAAAATAAAAGAGAGTCCGAACAAGGAGTTCTACTATTTAGACAAGAAAACATCTACAGGGTTAGTAAATTGTAAACAAGTCTTTTGCAGGTAAATTGCAAACCCTAAATTGAACCACATAGGAGACACAACTAGTTTGGATTTTCAGAACCAATTATAAGGATCTCAGTAATCATTACTCTGCGTATATACTTCATCAGCAGTAACATTTTCAAGGAGTATTACAGTTCCTTGATTAGATTTGAAAAACCAAAGAAGGAAACACAAAATTGAACCTGATCAACCATATTTCAGAAAACACAAATATAATTCATATCCAACAATAAGTGCCAAGAATTCGAACAGGTTCTACAATCAAAGCATGAAAGTATGCAATAGTCCATATCGTTCTGAAACTTAAAGTAGCTAGAAGAAAAACCTTACAGACTTAGGAAGACTCAGCAGCAGGTTGAGTAACTCCATGTTTCACCAACAACTTACTCAAAACCTCTGGTGAGCATACTTGGTACTTCACTTTACCTCCTGGTGTGAGGAAAACCTCAGCTAGTTCAAGCTTTTCAGATGTTAGACTGGTGCTGTCCATGGTTTTGCTGAGGACCTTAAGAGCAAGTTGGACTGCTTCTTCCCTAGAGATATCATCCTTGTAGTCTTGCTTCAGCATAGACTGAGCAGCCTGGTTATTAGCACCAATGGCTGCAGCTTTCCAACCACTGTAGTTTCCGCTAGGGTCACTCATGTAAAGTTGAAACCCAAAGTTTTTATCCCACCCTGCAAACAGAAATGAAACACCAAAAGGACGGAGACCTCCAAACTGTGTGTAACCTTGCTTGGTATCACATAGAGACTGAACTAGCTGCTCAACGGGCATAGGCTCTTGGTATGCATATGTGTAGCGTTGGGCTTGGACCCGAGCAGTGTTGATGAGGATGTTGGCATCAGACATAATACCAGCCACAGCACAAGCAACATGATCATCAATTTTGTACATCTTCTCTGTCGAAGTTGAGGTCTGTAGGAGTTTGGAGGTAACCTTCTTTTCACCAACCAAGACAACACCATCTTTTGATAATAGACCAATAGCACTACCAGCATTGCCAATGGCCTCCATGGCATACTCAACTTGGTACAGACGGCCTTCAGGAGAGAAAATAGTGGTACGGCTATCGTATCTTCGAGACATTTTTGCTTATTTGCTTATGACTAACCTGGTTTCAAACAAAATAACAACTATTTACCAAACAGATTACACATGGAGAATGTATAAAGAGAAGATACAACAATAACTAATAAAAGCCCCATCTCAGTTCATTTGGGATCGGCTATATGAGTTCTACGCTTTAACTACGTTCTACCTTAGAATAAATTGTGTCCTAAATCCTGAAAATCATTTACCCAAGTCAATCTCGGCCTACCTTTCTAGATAAGAACAGTGCAAATTCCACAATCAACACAGAAAATTTATAATGTAACAAAATTTTATCACCATCAACGTAAACTTAAGAATAGCTGTAAGGAAAAAGTCAGACCAAGATGACAATTCAAGAAAATAGTAATGAACAACTAACTATTACTAGAAATAAGGAAACACAAAGCTTCACTAACGAAAAATCTAAAGAATTTCAACCAAAAATCTCTAAATTATATTTGGCTTAAAAGCAACATCAGCATAGATGGAAAAACATGAAATTTACACTAATAATGATGAGATGCAAACAACAACAAAATAACCACAGGATCTACGAAGTACAAAGAACCTGCCCCCAAACCTTAATTTGCTTCACTTCAAGCCTCATATAAGTAAATAAAACAAAGAACCAACATTGAAAATTCTTCTCAGACGCCATATTCCAAATCATTAGTTAACACACAACAGGAACACAATAATATCAACTCAATTACAGGCCAGAAACCATTTCGAAACTTCATCACATCAAGAGTTATGCAGCACAACAACAAAAACCACGCAACAAAAATGCAATCAAAATACTCTTACAAGTTCTAAAAGAAAATAATGTATGTCAAAGTTAACAGCAATTATTTCTAACAACAATAAATCACAAAATTTGACTTCACTTTCTTCAGGTTCCAAACATAAATAGCCAGGAATTACACACAACCGATCCAGAAACGAAAAGCCCAAACATTTAACAAAAAATTATCAGAATCTAAACAGCATCGACGAAAAGTCATACAAATCGAGGGTTTATCAGTTTCACAGAGTGAAAAATACGACCAAAAAGCTACATCAGATCTTCGAAGAAAGAAAGTGATGAATATAAGGACTATTTTACCTGTAATTACGTATCTCTCTCCTTGCGATGAATAGCGATGGCTTCTGCAGTTAACTGAGCTCTGCTATATCGTGTATCTGGCTTTTTTCTCAAGAAAAGTTTCTCCCTTTAATTTTCTCAGGAAAATTTGCTCAATGGGCCAACATAGACTCTTGGGCCTGTATATCTCATTTATCGGTCTGTGTGGGCCAAATAGGTTGACCCGACCCGGCCCATTATAAAAATTCATTTAAAAAAAAAAACAACCGTTGTAATGAAAATAAAAGGTAATGGAAGCAATGGTCATTTTAGTCCGAAATTCAAATTGAAGCAAGGCTGTAACAGAGGGCTATATAAGAATCTGCCGCGTAAAGCTTTGCCGCCACTTCTCTCTCAATTTTCTCTCTTGCTGTCTCTCTCTGTTCGCTGCAATTTCATCGGTCTCCAAGCAGCCATTCCAGTTTAGGTTTCTCCAGATTCCGTTTGTGGTATTGTGGTGTGATTTTTCTTCTTTGTTTAATTACTTGCTATGGTTTTTGTTCTGTTCGATTGTGGTTTTGTTATGTGATATTTCTGTTTCCTTTGATTAATTAGGTTTTGTTTTGATCGTCAGTTTTCTCTTTTTATTTCAATTGTTGTTTTTGTTTTTCTGTTTCCTATGCCATTCACTTTTCACTTACAATTTTTACTCTTTTTCACAACAATGACAAGAATGGATCCATTGATTGTGGTTCCCGTAGGTTTTAGATTGAATCCTATCGATGAAGAATTGATAGGATATTACCTGTGTTAGAAACACAGTCAAATATCACAATAAAATAAATCACAAGTAATATAAAACGGAAAAATTAAAATTACTACTCTTATTAAAATTGGAGGAGACTTGCACAGCAATGTCCTTAGATAGTATTTGACCGCTTACAATATTGCTTTCTTTAAACACGGTACTGCCCCAGGATATAACCTCCAAAACTCTATTTCTTTATAAAATGCAACGTAGAAATACAGAGTCTATCAAAGAACAGAATGTTTGTTTTTTTGTAGGAAAGAAGAAGAGAAGTTTTATTCAAAGTCTATTTCTATTGTATTTTTTTCCTCTCATATATAATGAGTTACGGGTAGTTAAGAAACCAAACGTCATAACTGTTGGATAAGACACAACAGTTAATGTTTGTCGATTCAAATAACCATGAGTAGTTATTTCAAATTTTAAAATAATTCAAAATAAAATTCAACAAAAAACCTAATTGAATTAGGTTACAAGGCCCCAAGGTTACAAGGCCCCAAGTGCCCCAAGGCCCATCTTTTGATAGCCCATAATTGTATAATGTCTCTCATATCCTCACAAAAGCCCTTTACTCATGTTACTTGATGAATCCAACTCATCAATCTATATATAAACACTTTCCACTTCTTCTATCTAAGCAATGTGAGATTCTTTTTCTCTACTCAAACTCATATTTTTCACAACAATACCCCACATTTGAATAGAGATAAAAATCCTACTCACTGAACTAGTATCACTTATTAGGAAGTAGTCATTTTATAACTTTGAACTTCTCTAATTGTAAATCTTATCGGGTCAACTTAGTGACGCAGTGGTTTAATTACCTTGAACTGTTCACTCTATAACAGTTGACCTAGTCAAACCGATTCACACATGATACTGTTATTCTTGATCCCTGTTCTTTATACGATGTTGTTCATTTTGGTCCTGAACATGTCCTGGTATTCATGATAGCTTTAGAGAATTTAGCCAATTTTTCATTCTCATAAATGCGACCCCACATTTACCATCATATAGGTGATATTAGATCTCTTCTTTATATCATTAAATGCATTTTATTGCATACCCTTACGTCTTCATACCAACATATCTTTGTCATAGGAATAGTTTAATTGGTTGGTGAGTTTTCAACTTGTGAGTTTCACTTTACCAGTTTGCCTATTGAACCTAGTCCCTGGGATCTCCAATTAGCTAGGTTAGGTTTCCATCTAGATCAACTCATTCGATTGGCTTCAATCCCATTCCTCTCGACAACACTTTAAATTGCTCTCTAGGAAGGCCTTTTGTTAACGGGTCCGCTAGATTTTCTTCAGACTTCACATAGTCTATTGTGATTATTCCACTAGAAAGCATTTGTCTAACTGTATTGTGTCTACGCCTAATATGTCTAGACTTTCCATTATACACTTTATTTTTGGCTCTGGCTTGAGCCGCCATATTATCACAGTGTATCCATATTGCGCTTACTAGTTTAGGCCAGACAGGTATGTCCTCTAAGAAATTTTTAAGCCATTCTGCTTCTTCTGCAGCTTTGTCTAATGTGATAAACTTAGATTCCATTGTAGATCTTGCAATACAGGTTTGCTTAGAGGACTTCCATGAAATTGCTCCACCTCCTAATGTAAAAACATAACCACAAGTGGATTTAGTTTCTGTATTATCAGATATCCAATTAGCATCACTAAATCCCTCAATCACAGGTGGATATGTCTTATATACTAATCCAAAATTTATTGTATTCTTTAAATACCTTAGAACTCGTATCAACGCAGTCCAATGATCATTTCCAGGATATTATATCTACTGAGTCTACTTACTGAATAAGCTAAATCTGGCCTTGTAGAATTCATCAAATACATTAGGCTCCCAATTACTTGAGAATACTCTAATTGTGAAACAGCAATCCCATTATTTTTCTTTAAGCTGCAGTTAGCATCAAAAGGTGTAACTGCAGGTTTACACTCAGATTGATTGAACCTTTTTAATATTTTCTCTATATAGTGGGATTGTGTAAGGATGTACCCTTCTTCATTCTTCTTAACTTGAATTCCTAATACGACATCTGCTATTCCAAGATCTTTCATGTCAAATTTGGAACTTAACATCTTTTTAGTGGAGTTAATTGCATCCTTACTTGTTCCAAGTATGAGCATGTCATTAACATACAAACATATGATAACACAAGATTTTTTCATTTCTTTGATGTATACACACTTGTCACATTCATTAATTTTGAAACCTTGAGAAAGTAGTGTGTGATCAAATTTCTCATGCCACTGTTTTGGTGCTTGTTTAAGTCCATACAATGACTTAACTAATTTACAGACTTTTGTTTCTTGTCCTTTAACCACAAACCCTTCAGGTTGTTCCATGTATATTTCTTCATCTAATTCACCATTTAAAAAGGTTGTCTTAACATCCATTTGATGAATTTTCCATTTTATTTATTGCAGCTATGACAATTAACAGCCTTATGGACGTTATTCTAGATACTGGTGAATATGTATCAAAATAGTCTAACCCTTCTTTTTGCCGAAATCCCTTAGCAACCAATCTTGCTTTATATTTATCGATGGTTCCATCAGCTTTTAGTTTCTTTTTGAAAATCCATTTGTATCCAATCGGTTTATTACCTGGTGGTAAATCAACCAATTCCCAAGTGTGATTTTGTAAGATGGATTCTATTTCGCTATTAATAACTTCCTTCCATAGGGTTGCTTCTCCAGAAGCCATTGCTTCCTTATATGTTTGTGGTTCTGCTTCCGTCAAGAAACTAATAAAGTCATGACCAAAATTTTTGGTAACTCTTAGTCTCTTTCCTCGTCGAGGCTCTTCATTTTCAATTTCTTTGTCCGAATTATTTTGGACTTCACTGAGTGTTCTCTTTTTGGAAGAATCTGTTTTATCCATTTCATATGGAAAGATATTTTCAAAAAATTCAGCATCAACAGACTCAAATATAGTATTAACGTGCATATTAGGATGGTCTGACTTAATGATTAAGAACCTGTATGCAACGCTATTTTTGGCCAAACCCAAAAATACACAATCCACTGTTTTAGGTCCGAGTTTTGTAATTTTTGGTATTGGTATACGAACCTTCGCTAGACAACCCCACACTTTTAATGTTTTGTAGGTTGGCAACCGTTTCTTCCATACCTCATATGGAGACTTATCAGTCTTTTTATGTGGAATTCTATTTAAAATGTGATTCGCTGTTAGTAAGGCTTCACCCCACAAATTATGTGGCAAACCAGAACTATTTAACATGGAATTTATCATGTCTTTTAAAGTTCTTTTTTTCCGTTCTGCTACTCCATTCTGTTGAGGAGTATATGGTGCAGTTGTCTGATGAATAATTCCATTTTGTGTACAGAATTCATCAAAGGCAATAGATTCATACTCACCTCCTCTATCAGACCTTATTACCTTAATTCGCCTTTCCAATTGATTTTCTACTTCTGCTTTATAAGATTTGAACATTTCAAAAGTTTCGTCTTTACTGCGAATCAAATACACGTAACAAAATTTACTACAATCATCTATAAAAGTTATGTAGTAATTTTTTCCACCTCTAGTTGGTATGGATTTAAAATCACATAAATCTGTATGAATTAATTCCAGTAATTCATTTCTTTTCTCTGGCACAGATTTGTGACTTTTCCTAGCACTCTTTGATTCAACACAAATCTCACATTTGTGTTTTATATCAACTTTACGTTTAGGTAATAATCCTAAATTCACCATTCTATAAATGCATCTATTATTTACATGCCCTAATCTTGCATGCCACATATCAAATGAATCAATCATATAAGTAGAATCAGTAGTAATTTTATTAATCTAAGAAACCATTACATTCAGCTTAAACATCCCCTCAGTGAGATACCCTTTCCCAATATACATCCCTGCTTTGGTAAGTACAAATTTATCAGATTCAAAAACAAGTTTGAATCCATTCTTACTCAGCAGTGGACCAGAAACTAGATTTTTCCTAATTTCAGGAACATATAAAACATCTTTCAGTGTAACAATTTTTCCAGAGGTGAATTTCAGTAAGATGTTTCCTTTTCCTTGAACACATGATGATGACGAATTTCCCATGTAGAGCTTTTCATCACCAGATCCTTCTGTAAAAGTTGAGAACAGATTTTTGTCTCCACAGATGTGCCTAGTTGCACCCGTGTCCACCCACCAGCTTTTGACATTTGTCACCATATTTGTTTCTGAAACAACAGCAGCCAAATCAATTTCCATCTCAGTATTATTGGCTTGGTTTGAATCAGAATTCTGTACATTCTGAACATTCTGATCCTTCCTATGACGACGGTCTTTTGCCTTGTGACCAACTTTTCCACATACGTAACAACTTCCTTTTATCCTCTTGGAATTGTTACCTTTCTGTGCATGTGAAGGATTCATCCTCTTTGTTCCTTTCTTCTTGCTATGCTTATGTTTTTGATTTTTGTTTTTCCTAGGGTCATTTTCCACTTGATTTGCTTTCAAATCTTTCTCACTGGATTCAGACTTGTCTCCCTTTCTGTGATCTTCTTCCACCCGAAGTCGAAGAATCAAATCCTCCATTGACATCTTCTTTCGTTAGTGTTTCAGATATATCTTAAAATCCTTCCAAGACGGAGGAAGTTTTTCCACAATTGCACCAACTTGAAAGTGATCATTCACAGAACACCCTTCTGCATGTAATTCGTGAATTAACACTTGTAGTTCTTCAACTTGTTTAATCATAGACTTGTTGTCAACCATCTCGTATTTGAGAAATTTTCCAACAACAAACTTTTTCGCACCTGCATCCTCTGTCTTGTATATTTTTTTTCCAGTAATTCCCAAACACTCTTCGCTGTTTCACATTCAGAGTAGATGTCATACAACGTATCATCAAGCCTGTTCAGAATGTAATTCCTGCAAAGGAAATCTGACTGTTTCCAGGCTTCCAGTGTCATGAAATTTTCTTTAGTCAGAGGATCTTCACTAAACACAGGAGCATCTTCTTTGACAATATGAGCCAATTTCATGGTCGTCAGCCAGAATAACATCTTCTGCTGCCAACGTTTGAAGTCCAAGCCTTTAAACTTCTCAGGTTTCTCATCGTTCTTGGAACTGTTGTTATTTGATTGTGAATCCATGAATACTGTCTAAGAATGTTAGAAACACAGTCAAATATCACAATAAAATAAATCACAAGTAATATAAAACGAAAAAATTAAAATTACTACTCTTATCAAAACTGGAGGAGACTTGCACAGCAATGTCCTTAGACAGTATTTGACCGGTCACAATGTTGCTTTCTTTAAACACGGTACTGCCCCAGGATATAACCTCCAAAACTCTATTTCTTTATAAAATTGCAACGTAGAAATACAGAGTCTATCAAAGAACAGAATGTTTGTTTTTTGTAGGAAAGAAGAAGAGAAGTTTTATTCAAATTCTATTTCTATTGTATTTTTTTCCTCTCATATATAATGAGTTACGGGTAGTTAAGAAACCAAACGTCATAACTGTTGGATAAGACACAACAGTTAATGTTTGTCGATTCAAATAACCATGAGTAGTTATTTCGAATTTTAAAATAATTCAAAATAAAATTCAACAAAAAACCTAATTGAATTAGGTTACAAGGCCCCAAGGTTACAAGGCCCCAAGTGCCCCAAGGCCCATCTTTTGATAGCCCATAATTGTATAATGTCTCTCATATCCTCACAAAAGCCTTTTACTCATGTTACTTGATGAATCCAACTCATCAATCTATATATAAACACTTTCCACTTCTTCTATCTAAGCAATGTGGGATTCTTTTTCTCTACTCTAACTCATATTTTTCACAACAACCTGTACAACGAGCTTTTCAGTTATGAAAAGTTTAAAGACTGTTATGCGAAAGAAATTGATTTATATTGTAATTTTGAGCCGTGGGAAGTATAGGAGAAGTGTAGAGGATATAAGAATGATGCTGCATTCTACTATTTTACTCCTTTGAAGAAGAAGAAGGCAGCTAAAGCTTCTACTTCGCGAATCAGCAGAACTGTTGGTTCTGGAACCTGGGCTGGTGAGAATGCAGTAAGTAGGATTGAGATTCCAAATAGTGGAGTGTCTGGGTTGAAGAAAAGGTTTCAGTATGAGAAAGAAGGCTTGAGATATGATGGTGGATGGTTTATGGATGAATAATCGATTTCAGGGTATAATAACATTGTTGTCTGTTGTCTCAGACGAAATAACTGAAAGTCTAAGAAAAGAACTAATAGTTGTGGTGATGAAGGTGAGGAAATGTCAAAACGCAGGAGGACAGGATCAATACTTCACAATTGTTCGAAACAGGTGAACAATTATGAAGCAATGTCATGTACTACCTCTTGCTCAGAAACAGAGTTGTTTGTGCCTCAAGAAAGTTCTTTTCAACAGTTGGATAGCAGCAGGATTCGACATGTGAACAATTGCCGTGAAATGAAGCCCTTTACTTCATGCTCAGGAACACAGTTGTTTGCGATTCAAGAAAGCGATTCTCAACTGTTAGATAGCAGCAACATATAACAACAGGCAGGAGATTATCCAAATCAGGCTATAACAATTGATTGCAACATTATATTAAATTAAAGTAATGAATCATTGATGTCTTGAAAACAATTTTCTTCAGCAAGCGACACTACAATCATTTTTTATTCGAATCCTGAAGTCAGCACATCCTCCTCACTAATGTGTGATCAGCAAATGCAGGGGACTGGCGGTCAAGCAAACTCGGATCAGATTAAATAAAGGTGATTTTAGGCCAGAGACAGCAGAAACATCTGACAGTTGATTACTACAAAAACAACAGAATGTGTAAAACTGTAGAATGTAGTTTAATTAGAATGTAACATATAAAGTTATGTTTAATGAATGGTTTCTTTTAAAATGATGTTTTGAATTTAATGATTTTTTTTTTGTTTTTTTAAATGATAATGGTGTCAATGTAGGAAATTAATCTTGAGAACACATTTAGTGAAAACTTCCCTTATTTATTCGGATCATAAAAATCAAATAAGCTTATCAAAGTTGATAATCATATATTTCTATGGAAGTTATTAGCTAAAGTCATAGTTGCAGCTATATATATCGGTTGCTATTTGTTCGCTGTCAGTCGCTTTTGAACGTAGTCCAGGTTGTCGAAGGTTACAATGGCGTCTGAGGTGAGTTCATTTGTAGTTTTGTGTTTCTGCTGGATTTGTGTAGTGGTTTGATATTACATGTGTTGTATATTTTTTAGTTGTTCAAGTTTTGCTTTATATATTAGTAAAAAAGTCTTACCTAGGGTTAGATTTTTTGTTTAGTTTGTTGTTCATATTGTCCGTTTGTCACATTTTAGTTGTTAATGCCAAATGACATTTGTATTCGAAGTTCATAAGACTATGAATAATATTCACAATCTTTATTCGTTGTTGTTAGAATGGTAAGCGTAGGTTATATATAATTGATTGAATGGAAACCGTGGAAGGTGCTTATTCTTGACTTGTGATCTGAAAAAATTTATTTGTAAATTGTGATATTTTTATTGCCAATGGTAGTTTGATTTGTGTACTTTAATATTCTGCGAAATACTATAGTTTTGTGTGAAATCTTTGTGACTATTGTTTGTGGTGATTGGCAAATGTGTTTTTTTTTAATGTGAACAATCATTTATTGTTTCTGAATGATGTAAAATGGATATTTTCACTTTTTATAAAATGCTTATGAATTGTTTACTATCAACACGCTTTTGTATAATGTCTAAAATGTCTAATTATGTCTGAGATATATATTCATAGTGTATGTATAAGTTTGTGAACTCCTATTCACAGAATGTGAATTATAATCATAGTTATGTTACTGCTAACTCATTTTCCTTCACATGTGTTCTTGTTCAGGCAGCATGTGGACCATCACTTCATTAACAGCAGTATGTTAGCTGAGAGCCTACAACCAAAGTATTAATACCCCAGGATCGACATTGATGCTTTTAGATAGATGTTGAAGAAGATGTATGGCAATCAGAAGAAGAATTCTGCAATCCTGAGGACCTTATTCTTTTCCCAACTGACCTACAAAAGGAAGCTCTAAACTCACCTATTTGAATCATGGGCACAGAATGTCAACCTAATTGGATTGAGATTGAGCATGGCTGCCACTATGGGGATTTTATTTATGGAACTTTATGCATGTTTTTAATTTGAGGATGATGTTTATTTTTTATTTTTGTGATTGTAATATCTGATGATGATGTTTATATTTTGTACACTTTTGAACATGTTTTAGATTCACATTATTATGATATTTATTCTCAGTTTATGATCCTATTTGCAACATATTGGAACACTATTTATACACAGACTGTGATCAATGATCACAGTTTCTGTAGCAGGCTGGGTAGTCGTTGTTGGAAGACATAATCAACCCAGTAAGAGTCCAGATTTGAGCATGTGAACTTAGTCATTGTAATCATGAGTGGGAGGATTACATGAGTGGTAGTCATATTTTATAAGAACTTATTAGTTGTAATCATGAGTGGCAAGATTATATTAGTGTATTGTGTCCATATCCAATAGTTGCTCAAAACATGAGTAATTAGACAAGTAGAAGGATGAAGTGGTATACACTCATATACAATAGTTTCCAAAACATTATGCAATGATGTGAAGACCCATAATATGTCATGTATAGTACCAAGAGGCCTATATTTGACTTTAGGGATGCCATGTCATCGACATGAGTGTATTGTGAACGGAATTCACAGACTGTGATATTAACATTTGTTGTCAGATTGAATTTACCATCAATAAAAATCTTTCATAATTTTATAATCCCCTTTGTTTTTTCCGTACTCTGAAATATTCAGAGTGTGAACATCAATTATTTTTGAGCACATGGTTGTACTGTGAACCGTGCTCACAGACTGTGACCCGTAATCACGAGCTGTGATTAACGCTCACAGTTCGTCCAACGAGTTAAAGAGAAACTACAGTCATGATTATTCAATCCACTAAACATTTTTTTGATGAGAAATCGTTCTTCGGTGGTAGTGCAAAAATGACCCTAAGCCTTAGATGCTAAAAAAATGAGCAAGTATACAAGAACAATGAATGGGTGGTAAGCATGCATATTCAATTGTTTCCTAAATGTTATGAGATGATGTGGATCACCTTAATATGTTATGTTTAGTTGGAGGATGCTCATCCTTGCCTTTTGGGATGCCATGCCATCCACATTGTTGTACTGTGAACAATGCTCACAGACTGTGACCCGTAATCACGGCTGTGATCAATGATCACAGTTCGTCCAACGAGTTAGGGAGCTAGTGGAGTCACCATTATTCAAGCCCCTTAACCTTCTTTTTTGATGAGAGATTGCTCTTCGGTGGTAGTCCAAAAATGACCCTAAGCTTTAGTTGCTCAAAAAATGAGCAAATATACAAGAACAAGGAAGGGGTGGTAAACATGCATATTCCATTGTGGCCTAAATGTTATGAGATGATGTGGATCACCTTAATATGTTATGTTTAGTTGAAGGATGTCCATTCTTACCTTTTGGAATGCCATAATTGACATTGAAGCTACTGTGATCTCTGATCACAGGTGTGACCTGAAACGCCATTCACAATCTGTGATTGTAGTTCACAGCTACTGTAATAAGTAATTAAACATGACTTGAATTATAAATACAGATCATATAATACATAAATAAACACAGTACAGAGTCTGTGATTGTAATTCACAGCTAATATACAACATAGTAAAATACAGATCACACTCTGTGAATACAGATCACATATAATTACCCTTATCTAACTACACGGTAATGGTCATACTATGACATAATAGGCTGAGGGCTATCCAATGTCTCAGTTTCGGTAGAATCTATGTGAGATGACTGATCTGCGTTTGTCTCGTCGACACTAGCTGGTGCGGAAACAGAACATGTTCTCCTTGTATGATCCGCGCCACCACAACGCTTGCAATGCATAACTCTACGGCGCCTTTCTTCTGATCTATCCACATTTGTTGTCCCACTAGTACTCCCGATGGACGACGAAACAGGATTACTACATGTTCTCATTGTATGACCCAACATTTGACACCTACCACACTTTTTTTGTCTTGTACCTTCAATAGCTGAACGATATCTTTTTTCTTTAGATCGTCCGGTCTGAGGCTTCTCTATCATAGGAAGGACTGTCATGTCTGATGGCCTCCATGTTTCTGGACCTGGTGCAGGATTGATTGTCTTCCCATACGCACCTTGTAAGAATGCTTTACTATAATATTCATGACCTAACTCACTAACTCTGACTCGGGCAAATCTATATCATAGAAAACCAAATATAATTAAAAGTAGCAACTAAAAGTAAGAATAGTATAAAGTTTTAACGTATTAACAGCCCTCTATGATTTGTATTCACAAACTATGAACACCATTCACAAACTATGAACATAAATCACAGACTAGATCAGACAAGTCGAAATAAAACTGGTAATTTTACCTTGCATATGCTATGGCGTGAAAACAAGAAAACTGATCTAAATCCCAGCGACCACACATGCATGATCTCTCCTTTAAATTTACTATGCCCTCTCCCAATTCTGAATGTTTTACCTGATACTTTAATGATTCGCGAATGGGGTAGACATTGCATTTATATACTATTTCATTCATGTCGTTGATTTTGGCAGAGGCTGCTTCTGTGATGGAAGTTTGGTCGAAATCCTATCAATAAATTGCTGCAGTGTCGTGTTTAAATCGAAAACCTCAGCCCCGGGTTCTCCACCACTATATTCAGTATCATTTCACTCTACGTCGTAGAATAGAACAGCTCTTACATAATTCATCTGCAAAAATTAATTCAACCAGTAAGATAACAATATACCATCATCAGTTCATGAATTTATGATCTCTATTCGCAAACTGTGAATATAACTTACACATGTTTACATTATCAGTTCACAGTCTGTGAAAAGAAAACACTGTCAATAATAATACAGTCCATCAGTTCACAAACTGTATTATAGTTGGCAGTGTTATCTGCTCACAAACAGTGAATAACGATCCTGGAACTACGAAAATTCATAGATTATGAACAAGGATCACAGACTTTCAACAACAATACATTACAAATTCCAATCAACATATAGAATCGACAGAAACAAAATTTTCAATAGCAGCAAGTCAAGAAAACCTAAATAGAGATTAATTTATCATACAAAAAGATTGCTAAGGAAGTACATAGGGATCCCCTCCAAGTCTTTCTATATCTCTATCTATCTAACCACTTAACTCAATATAATAGCAGTTTTAGTCCATTGCACTGATGTTTTTTATTATAACAACAGTTTTGGTCCAGTTTCAATTTTACAACAGTTTTCATCACGCCTTATAGTTTCTTTTTGACAGTATTATCATGACTATAAACAATGTACAATTCAAAGACTGTGAACTGCTCAAACATTCAACAACAATACACATCAATATTCACAGCCTCTGTATTATGCAATGAATTATCTACTACCAATTACATATTTATCAATTCACAGACTGTGAATAACAAAGAAATACATGAATAACAAAGACCAACTATTTCAATATAACAGCTTTAAGCATCCAACAATTATTACTATTACAAACCCAAAATGCATCAAATTTAAATCAATAGCTTACCTTTTATATCAAAGAAAATCAAGCAGTCCCACGACCTAGCGGCAGATGAGACACGAGCTAGCGGCAGACTACCATGACCAGAACCTTACATTCATCAATTCTTCAATTCTCTCCACACTAGTCGACGACTTCAGCAGTAGGATGTAGATTGATTAAGTCACAATTGGAGAGAATGACGCAAAAGCTTTCAACGAAATCAATAACCGTCGACAAAAATGGAGGATTTCAATTCGGAGGAGAAGAAGATGGAGGCTCTTGATGAATTAGGTGAAGAAGAAGTTGAGGCTTCGATCAATTAGGTCGTAATTAGAAAGGATGACACAGAATCGATAGCTGTCGACGAAAATGGAGGATTTCAATTCGAAGGAGAAGAAGATGGAGGTTTTCATTGTTACAAATGGAGAAGGAGAAGATGGAGGCTTCGATTGATTAGGTTGATGGTGGAGAAAAAGAATGAGGCATCAGTTGAAAGAAGAAGATCGTTTTTTCTGAATTTCATCCGTTGAAGCAAAATAGAACTGGTCCAAACTGGTTGAAGGGAAATTTTTGGATGTTTGATTTTATTTTTTGTTTAGTAAATTAAAAATATATTTTTATTATTTTTTTTATTCAAAAGGGTAGTATGGGAAGTTAGGCCTATAGGATGAAAACAAACTTTTAAAAAGTTTAGATTTGTATGATTTTTAAAATGGGCCTATAATTATACTTTAAACTTTTGGTGGCCTATAAATCTAAAGGACCCAATAGTTTTTGTAAGTAATAAGCTAAAATTACAATTTTTCCTATTCAATTTAAAATTTATAAATTAATTATTTAATTAGATAATTAAAAACATAATAAATATACACTACGGAATTCCTAATCTACTCTCATTCCTGGCCATTTGAATCACTCACACATAGCTTGTACCACTCTCGAAATTAAGAATTTTAAATTTTTTTAAATGATGATTTTATTTTAATGAATAGTCTTTTTCTTAAAATTATAATAACCCACATTATAATCAACTAATTAGTTAGTTGAATGTTCGAGAGTTAAGAAATCGTTAATATAGAAAATTAATCATGAAAATACATTTAGTGAAAATTTTCATATTTGTTCTGATCATGAAAATTAAGCTATTAACGGATTCTAAAGTTATATTTTCATGTTTAAAACCAAAAATTACCATTATTTTTAAAAATTCGAAATTTCCATTTACTGTCATTTTGACTAGAAACTATATTTTAAATTCAAAAACGTTATTTTTCCGCTCTCAAAAATAAATTTGATTCTAAGTTTCGGTATAATCTAGTTCCCTCAAATCTTATTCCAATTTCTTTTTCTCTCTTATTTATTCCTCCGAGAATTTTATAGAACTGAAAATAAATAATTAGTTCGATAGAAAAAAATTTTGTTTAAATAAACCAAGCAAAAAATTTGGGTTCAAAATTCAGCGTTACATTTAAAGAACGAATTTAAACAATAATATTATTTAAATATTTTTAAAATAATTTTAATCATTTTACTTTATTTATTTTTGTATGAAGTATAAAAGAAATTCCAATTTTCACAAAAATAACTATATGTTGTAATAATTTTTGTATGGAGTACCACTTCAGTCCCGAGGCAGAGGCGGAGCCAAGGGGGGGCTGGTGGGGGCCATGACCCCCCAAGGCTCTGAAATATTATCAATTATTTGAAAATAAATAAAATGTGATGATTGTGGCTGAATGGTAAAAGTAGGTTTTGTTATCACTCAAGTGCATGGTTCAATTCCATGCTATTACATTTTTATTTTATTATTTTTTTTAGCTTTCTTTATAAATTTAAAATCTTATAATTAAAATATAATATAAAAAATTATTTTAAAAAAATATCTAAATTTTAATAAATAATTTATATATCTAAATATTAAATTTATTTCCTAAATTTAAAATTTTATAATTAAAATATCATATAAATAAATATTTTAAAATAAGACCTTAATATCTAAATTTTAATAAATTATATATTTAAATTTTAATAAATTATAATAGTAAATAATTTTTATTATATATTTTTAAATATTTTAAAGATATATATGAAAAATTCAATAAATATAAATTTATAATACACAATAATAAATACTTATTAAAATATATTATATCATAACGCATAACTTTCCATAAATTATAAAAGTGTATAACTTATAATATCTACTTTTAAAAATATTAAAATATATCGTATCATATGAAAATTTTCAATAAATTATATAAATTATTTTATACTATATATTTTTAAATTTAAATAAAATATATCTAAAAAATTTAATAAATTATAATAAATATAATATATACTATATTTTAAATTATAATTTACCGTACCGCGGGGCGCTGCCCCGCACCCCGTTTCCCTTTCGGCCCCTCCTATCTATTGTTCCTAGCTCCGTCCCTGCTCCGAGGACAAATGTTCAGGTCTGAAAAGGCTGTCAGAGAGTTTGTAGGCCTCTGCCGATCAATTTTCCAACTAGTATGAAGAATTCTTGATTCAAACATGAAAAAAATGTAAATATTATTTTAATTTCAATTTCTATTCATATGAAAAATACAATTCTGAATAGTTTGGCTTTATACAATATATGGAAACACTTTTTAAGCGATAAATTTTGGTTTTTCTTAATTAAATAGCAAGTTGAATGTTTTTACTATTTTATATAGTTATTCTCTTTGAGTAATATAATTTATTTAAAATAAATAAATAAAATTGATGAATGAATATAAATTTGAAATATATATATATTTAGGCATTATAAATTTTATTTAAATTTATACATTACTTTTTAAAAAAATTACAAAATCAGGTCTGATTTTTAAAAAAAAAAAAATGTAGAAATATTACTTTTCTGAAATTGTGATCACTTGTGTGATTTAAAAATTTGACTTATTTTTTAAATAAAATTTGTCAAAATCAATTTTTATAATTTTTATTTATATACTTAAAATCAATTCTATAAAATTTATTTTTAACAAAAAAAATCTCACCATTCATATGTAAATAATATTATTAATATTTGAGATTCATGTATAGCCATCAGTGGCGAATTATTTTAACAATTTGATTAATAGTGGATTAATGATATAGTATTTGAAAATTAATGTTTAATAATAAATAACACTATTAGTAGTTTCAATTATAAAAGAACATAAAAATAAATTTACATTACTGCTTATGATATAATATATTAAATTTTTTAATATTTATTAATAATATTAATGTAATAATTTTTTTACATTAATTTAAAATTATTAAAATTTTCACATGATACATAAATTGAATTATGTATCTTAAGGTACAACTCTCACTGCACATTTTATCAATAATCGTTCACGAAAAACCTAACCATCAATCCCTTGTCACCGAAAATAACATTAAGAATTATAATCATCTGAATTAAGATCAAACAAATCAATAAGGGTAATTATTTAAATCCGATTACTAATTCCCACAACATGATGTACACGGTCACTTGCTGCTTGTTTGTTTTCCTAATGTCATCAAGTTTATGTCTTAATTCATTCATCCAATTTGATTAAATCGGATCAGATAATTGTAAGTGATTGGATTGGATAAATTATAAATAATGTTGTTTTTAGGTTACATAGATAGGATTAAAGTTAAAAGTAAAAATACTTAAATTAATTTTTAGATAATTTTTTTAATTTTCAAAGTGTTAGGATTTTCGGTAACTAACTCGATGATCAAAATCAAAAATAGACAAAACGCACAAATGATATATCGTGGTTAGCAAATTGTTTAATCCATGGAAGTCAACTACTTTCTATTTCGAAATAATTTTATAAACAATTAGACAACTCTCTCTTAATAATCTATCAAACAATCGTATTCAATCAATCAATCAAACCAATTGATGAACAGATAACTCAACTCACAGACCCTCTGTGCTCTCAACCAATATCATCTGTCATACTCAAAACTCTAGAGTACATATCATATTTATAACTAACATCAAACCTAATTCATAGAGGAGTATCTAACTTAATAAGGAAATAAAATCTAAACCAAACTAGAAATCAAACCAAAACAAGAAAATTAAATCCTTCTCAAATAAAAAAACAAACAATTAGGAAAAAGATCCAAAACTCAAAATAGGAAATCTTTCCTAAAAATAAATCCTCGTGATTCAAGACAATCCTAACACAAAGATTTAAAATAAATATTCAAATCATTTTCTAATGTGGTTAATTTATATATTATATAAAAGGATTCCACAGCTTGCCCACGTGGCATGGCTAGAATTCTTCTATTCCCGGTTATGAAATTAGGCTAACATTAAATATTATTTACACTTATGCCATTTTTAAAACTTTTTCAACTTTTAACTTTATTTTTACTTCTACTTTAATTATCCCTATACATTATTGTCCTATGTTTTCTTCAAGTTTCAATATATAAAGATTTGAGATATTAAACTTATATAATTATTTATACATAAATAATGATTTTATTATTTAAATAAATTTCGAGAGTTTACGCTTTCTAACATATATCAGTTACCGATTAAAATCTCTATATAAATCATTCACGTTCAAATAAATGTTCCTCGCTTAAACTTCAGTGCTCTCACATGTATTTTCATGTTCTTTTATATATTTCGTTTATTGTCTCTTCCATATATTTAGAATTTATTTATTTATTTATTTATTTATTTTTAGAGATTTATTATTGATGTTATGAAATCGAGATCTTACATTTTTCTTCAATTTGGATTTATTAGAACTCTCCCCTCTAATCTTGGTCTATCTGGCGGTAAAATCCATGAATTCTTTCCAGCATATTAGATTCATACTACATCATCCAGCTTCAGCTTTCATATATATATATTTTTATGTATTTCATTTAAATTTATATATTATTTCTTTTTTCTTCTTATGTTTCTATTAGTTTCATGAAAAAAATATATATGACATATTTTCTGTTTCCTCAACTTTTAAAAAGAGAAATATTAGTATAATAGTTTATTCTATATATTTTCAAAGAATATATGTATGATTTATATATATATCATAATTAGATAATGTGACGTATCTTTTCAAAAACATATATGTATGATTATTTCATTTTTATTATGGATTTAAAATCAATTTTTATATTATTTACACAATTTTTATTATACAATATAAATTAAAAATATAAGATAGAAAAAATACAATCAACATAAAATAAATATAAATAAGAAATGCTCAATGGGAAAATCAAAGAAAATTAGAAAATAAAATATAAAATAATAATTATAATAAATAATAAGTAATTGATTATCTTAATAATGTTTAGTATTTTCATTTCCTATATATACATTTAACTGTTTTAATATAATAAATATATAACAAATACATAGAAATATATAAAATTTTATTTATTAATTAATTAATAAGTAATTTTAATTAGACTTAATATCTTCAAACTAATATTAATAGTATCAAATAACTAATTACTATCAAATATCAATTAATATTCATAATGATCAAAATAATAATATAGTAAGAAAAATGAAAAACAATTAAGTTGGGGAATCAATATTATTTAACATTTAATCAATACAATAAGATAAAACAGATAATAAAGAGTTGATAAATTAAAAATATTTAATAATATAATATATTAAAATAAAGTAAAGAATTAAACTGTAAACCATTATATACAATTTTTTCCATGTTTGAAATTTTAAATGGCCTTTCAAAAATTTTTATTACCTTAAAAATTATGTGTTACTAAATTATTTTATAATTTAATTAAAAAATATAGAAAAAGTAATATAACAAATTATCAATCCGCGCAACGTGCAACCTATAATTTAATTATAAATAGATTCTTGAAAAATTTAAATAGAATATTTTTTAAAAAAAATTTAACTATGTAACCTAGTACTATAAATATTTAAGAACAATACAAATATCATTGGTTTAGTTTACAAAGTGATTGACTAGAGCCTAGGAATCATGAAAAAAAATAGAGATTATCTAAGTAATCCAGTTATTCTATGAAAGTCATATGATAAGAGTTTATACATGAGATCATAACTAATTGTAATTGAATTCGGGTGTGAGAAAATGATATCTAATTTTAACTGTTATTTTATTGTTGCATCGTCAATTGAATTTTAGACCCGTCCTAATGGTCTTAGAATTTTCACTAAAAATTTTAGTGTCTTATTTTCAATTCTTATTCTTTTGTTCATATATATTTGTTTAGTTTATGGTTATCTATACTCTTTTGCAATTGATTATTGCTTTCTTTAAAATATTATATAAGAGTTATTCAAATTTTTCCAACAATAATTCCATTCAACTAAATGTAGAAGGTTATCTTCATCACATTCAACTACCTAATAAGTTTGGTTTCTCTTAACTTATTCATTTTAAGTACTCAATACACATTTATCCAATTCTATACCGCACTCATCCATTTGTTTTTTTCAACTTAATATTGAATGGGTCTGAAAACTTAAATTCAGTTATTTAAATATTTTTTTTTAAAAATAAAAAATTAAACTATTTATTTTTTTTTAATTTTTAAAAAAAAATAAAATAAAATAATTTTCATCTAAATCCATTCAGATTTAACTGAAACTGAATGGATTCATTTTTCTATATATGTTTACATAAATATTCTTTTATTAATAAGTGCGTTCTTACTTTAGCATAAATATTAACATATGAATTATTATTATTTTTAGTTATGTATATATTTTTTGATATTTATTGATTATGAATTTCAATAAAAATAATATATTTTATTATTTATCACAGGATTGATTATAGATATATGCATTTGGCTGTGAATTTGAATAAACATAATAAATATTATATAATAAAAATAATAAATATTGTAATTGTTAATTTAAATGAAAATAATAAATACGGTTATTTTAAATTTCAAAAAAAAATTATTGTTATATTTTCAATGAAAATAATAAATGTTCACTCACATAGTAAATTTCAATAAAAATACTTCTTCCGTCCCATTTTAAGTGTCGTTTTAAAGAATCAAGTATGTAATAATGTTGAATTGAAATACTTACCCATATTAAAGTATAATAGAGTAATTAACATATATATTTGTCAACTTATTGTATATTCTTATCTAGTTAATGCACATTGACAGTTTCCTTCATATGTGTTTCCTCCACTTTGATCACTTAAAGTGGAGAAATTATGTCTGGGAACGAGTTCTCCACGTCATTTTGTTCACTTGGATAACCCTCACAATCAACACGTGACACGTGGTGAGTTTTTAATTATAAAATTTTTAAGTGTGAACTCGTTTTTACAGCTCCTCTCTCTTTCTATCACCGCACTATCTCTCTTGGATCGACCATTTCTTTTCATGAGCTTTGATAAAGTGTTATAACCTTCTATTTTAAAACTTAACAAATAAAAGTATAAAATACAATTAGAATCTCACGTTATTGATTTGATCGAATGGAGTGCTTTCAAATGTCTCTACTTTTAAAATACGTCATTCTAATTCATCTCCGTTTCGAACATAAAATCACAAATAAACCTAAAAAATAAATTTAAAAAATAAAAATCAAACAAAACAAACAAATGAATAGCAGCGGCAGTTTTTTTGTTCTCCAGGGATGCAGACAAATCGTCGATCGAACAAGAAAGAGAGAGTGAGTGCATCATTTGAAGGAGAGAGAGAGAAAGGTATATCGACTAAAGGAGAAAGATGTGAGTGCATCAATTTAAGAAAAGAGAGAAAGCTGCATCAATTAAAGGGGAGAGATGAGCTTTTTTGAATTGAGAATTTTAGCATTAAAAGCTAAGTCGCTTCACACCATATGTCAAGTAGTGATTGGGAGGGTTCTCCAAGTGGACAAAATGACGTGGAGAATTCGTTTCCACGCATAATTTCTCCTAAAAAAATTAAAGTGAAAATAACATATTTTATCATGGACCGATCGGTCTAAGAAAAATCACTTTTCAAACTAGGGTTCGTAACTTTTTGACCGAATTTGGTCAGAAATTGCATTTTGGTACAATAGTTTTAACCATTTCGAACCGAATCAGTCCGAAATGGTAAAATACTGGACCAAAATGCCCAGTTCAGACCGACGATGACTGTTATCTTCAACCTTCATCCACAAACAATTTCAGATAATAATCACCAAAAATCTCAGCTTCTAATGCCTTATAACAATCTTAAATGAGGTCCACAATCCTAAAGCATATTTAATAATCAAGACTTTAAATCCTAAACCACATACCTAATCTCCAATGGTGATGTGGGATTGCAAATACAAGAGAATATAAAAGTATCTCCAACGGGATGCTTGAACTCGATGCTTAAAAGAGAGAGAATACTATATTAATTGAAATTATTATTACAATTAGAAGTCCAAGAAGGAGAGAGAATGTCAAATGTTACTCCTAACATCGATGTTGAGGGAATAAAAAATAATAAAAATGGATGAAATGATGACATGTATTCAATATTTATTATTATTATTATTTAATAACCCAATAGTTAGATAACACTTGTTAAACTTGTTTATAATGAAGATGCTACCATTGCATTAGATGGATGTTAGGAGAAATGCACACATGTGTAACACCTACCATTAAGCACTCAACCATAGGTGATACCACTGCAGATGCTCTAAATATGTCTGGAAAATTTTATAGTGAGAAAATTTGAAACTTCAAATAAAAAATAAAAAAACTCACTTTAACCAATGGCAAATACCTTAAAATCAGTGACTGGGCAGCGACTTTTTATTGGCCACAGTGACTTTTTCTATCGACGGTGAGATTCTTGTGATTAAATGGTATGACGAGAGCGTTAGGGTTTGGTCGTGATTTCAAAATGAAAGATTCGGTCGGGAGAGTTTGAAAGGTTTTGGAAGGTTTGAGATTAACCATCGATTAATGTGAAAGTGTCTAACTTTCTATTTTTAACTGTTACTTCGTTTTATTAAATTTTTATTAAATATTCATCACTTTTTTATTTATTAAACAATTTCCACATAAAAAAAAAAGGATAAAATGAAAATTTATGATAGAGACTCACACGCTTGTTATTATTCTGGAATAAAAGTGAATAGATATAAAA
Source organism: Cardiospermum halicacabum (assembly GCA_031304145.1). Classification (NCBI taxonomy): domain Eukaryota; kingdom Viridiplantae; phylum Streptophyta; class Magnoliopsida; order Sapindales; family Sapindaceae; genus Cardiospermum; species Cardiospermum halicacabum. The sequence goes on from CM062392.1 coordinate 2,368,869, forward strand.
TAGTATATATATATATATATATATATATTCAAATTTTAGACCATGTATATATAGAGATGATTAAAAAAATTAATAAAATAAATTATTATTAAAAATTAAATTGAAAAAGATTTAAAATTATTTTAAATATTAATTAAAATGTTTTTTTTAAATTTTTTATAAAAATTACCAAATACAAAATAAATAATTCAAAATTTAAAATTTAAAATTTAAGTACTATTTTAAAATTCTAATAGAAAACTTTTAGCAACACAATATAAATATTTATATATTGATATTGAAAAATACAACAGTGAAAAATTAGCACAGTTAAAATAAAACACACCAATACCCTTTTATTGAAGTTAAAAAACATTAGTACTTGAATAAAACCCTAATGGCAGTGAAGAAGCCAACATGGCAAGGAAAAAGTATAAAAGCCCAAATGCCAGTCCCCAAATGGAATAAGAAAGACAAGAAAAGAAAAGGAAAGACCAATACCGCCGCATCAACTCATACGAGTTCAAGCCCTCCAGATGTTAGTGCAGGCCGATGGTTGAATGAAGCCGCCTACGGATGGTTGATGAGAGCTTTGTTGAGGCCATTGGATCAGGATATGTTGCAGGAGAAAACATCATCGGTGAGGGCACCGGTTGAGGTGACGAACTGCGTGCCGGAATCTGTGATTTTGGGTTGCGTCGTTTTTTGATGCAGCATATAACCATTTGGTCATAGCCTTCAATGGAATACTCCAACATGGTCCACCTTCGGTGATGTGGTGAATCTTCATTCTCGTAATGGAACGTTTTCTTAATCCCTGAGAAATTCATTCCCGGAATTGTTATTTCCCTTCCCTTTCCTCCTCTAACCCACCTTCCGGATCCAATCTTTCGATTGATTCTGGAAGAACCCGAAGCCATCTTCGCCACAGGACTGAAGAAGTAAGCAGCATCTTCAGAGTTCCATAAATTCCATGGCTCTATGTCTCCGTACACATTCATTTCTGCAAAATAACAGTCATGTAAATCAGGGTTGTAAATCTTACGGTAGAGGTAGTGTCCAATCAATCTTTCAGCTGAAGGACGAAACCTAATGTCTTCCTCTGAAACTTCAGTTGATGACATTGGTTTAGAGAGTGACATTGTTGTTCTAGAGTGAATGAAATATTTGATTCCTTCAGTGAGTGAGAGGAGGGTGATATTTATAGGGAACATTACTTACCCCTTGAAATAACATAACATGCACAAAAGTTAATACAGAGGCAGAAAGGCCTTTGCTTTGTTTTACAGGATGTGTTAATTTTAGTGATGGTTCTGGAAAATTTTTCATCTAGGGAAAATCCATTCTTGCCTGCTTGGTCGGTGTGTGTCGTGATAAAATCCAAAATATGAGGTGAGCACTGCTGTCATGCTATTCAATCCCAATTGACGAGCATTACTCAAGTAATTTTATAATTTATTGTATTAGTACTGTAATATAGTACTCAGAAATTCTGTATTTAAATTAGTCACTGTTGTAGTTTCTATAGTTATCATTTATGGTTATTTAAAAAAAAAAAAAAAAAAAAACCGTAATGTTTTCCAAATGTTTCAGCTACCGCTTTTGAAAAATTTTGTAAAATCACCTTATGAGCAGTTTTGGTGTTGCATGAGTAATTTTGATTTTAGAAAATTTTTAAATCTTCAAATTAAAATATTTAGAATTTCACAACCACTCATACAACACCAAATCCGATCACAAAAATATCAAAATCACTAGTGGTTTTGATTTTCGGGTGGTTTTGCCGAACTTTTCAAAATCAGTGGCTGAAACGTTCGAAAGAATGATTTTTTAATTTTTTTTTTTTTTAATTTTTTTATTTTATAAAATAACCCTATCATTTAAATAGACATTTGGTAGTAATCAATATTGTAAGATTATATAGTTAATGTGAAGAGATAAAAACAAAAGTATGCAAGGTCATTAATATATTTACATGATGATGATTTGAAAGTATGCAAAGGAGAAGAAGGTGAAAAGTTTGGAATGCCTACTTGCATGGATGCACGTGGAGTATATAAAGGAAGGTCCTGTTCCACCACGTCAGCATATATGCCCACCAATCAGAATTCAACACGTGGCAGTTTTTTATCTTTTATTAAATAAAAGATCAATTAAAAGTAATCCAACAAAACGACGTTATCTTTTCATCTGGTTCAGTTCACCTTTACTTGTTCTTTCTTCGACTACCCAATCGCTCTTTCACAACTTTTTCCGGTGATGATTTCTTACTACTCTCTTCAACGACACCCCCTCCGATTACTATCTCTCTGACTACTCTCACTCTCCGGCGATGTTCTCTTCAATATTCACTCAGATGATTTCTCTTTGATTTCTCAGATGAGAAGAGAGTCCACACAGACAGTAGTCAGATGGAGTCATCAAACTGAGAAATCAAAGAGAAATCATCTGAGTGAATATTGAAGAGAACATCGCCGGAGAGTGAGAGTAGTCAGAGAGATAGTAATCGGAGGGGGTGTCGTTGAAGAGAGTAGTAAGAAATCATCACCGGAAAAAGTTGTGAAAGAGCGATTGGGTAGGCGAAGAAAGAACAAGTAAAGGTGAACTGAACCAGATGAAAAGATAACGGCATTTTGTTGGATTACTTTTAATTGATCTTTTATTTAATAAAAATTAAAAAACTACCACGTGTTGAGTTCTGATTGGTGGACCTATATGCTGACGTGGTGGAACAGGACCAAGGAAGTCTTTCTCAAGTTTAATATCTCTCCTTTTTCTTTCTTTCTTTCCTTCATTTATTTTTATTTTTTAATTTCAATAAAAATCCTAATTCTCACATATTTACAATTTAATTAAAATTTTATTACATAATTCTGCATTTTGAGATCTTATTTTACAACACATTGCGGATAAAACTTATATTATAATTATTAATTATTTTTTATTTTTAGTATATTTACATTTTTCTAAAATTTCATTATACTATAATTACAATATATAATTTATAAAAATTTTGGTTTAGATATTTTATTTTATTTACGTGGATTAAAATCGAAAAGAAGGCCACCTAATGGTGATGGTGGCCACTATAAGCTGGTTTCCAGCTTTCTTTGACTTATAGGGCTTAACTTAAATCTATCACTGACTGTAAACGGCACTCTCCCTTGAGAAGTAGATTCCTCTTCCTATTACATGAATAAAACAGGCATTCACGTCGACGTCGTAGAACGTCAACAGTGACATTATTTTTTTTTCGGTGTAACTAATTCATAGTGATTTTTTTCTTTTATAAAAACCTCTGTTTTCAATTATAGTTATGGTTTCTTTATAATACTGCATCACATACTGTTTTATGTTCCCGTTGTTCCGACTCAGTTGTTTTATTATTTGAAACTAATTTCAGTGCTGTATTATTTCAAATTTTGAGTTTAATTTATATATGATGTAAAAATAAAAATAGAGTATGAGGGAATGATTTTTTCAAACCTCTGTTTTCAATTTTTTTTTTCAATTATTTTTTTCATTATCTCAACTCGTTTAATTTTTTTTCTTTCAATTATATAATCCTAGAAGACATTGATGGAAGTAACTATACCTTCGTATCATTATGTTTTATTTGAGGGAATGATTAAAATACCGCAGCAAACTTATTAACACCTTTCTGTCCGCAAATATTTCTCAAAACCCTAGAGGAGAGGGAAAATGAGGAGAGATGACTCTTTTCAGAGGGAAAACTGTTTTTGTTTTTAGGATTCTTGAAGAAAACTAGAGGTAATATTGTGGAGAAGAAAACAAGTAAAAATGATAAAATTGGAATAATAGATGCGGCATTAATAAGAATGTTGCGGTATTTAACAATCCCCTTCTATTATTAGTCATATATTTTATTTTTACTCCCATTCACAAAATATTAAATTTTCATATTTTTTATCCTTATCCTTCTTAATGACATACAAATTATTAGTTAATTGTGATGTTACTTCCTTTGTTTCAATACCACTAATGCTGCTTTTTAATTTAGTTTTTGTTTCATTTCAAATACATATTTCAATTTTCAAGAGAGCACTAATATTATTTTTCAACTTTATCCTTAACTAATAATTGTCATTTTTCAAATAAACACTATTATCTTTCATATTAATTAAAGGGTATTTTCGACAATTATATTATTTTTTAGGGAAAATTACAGAGAGGGTCCGTGAGTTTTGCAATAATTACACCTGTGATGAGATTTCATTTTCCGCACAAAACATGCACGAGTTTTGCAAAATGTTGCAGGTAGGGTTAACGGTGTTAGGTCAAACCTTTGACTCTGTTAAATGACAACTATGCGCTGAGATGGAGCTGAGTTGGCATTGATGTGGTAGGAACGTGGCAGGGTATTATAGTAATTTGCATTTTGTCATGTCTAATGTTAATAATGTGTCATTCATGTCTCATGTCCCTCATTTTTATATATTTTTTTCTTTATGTTTTTATTTTTATTTATTTTTATATTTTTATTATTCTTTCTATTTATTATTTATTATCATTTTTATTTATTTTTATTAATGATTTTTTACTATTTATTAATTATTTTTTACTATTTTTTATTATTTATTTAATATTTTTGTTCTATTTTTATGATTTATTTGCTATTCTTTTTAATTGTTGTTTTTTACTATTCTTTTTATTATTTATTTAGCAAAAATGACTATAACCAATTTTTAACAAGATTCATTTTTTTTTATCTTTTATGATCGATTATTTATTTATTCATATAGTAATTTATAAAATTATATATATTAATAATTTATTAATGTAAAATACACATTATTAAATATAATATTATAAATATTAGTTTTGAGTTGGACATTAAATTTGAGGGGACAAATAGTATTTTTGGAAATTTATTCATTTAATAAATTTGTGAAATTCAAAAAAACTATACAATGATTTATATTTTGGGTAAATTTAAAATTTTCATTTATTAAATTTGAGATAAATTGGTTTAGTTGATTTAAAACTTTAATATTACTTATTAAATTTATTTTTACATTATATTGAATAATAAAATTAATATAGTTATATAATTTTAATAATTTATTTTTTAAAATTAATTCATTGATAAATACCCCATCTACAATTAATCAATTATTGTTATATTTTTTATTCTTAAAAAATTAGAACTTTTGATGTGTTAGTGCATTAAAAAAATTATTAAAAAAATTAATTTAATTTAAAAATAAGACACCATATTGAGAATATTCTCACACTTTATTTAATTTTTTATTTCATCAAAAATAAAAAGAAATTAATATAAAAAATAATATTAAAATACCAAAAATTAAACATTTAATTTACCATCAATACAAATATTTTTGTTTTTTTAAATTTAATTTAATTATTAGGATTATATTGTAAAATGGACAATATCCAATAAATATAATTATTATATCAAATAAAAAAAACCAATTATTGTATAATTATTTTATTATCCAATAGATATAATGAAATAAATAACCAATAGATAGAACAACAAGCTGATATGGCATAGAGAAGAAGGGCAAGAGTGTCTTTACACATGCTGACATGACAATTAACAGAGTCAAAGGTTTGACCTAACACCGTTAACCCTGTCTGAAATATTTTTCAAAACTCGTGCATGTTTTGTGTGAAAAAAATGAAATCTCGTCACAGGTGTAATTATTGCAAAACTCACTGACGCTCTCTGTAATTTTCCCTATTTTTTTATCCATAATTAATGCCATTGTAATTTTTTAAGGTGTGCACAAACCTTAAAAAGCATTTGGAGTGAAATAAAGGGAGTACAACACTTTTTTTTTTTTTTCAACTTTATTTTTGATAAATAAAGAGTAATGAATCATAGCCTACCATTTTTTTTCCCTACTTTCATAACCTACCTTACCTGTTAAAAAATGATTGTGATAAAAAATTAATACATTAATTATAATGAAATCTCTTACCAATCATGTATTGACATGTATAGTAGGCAATAAGAGTAGTTAAAAATTGGTAGGATACATAACATTACTCATAAATAAGTAGAGGTATGAAAGAAAAAATAATTTAAAAATTTAAAACAATTGACTAATAAAATTGAATGGAGAGAATAAAAGGAGTGAATTTTAATATTTGTGAAATTTAATTTAATAACATTAATTATTATATATATATAAGATGATTAAAAAATATAAACATTAAATACAATGCTAACCATATTTAAATTTAGTTATTAATTTTTAAAATTACTGAAGTCATATAACTTTTTTTTTAATTCTTATTTATGAAAATTAAGAGTTTGTTTTTTTTTTACAGTAGTAAAAAAAATAATAATAAAAGGACTAACTAATAAATATTTAATAATATTTTTATATAACTAAATTTAAAAATTTATTTTTAATATTTATTTAAGTGATGAGGTAACATTATGCCGTGAACTGCCCTCCCATAGTGCACTAGAGAGTCATTCCATATTTTAAACTCATAAATTAAATAGTAATAAGTTCACTTATTGCAATATTAGTAGTTAAATAATGAAACAATATTTAGAAAATATTGATAAGAATAATTGCATACAAATAGTGCGATAATCATCCACAATTGCTATATCAATTAAATTAGGGTTCGTCACACTTTTAGTCTTTTTTATTAAAAAAAGTCATAGTTTTAAACAAAAATTAAAATTCATACAAAACTAAACTTTTTTCAAAAATTTTGCAGAAATAGACCAAATTGACTGTAATACCCTCGCTTCCTGGTCTTGATTTGCTTTCATGGCAAATTAGACCGGAAAGCAGTTATATTTTGCATGCTTCCTGGTCTGATGCTTCTCAGTCCACTGGGAAGCTCATTTTTACAATTTTTTTTTTAAAAAATTAATCTTAAAAAAAATTTGTAAAAAAATTTTAAAATGCAAAAAATTTAGGATTGCTCTAAAATTAAAACAAAAAATTTATAAAACCTAATTTTGCATATTTAAAATAGTGCAAGATTTGTATGGATTGAAAACATAATTCACCAAATTCTAGTCGAAGTCAAAGATTGAAAGACTTATTTAGCAAGATTTAAAAACTAATCCTATTATTTTATTTGATTTTATGAATTAGACTTTGAAAATTTCAAAATATTTTTAATATAATAGATTATTCATTTATTTAGTATTTAATAATTTAATTTGAATTTATTTTCAAATTCATATTTATTCAATCTAATTAAAAACACTTTAAAATTGATTATTCATCATCGTTGCGAGATTGATGATGTTCGCTATATTGTACATACTGTTTACCAATTATAATTATATTGACGGACTCCAAATCCTGTAAAGTGAATTCAAACCAACATGGTAATTGTATCCTCTCCCCTCATTTGTTCTTTTTAAATACAGAATACACAGTTAAAATTATATATATAAACAGAAGTTTGTATATGATTGAGTTATTGATAATGGAAGGGCTGATTTTGTGTTACATAGTAGGTTCATCACTACTAGGAGGTCCAAAAGTAGTCGAAGCTTTCAATTTTGACCGATCTTTTTAAAACCGGATCTGCGGATTAAATCGGTTTAATTGGAACCGACCGTTGATCTAAATTTAAAAAACCAGTTAAACTCGATAAAAATTGGATTAATTTTTTTTTAAAATAAAAAAATTAAAATTTTAATTTATTTTAATTATATTATAATTAGATTGGTTGGTAATAATATTTTATTTTTTGAACGAATTTAAAAATTTAAAAATAATAATATAAATATTATTTTCAAGTATAGTGTTATGAATATTGTGTAGTTTATTTTATTGGTAATTAATTTGGATTGATAAATTTATTTTTAAGTATGTATAATTATAATTTTAATTAAAAATATATTTATTTTTTAAATAAATAAAAATTAATTTTAAATTTTAATTTTATATAATATACATAAAATAATTATTTTTTAAAACCAAAAAAAAAAAATTCGGAACCGATCGAACCCTAAGAATCAGTGACCCGTCCCAGTTCCATGTCCTGTCCGTTTTAAAAACATTGGTTTTGACATATGCATTCTCGTTTAAAAGCAGGGAAGGAGGTTGTACTTTACCATTAACCATAAATGGACTATGGATTGAATTAGACAAAAGGCCAATAGTGACCACACTATTCAGCCAAAAAAGAGAAGGAAAAAAATCCTCACCTTCTACTGGGGCCTCTATGTCTTCTACTGACATTTTAACTTAATGTAGTCCTTTCCCTTTCCACAAAAAGATTTAAAGAGTACACATCCTCCCACTGATCAACCATGCAGAAGAGGCATCCTTACCTTTGTAGTTTGTTGTACTTTCTGGATATATATATATATATATATGTTCTCAACCCAACTAACCGCAAGTTTCCATTCACACGGGTAGAGACAATGTCGTCAAGTGGGGTAGGGTTCAAGTTTTAAAGAATAGAAAATAGAGCCCACAATTAGATTAACTATGTACGCGGTTAAATTCCATCTTTAATGCAAGCATAACTAAATACAATTTGCAATACAAATTATTGTTTAAACTACTATGCCCTAGAAAATGAGAAATTATGTTTGGGAAGGGGTTCTCCGCGTCATTTTGCTCACTTGGAGAACCCTCTCAATCAATACGTGACACGTGTCGAGTTTTTAATTATAAAATTTTTAAGTGTGAATTCGTTTTTACAGCTCCTCTCTCTTTTTATCACCGCAATCTCTCTCTTGAATCGACCATTTCTTTTCGTGAGCTTTAATAAAGTGTTGTAACATTCTATTTTAAAACTTAACAAATAAAAGTATAAAATACAATTAGAATCTCACGTTATCGATTTGATCAAATGGAGTGCTTTCAAATGTCTCTACTTCTAAAATACGTCATTCTAATTCATCTCCGTATCGAACATAAACTCACAAATAAACCTAAAAAATAAATTTAAAAAATAAAAATCAAACAAAACAAACAAATGAATAGCAGTGGCAGTTTGTTTGTTCTCCAAAGATGCAGACAAATCGTCGATGGAACAAGAAAGAGAGAGTGAGTGCATCAATTGAAGGAGAGAGAAATGTGTTTCGACTAAAGGAGAGATGTGACCGCATCCATTTAAGAAGAGAGAGAAAGCTGTATCACTTAAAGGGGAGAGATGAGCGTTTTTTGAATTGAGAATTTTAGCATTAAAAGTTAAGTCGCTTCACTCCATGTGTCAAGTAGTGAAGGGTTCTCCAAGTGGACAAAATGACGTGGAGAATCCGTTCCACGCATAATTTTTCCTTAAAGTTGGACGTAGGGATGAATGTTGTTAAAATTTCTGGTTGGTATTTTTTTAATTTTATATTTATATTTTTCAATATTATAAATTATTAACATTAATTGTAATTCATTAATAAATTTAACAATAATTTATATATGATAATTGATTATTATTATTTATTTGATTCAAATTCCACAATTATTAAAATATTAAAAATATAAATATTTATACGGATTATAATTATTTTTTAAAAATATTATAAATTAAAAATTAAATAAAACCATTAAACTATCAAATACTAAAAAATTAATAAAAGAACAAACAATCACTTATAACTTATTTTAAGTTAATTATTCTATAACAAAAAATCAATAAAACTATCTTAACATATTAGTAATATATCACAACTATTTTTTATTTAGAAAAATATAAATTTTAAAAAAATCTTACAAAAATATAATAGAATATATTATAGAGATAAAATAGTCAAATCATAAAAAAATTATTTTAAATTAAATAAAATATTAAAAAATAAATAGATAAAAATCTTAATTGAATTAAAATTGTAACATTTAACATTTAATTTAAATATATATCTGAAATGTGGGTTAATATGATAAGCGTAAATAAAGTAAAAAATTAGTGTACCGTTGTGAGTATTAGTGGTTTTCCACTTCATTGTTACACCTGTAATGCATATACACATGCAGATTAACACATGTCCTCACAATTTTAATATATATATATATTTATTTATTTATTTTGTGTGAATTGCTTCTCTGCACAATTCTCTCATTTCTTCTGTATTCTGATATCAACTAGTTTAATTGTTTAGTTAATAGTTCAAGATTCAATCCAAGATTACCAGGTTACTTTCTGATCCCAATTTATTTTCCTGTTGATATTGAATTGTTTTCTTCTCTTCTACTCATACTCTATTTTTATTTTTACAACATGTTATCAGCACGAGTATGCTCTCCGGTTGCCACTTAGACGGATCTTCCAGATCAGAAAGTGTTTGGTAATTGTGATTCTGGTTACGAGAAATAGTGAGATCTGAAAATTAGGAAATTACGATTATTCACCTGGAGTTGAATAATTGAATTCTGGATATCTGGAAATTTAAAGAAAGTGTTCTTGTTTTTGCAGAAAATGAATTGATACAAATTCGAGTCATTGTTGGTTTCTGGAGCAAATTATATGAGATGGTTGAGTGATTGTGGAATAAGGTTGAAATCTAAAAACATGTACGGGACTCTGGATAAGAATAATGAAACAACTGAGCAGCAGAAGAATAAAGCTTTAATTATAATCCGAACCCATCTGAATGATGATTTACAAAATCAATATATAACTGTCATTGATCCTGCAGATCTGTGGCAAGTATTAATTTCTAGATACAATCGCCAAAATGAGATCATCATGTCTGAAGCATGAGATGAGTGGCATAATTTAAGGTTCCAAGATTTCAAAAGAGTGAGTGAATACAACTCAGCCATGTATTTGATTGTGAATAAGCTGAAATGTGTGGGGAAACAAAAAATGACCATGAAATGTTAAATAAGACATTTACCGCGTTCCATCCTTCCCAAGCAATTTTACAACAGCAGTATCAGGAAAATGGAATTCCAAAAATATGATGATTTGATTAAACATTTGGATATTGCTGAAAAACACAACCAGTTGTTGTTGAAAAATAGTGAAAGACGCCCTATTGACACCCAAGCATTCCTAGAAGTGAATGCACATTATAATGAAAATCCAGACCGTGGTCGTGGTCGTGGTTACCGTGGTCGTGGTCGTGGCCGTAATTCTGAACGTTGGAATGATTATGGAAATGGACGTGCTAATGGCCGAGGTGGTCGAGGATCTGGAAATGGTCAGGGACGTGGTCGTAATAGAGATTATGGATATCCATATCATAATCCAAATGCTCCCCAGAAGTGGAATAATAATAATACTAGTTCCAGCAAAAGGAAAGAAGTTATGGAACCGAAGTTCAATCGTGGTCCTCTTGTTATTCGAGAACTTGTCGCGCTCCCAAACATGTAGTTGAAGCTTATCAGAAATTGAGACGCGGACAAGAAAAGGAAAAGAATAGTGAAGTAAATATGGCTAATGTTTTTGGCGATGGTGATACTGGTCCTATCGACATATCAAATCTGGAAACTGCTGATTTCTTTGAAGATCCTGATGGGAAGATAGATCACTTGATTGGTGATGGAACTGTTAATTACAAGTGAATGTATTTTCTTGTTTTTGGAATGTAAATAGAATGGGATGTAACTTTAGTTTTGATTGTAAATATTTGTAAATAGTTATGAATATTACATTTTCATTCAATTAATGTTATGTTTCATTTTATTAAAGGTTATGGGTTCAAATCAAGATTTAGTTATACCTGGAGATATATGTTTAGCCGATAGCGCTATAATCCATACGATTTTGAGAGATACAAAATATTTTCTGGAATTGATTCCAATTCAAGTTAAAGTAAATACCATATCAGGTTTAGTAGATCTGATCAAGGCTCCGGAAGAGCTTCAATTGTATTACCAAATAACACTAAATTGGAAATCGAAAATGCGTTATACTCTCACAAATCCAGATGAAATTTGCTCAGTTTTAAAGATATAAGAATGAATGGATATCATATTGAAACAATTGATGAAAAGGATGTTGAATATTTGTGTATTATTTCGAACAAATCAGGCCAGAAGCTTGTGATTGAAAAGTTGCCTATTTCATCATCTGGATTATATTATACAACCATCAGGCATATTGAAACACATGCTATTGAGAATCAGAAGTTCTCTGATCCCAGAATATTCCAGCTTTGGCATGATAGATTTGGGCATCTGGGATCCACAATGATGCGAAGAATAATAGCGAATTCAGAAGGGCATCCACTGAGAAATTATAAAATCCTACTAAATGATAGGGACCTGTGTATTCCATGTTCCTAAGGGAAATTGATAACGAAACCATCATTTACGAAAGTAGGTTTTTGAATCTCCATCGTTTTTACAAAGAATTCAAGGAGATATATGTGGACTCATTCATCCACCTAGTGGACCATTTCGCTACTTTATGGTTTTGATAGACGCATCTGCAAGATGGTCCGATATATGCTTGTTATCTACTCGTAATGTTGCTTTGGCTAAGCTGTTAGCACAAATTACTCGATTACGAGCCCATTTTCCAGATTACCCTATTAAGAGTATAAGACTTGATAATGCTGGGGAATTTACATCGAAAGCATTTGATGAATACTGTCAAGTATCTAGAATTGATGTTGAACATCCAGTGCCGCATGTTCATACCCAAAATGGATTAGCTGAATCATTAATTAAGCGCCTTCAAATAATTGCGCGAAAAATATTAATGCGCTCGAAATTACCAGTAACTCTTTGGGGACATGCTATATTGCATGCTGCTGCATTGATTCGTATTCGCCCAACAGCTTATAACCGATATTCCTTATTACAGTTAGTATTTGGGCATCCTCGTAACGTCTCGCATTTGAGAACATTTGGGTGTGTTGTATATGTACCCATTACCCCAAATCAGAGAACAAAAATGGGACCCCAAAGACGTTTAGGAATATATGTGGGTTTTGATTCTCCATCAATTATTAGATATTTGGAACCATTGACAGGAGATTTGTTTACAGCTAGATTCGCTGACTGTTCATTTGATGAAAGTAATTTTCCGTCACTTGGAAAAGAAAAGATTTCTCCTGAAGAGAAACTTGAATTAGCATGGAAAGTTCCCACATTAGCGCATATGGATCCACGTACTCCACAATGTGAACTAGAAGTTCAAAGGATCCTACATTTAAAAATGATAGATAATCGAATGCCTGATGCATTTAATGATACTTCGAAAATAACCAAGTCTTATATTAAAACTGCTAATGTACCAGCAAGGGTAATTGTTCCAGAAGGACAACCTCAAAAGACAATAGCAAGCGAAACTCCAATTCTCCACTAGAAGCGTGGTAGACCCCCTGGTTCAAAAGATACAATCCCACGAAAACGAAATAAAAATGATTTGGATCCTAAAACCACATCTGACGAAATCCCAAAAGTTGATGAGATTCCTGAAAATAGCCTCCCAGAAGGAGAAAATAATACGGAAATACCAGAATCAAAAAATGAAGAAATTTCCATAGACTTCATCCAAGAGACTTGGAATCGAAATGAAACAATCGTTGATGATTTATTTTCATATTCAGTGGCAATTAGTATTTCATATGATAATTATGAGCCACGTGATATCTAAGAATGTAAAAATAGGCATGACTGGAAAAAATGGGAAGAAGCAATCCAGGCAGAATTAAATTTGTTGAATAAACGGAAAGTTTTTGGACCCATTGCCCGAACACCTGAAGATGTTCAACCAGTTGGTTACAAATGGGTTTTTGTTCGAAAACGAAACGAAAGAAATGAATTTGTGAGATACAAAGCACGTTTGGTTGCACAAGGGTTCTCACAAAGACCTGGAATTGATTACGATGAAACGTATTCCCCAGTCATGGATACAATCACATTTCGATTTCGGTTAAGTCTTACAGTTGCTGAAAAACTGGAAATGTGTTTAATGGATGTAGTTACTGCATATCTGTATGGATCACTTGATTCAGATATTTACATGAAACTCCCCGAAGGACTAAAATTACCCGAATCTCATCGATCAAAATCTCGAAACTTGTATTCCATAAAGCTACAAAAATCCCTGTATGGATTGAAACAATCTAGGAGAATGTGGTATAACCGCCTGAGCGAGTATTTAATAAAAGAAGGATACCAGAATAACACTATATGTCCATGTATCTTCATTAAGAAATCAGGGTCTGGGTTTGCAATTATAGCTGTTTATGTGGATGATATGAATATCATTGGGACTCCTAAAGAGATCAAACAAACTGCTGGGTATTTGAAAAATGAGTTTGAGATGAAAGATTTGGGAAAAACAAAATATTGTCTTGGTCTGGAAATTGAACATAAATCAAATGAAATATTGATTTATCAGTCAGCATATATTAAAAAGCTTCTGAAAAGATTCAATATGGATAATGCCCATCCATTGAGTACACCCATGGTTGTAAGAACACTTGATCCCAAAAAGGATCCATTCCGACCGAAGGACGATGACGAACAATTGCTTGGTCCTGAAACTGGCTATATTTTCACGTATAATGGTACTGCGATCTCCTAGAGATCTACGAAATAAACTTTAGTAGCCACGTCCTCGAATAATGCTGAAATATTGGCATTATATGAAACCAATCGAGAGTGTATTTGGTTGAGATCAATGATCCAACATATCCAGAATTCATGTGGTATCTCCGAAACTACAAATGGGTCAACTGTCATTTTTGAAGATAATGCTGCATGCATCGCCCAAGTTCGGGGAAGTTACATAAAAGGAGATAGAACCAAACATATTTCCCAAAATTCTTCTACACCCACGAGCTTCAGAATACTGGTCAAATCGACGTGAAGCAAATTCGGTCTTCCAATAATCTAGCCGATCTATTAACGAAATCGTTACCAACATCAACGTTTGAAAAGCTCGTTTACAAGATCGGAATGTGAAAGCTCTCCAAATTAAAAGATTAGGTTATGGGTGTAATTAACAGGGGGAGTTTTTGTAATTGGATTCCATCAGCTGTACTCTTTTTCCTTCGTCCAGTTTTTATCCCACTGGGTTTTTCTGGCAAGGTTTTAACGAGGCAGTCAATGAGTGGAAATCCAAGGGAGAGAGTTGTGAGTATTAGTGGTTTTCCACTTCATTGTTACATCTGTAACGCATGCATTGTATATACATATGCATATTAACATATGTGCTCACAATTTATATATGTGTACAAATTGTGTGAATAAAACCACACAATTGCTTCTCTGCACAATTCTCTCATTTCTTCTGTATTCTAATATCAACTAGTTTAATTGTTTAGTTAATAGTTCAGGATCCAATCCAAAATTATCAGGTTATTTTCTGATTCCAATTTATTTTCCAGAATTGTTTTCTTCTATTCTACTCCTACTCTATTTTTATTTTTACATCATTTAGAAATTAAACTCAAAATTTGAAATAATACAGCACTGAAATTAGTTTCAAATAATATATGTGGTCAGTAGAAAGGTCCAAGACATAGAGGCCCCAGTAGAAGGTGAGGATTTTTTTCCTTCTCTTTTTTGGCTGAATAGTGTTGTCACTATTGGCCTTTTGTCTGTTTCAATCCATAGTCCATTTATGGTTAATGGTAAAGTACAACCTCCTTCCCTGCTTTTAAATGAGAATGCATATGTCAAAACCAATGTTTTTATAACGGACAGGACATGGAACTGAGACGGGTCACTGATTTTTAGGGTTCGATCGGTTCCGAATGTTTTTTTTTTTTTGTTTTAAAAAATAATTATTTTATGTATATTATATAAAATTAAAATTTAAAATTAATTTTTATTTATTTAAAAAATAAATATATTTTTAATTAAAATTATAATTAAACATACTTAAAAATAAATTTATCAATCCAAATTAATTACCAATAAAATAAACTACACAATATTTATAACACTATACTTGAAAATAATATTTATATTATTATTTTTGAATTTTTAAATTCGTTCAAAAAATAAAACATTATTACCAACCAATCTAATTATAATATAATTAAAATAAATTAAAATTTTAATTTTTTTATTTTAAAAAAAAATTAATCCAATTTTTATCGAGTTTAACTGGTTTTTTAAATTTAGATGAACGGTAGGTTCCAATTAAACCGATTTAATCCGCATATCCGATTTTCAAAAGATCGGTCAAAATTGAAAGCTTCGACTACTTTTGGACCTCCTAGTAGTGATGAACCTACTATGTAACACAAAATCAGCCCTTCCATTATCAATAACTCAATCATATACAAACTTCTGTTTATATATATAATTTTAACTGTGTATTCTGTATTTAAAAAGAACAAATGAAGGGAGAGGATACAATTACCATGTTGGTTTGAATTCACTTTACAGGTTTTGGAGTCCGTCAATATAATTATAATTGGTAAACAGTATGTACAATATAGCGAACATCATCAATCTCGCAACGATGATGGATAATCAATTTTAAAGTGTTTTTAATTAGATTGAATAAATATGAATTTGAAAATAAATTCAAATTAAATTATTAAATACTAAATAAATGAATAATCTATTATATTAAAAATATTTTGAAAATTTCAAAGTCTAACTCATAAAATCAAATAAAATAATAGGATTAGTTTTTAAATCTTGCTAAATAAGTCTTTCAATCTTTGACTTCGACTAGAATTTGGTGAATTATGTTTTCAATCCATACAAATCTTGCACTATTTTAAATATGCAAAATTAGGTTTTATAAATTTTTTGTTTTAATTTTAGAGCAATCCTAAATTTTTTGCATTTTAAATTTTTTTTACAAATTTTTTTAAGATTAATTTTTTTAAAAAAAAATTGTAAAAATGAGCTTCCCAGTGGACTGAGAAGCATCAGACCAGGAAGCATGCAAAATATAACTGCTTTCCGGTCTAATTTGCCATGAAAGCAAATCAAGACCAGGAAGCGAGGGTATTACAGTCAATTTGGTCTATTTCTGCAAAATTTTTGAAAAAAGTTTAGTTTTGTATGAATTTTAATTTTTGTTTAAAAACTATGACTTTTTTTAATAAAAAAGACTAAAAGTGTGACGAACCCTAATTTAATTGATATAGCAATTGTGGATGATTATCGCACTATTTGTATGCAATTATTCTTATCAATATTTTCTAAATATTGTTTCATTATTTAACTACTAATATTGCAATAAGTGAACTTATTACTATTTAATTTATGAGTTTAAAATTTGGAATGACTCTCTAGTGCACTATGGGAGGGCAGTTCACGACATAATGTTACCTCATCACTTAAATAAATATTAAAAATAAATTTTTAAATTTAGTTATATAAAAATGTTATTAAATATTTATTAGTTAGTCCTTTATTATTATTTTTTTTACTAATGTAAAAAAAACAAACTCTTAATTTTCATAAATAAGAATTAAAAAAAAAAAGTTATATGACTTCAGTAATTTTAAAAATTAATAACTAAATTTAAATATGGTTAGCATTGTATTTAATGTTTATATTTTTTAATCATCTTATATATATAATAATTAATGTTATTAAATTAAATTTCACAAATATTAAAATTCACCCCTTCTATTCTCTCCATTCAATTTTATTAGTCAATTGTTTTAAATTTTTACATTATTTTTTCTTTCATACCTCTACTTATTTATGAGTAATGTTATGTATCCTACCAATTTTTAACTACTCTTATTGCCTACTATACATGTCAATACATGATTGGTAAGAGATTTCATTATAATTAATGTATTAATTTTTTATCACAGTCATTTTTTAATAGGTAAGGTAGGTTATGAAAGTAGGGGAAAAAAAATGGTAGGCTATGATTCATTACTCTTTATTTATCAAAAATAAAGTTGAAAAAAAAAAAAAAAAAAAAAACAAAGTGTTGTACTCCCTTTATTTCACTCCAAATGCTTTTTAAGGTTTGTGCACACCTTAAAAAATTACAATGGCATTAATTATGGATAAAAAAAATAGGGGAAATTACAGAGAGCGTCAGTGAGTTTTGCAATAATTACACCTGTGACGAGATTTCATTTTTTCACACAAAACATGCACGAGTTTTGCAAAATATTGCAGACAGGGTTAACGGTGTTAGGTCAAACCTTTGACTCTGTTAATTGTCATGTCAGCATGTGTAAAGACACTCTTGCCCTTCTTCTCTATGCCATATCAGCTTGTTGTTGTATCTATTGGTTATTTATTTCATTGTATATATTGGATAATAAAATAATTATACAATAATTGGTTTTTTTTATTTGATATAATAATTATATTTATTGGATATTGTCCATTTTACAATATAATCCTAATAATTAAATTAAATTTAAAAAAACAAAAATATTTGTATTGATGGTAAATTAAATGTTTAATTTTTGGTATTTTAATATTATTTTTTATATTAATTTCTTTTTATTTTTGATGAAATAAAAAATTAAATAAAGTGTGAGAATATTCTCAATATGGTGTCTTATTTTTAAATTAAATTCATTTTTTTAATAATTTTTTTAATGCACTAACATATCAAAAGTTCTAATTTTTTAAGAATAAAAAATATAACAATAATTGATTAATTGTAGATGGGGTATTTATCAATGAATTAATTTAAAAAAATAAATTATTAAAATTATATAACTATATTAATTTTATTATTCAATATAATGTAAAAATAAATTTAATAAGTAATATTAAAGTTTTAAATCAACTAAACCAATTTATCTCAAATTTAATAAATGAAAATTTTAAATTTACCCAAAATATAAATCATTGTATAGTTTTTATGAATTTCACAAATTTATTAAATGAATAAATTTCCAAAAATACTATTTGTCCCCTCAAATTTAATGTCCAACTCAAAACTAATATTTATAATATTATATTTAATAATGTGTATTTTACATTAATAAATTATTAATATATATAATTTTATAAATTACTATATGAATAAATAAATAATCGATCATAAAAGATAAAAAAAAAATGAATCTTGTTAAAAATTGGTTATAGTCATTTTTGCTAAATAAATAATAAAAAGAATAGTAAAAAACAACAATTAAAAAGAATAGCAAATAAATCATAAAAATAGAACAAAAATATTAAATAAATAATAAAAAATAGTAAAAAATAATTAATAAATAGTAAAAAATCATTAATAAAAATAAATAAAAATGATAATAAATAATAAATAGAAAGAATAATAAAAATATAAAAATAAAAACATAAAGAAAAAAATATATAAAAATGAGGGACATGAGACATGAATGACACATTATTAACATTAGACATGACAAAATGCAAATTACTATAATACCCTGCCACGTTCCTACCACATCAATGCCAACTCAGCTCCATCTCAGCGCATAGTTGTCATTTAACAGAGTCAAAGGTTTGACCTAACACCGTTAACCCTACCTGCAACATTTTGCAAAACTCGTGCATGTTTTGTGCGAAAAATGAAATCTCATCACAGGTGTAATTATTGCAAAACTCACGGACCCTCTCTGTAATTTTTCCTAAAAAATAATATAATTGTCGAAAATACCCTTTAATTAATATGAAAGATAATAGTGTTTATTTGAAAAATGACAATTATTAGTTAAGGATAAAGTCGAAAAATAATATTAGTGCTCTCTTGAAAATTGAAATATGCATTTGAAATGAAATAAAAACTAAATTAAAAAGCAGCATTAGTGGTATTGAAAAAAATGAAGTAACATCACAATTAACTAATAATTTGTATGTCATTAAGAAGGATAAGGATAAAAAATATGAAAATTTAATATTTTGTGAATGGGAGTAAAAATAAAATATATGACTAATAATAGAAGGGGATTGTTAAATACCGCAACATTCTTATTAATGCCGCATCTATTATTCCAATTTTATCATTTTTACTTGTTTTCTTCTCCACAATATTACCTCTAGTTTTCTTCAAGAATCCTAAAAACAAAAACAGTTTTCCCTCTGAAAAGAGTCATCTCTCCTCATTTTCCCTCTTCTCTAGGGTTTTGAGAAATATTTGCGGACAGAAAGGTGTTAATAAGTTTGCTGCGGTATTTTAATCATTCCCTCAAATAAAACATAATGATACGAAGGTATAGTTACTTCCATCAATGTCTTCTAGGATTATATAATTGAAAGAAAAAAAATTAAACGAGTTGAGATAATGAAAAAAAATAATTGAAAAAAAATTGTTTGACCTGAGACGATAAAAAAATAAATAAATTGAACGAGTTGAGATGATGAAAAGGAAATAATTAGTTGAGTGGAGAGAATGGAATAAAGAATTTCATTCAAAATAATAAAAAAAAAAACTATTCTTTTAATTTTTAATTATGTTAGATGATATAATTTGAAAATAAATGCGATATTAATCAATTTGTTTGCGGTATTTATCACTTTTGTAATAGAATGAGTAAAATATGTTGACTAAACATTAAATGCCATGGATTGGAAAAAGTTAAAATCAATTTTATTTATTATTAAAATAATTTTTTAATAATAATAGAGTAAATAAAATAAATATTAAGCAATATTTGAATTATATTTTTAAAAAATAAATAATAAAAAATATAAATAATAAAAATTGATCGACATCCAAATTATTAAAACAAAATGAAATTTAAAAATTTGAAAATATATCTATATATATTAATTAATGTGATTTTTTTTAAAAAAAAATAAACACAATGATTACGTTTTTTATTTGGTAAAAATTTATAGTATGAATAACAAATTTTAATTTGAAAACTTAAAAAATATATATATTTTAACAATATATTAAAGAAAATAGATGATTAATAAAAAATAATAATAATAAATCAATAAAAGCAATAAAACAGTAATATATCGATAATAATAATTATATTAAAATTTGAAAAATATTTATTAAACAATTCTATGTACGAGTATTCCATAAGCGAAGGTGGATCATGTACGAGTATTCCATCCCAGACCATGTCCACAACGTTCTCTGCTGCCTCAAACCAAACAAACTTTCTTGCCCAGACCTAACTAAAAGAAAATGGCGGTCAAGATGCACTTCATATCCCTCATCACTCAGTTCTATAATCAATCTATCTAATGGCCTGTTCTGTTTTCAATAATAATGCAGACCAGTCTTTTATACTGCAGTTGTATATGTTACCGTCACAGATTCCAGAGTGGCTTGTTGTGGAGCAAAGCTGGTTTCAGGACTTGGAAGACTTCGTTGACAATGACATTGACATCTCTATGCTTTTTTATTCCAATCCTGAAGTCAGCGCACCCTCCTCAGTAATGTATGATCAGCAGACGCAGTTGATTGACGTTCAAGCAAATTCGGACAGACTGATTAATGTTAAATCAGACTCTTTTGAACCGGCTTCATTCCATGGAACTGAACATGAGAATTTGCTTCGAAAATACAGTACTGACGATTAATCGACACAGTTATGATCTGCAGCTGAAGAAGGGTGGTTTTAGTTAAATCCAGAGACAGCAGAAACATCTCTGCAGCTGCTGTACTCCTAAAACAATAGAAACAGTGTCAAGTTGTATGATGTTGTAAATAGATTGAAACGAAAATTTTAGTTAAAACATCAAAATTTCATATTATATCAGTGTGGAAATAAACGGATCAAACTTTATCTCTGCAGAAGTTATTAGCTGACTTTAAAGCCATAGTTGCTGTGCATCTGTTGAAAAATGTCAAAACAAAGTCTGCTGTGTGGAGTTAGCGATGAAATGAGGACACCATTGAGTGTCTGTACCCAAACATCAAGAGTATGCATTGATTAATATATAATCTGCACATAAACATCAACAATATTATATTCTAAGTTACAATCATATCTGGTGCTCAATAGCTGATTCTAAAGCTATTGCTGTGAGTAGTTAGCGAGAAAATGAGCTCATGGGTCAATATTGAGGTATCCACAGTCTACAATAACGATCGACTGTTTATGTTAATGAGCAAATGAAATAATTTCTGGTAAAAAAAATAATAAATAAATAATGTGTAACTAAAGAATATGCATTAACAAATAGAATCTGTACACAAACATCAATAATATTATCTTTATTCTAACTACAAATGTTTAAATATTCTGAGTACAACCATATTGTATCTGATGTTCAATTCTACTGTAACCTGCTGTCGTTTTGATCCCTTTATCAGATGCCATAGTTGGTATTCCGACAGCTTCATTCCATTTACCTCCTTCCGCAAACGAATTCGACACCTGAGAATATGTACTAGAATTCTCAGGTTCTCGATCCAGTATGAATCTTCCTATTACCTCTCCCATCTTTCTATATCCATGAACTCTACAAGCAGCAAGCAATGTAACCAATACAGAACCGCTATATTTTGGTCGCACAGATTGAACTAGATCATATGCTTCTTCAAGACGCCCTGCTCTGCCAAAAAAATTACAATACAAGCCTATTGCTCTTCCTTAGGACTAAACAGTATTCTTCTGTCATGGATTTGTAAGCTTGCAGCCCCTCATCTATCAATCCTGAATGGCTGCATGCAGTGAGTATCGACGTAAAGGTTATATCATCAAGTTGGACGTAAAGGTAATAGCATTGCCAATGGCTTCCATGGCATACTCAACTTGGTACAGACGACCTTCAGGGGAGAAAATAGTGGTACGGCTATCGCATCTTCAAGACATTTTTGCTTATTTGCTTATGAGTGAACTGGTGTCAAACAAAATAACAACTATTTACTAAACAAATTACATATGGAAAATAAGTATCAAGAGAAGATAGAACAATAACTAATAAAAGTCACAGTCTCTCAATTCTTCCAGGATCGGCTATATATGAATTCTTCGCTTTAACTATATTCTACATTAGAACTAATTGTGTAATAAATCCAGAAAATCATTTACCCAAGTCAATCTCGGCCTACCTTTCTAGATAAGGTCAGTTCAAAATTTCACTGTCAACAGAGAAAATTTAATGTAACAAAATTTTAACATCATCAAAGGAAACAATGTAAGGACAAAGTCAGACCAAGATAACAATTCAAGAAAACAGTAATGAACAACTGACTATTACTAGAAACAAGGAAACACAAAGCTTTACTAACAGAAAGTCTAAAGAATTGCAACCAAAAATCTCTAAATTATATTTGGCTTAAAAGCAAAAACAGCATAGTTTGGAAAACATGAAATTTACACTAATAATGATGAGATGAAAAGAACAACAAAATAACCAAACAAACTACAAAGTACAATGAACCTGCCCCTGCACCTTAATTTGCTTCACTTTAAGCCTCATATAAGTAAATAAAACAAAAAAGCAAAGAACCAACATTTGAAACAGTAACAAAATAATACCTCGACAAAGTCAATTAAAAGGCCAGAAACCATTTCGAAACTTCGTCACATCAAGAGTTATGCAGCACAGTAACAAAAAACCACGCACATTGTTGCAACAAAAATGCAATCAAAATACTCTTACAAGTTACAAATGAATGTATGTCAAAGTTAACAGTAATTATTTCTAACAACAATAAATCACAAAATTTGACTTCACTTTCTTCAGGTTCCAAACATAAATAGCCAGGAATTACACATAACCGATCCAGAAACGAAAAGCCCAAACATTTAACAACAAATTATCAGAATCTAAACAGCATCGACGAAAAGTCATACAAATCGAGGGTTCATCAGTTTCACAGAGTGAAAAGTACGAACAAAAATCTACAAAATCAAATCCTCGAATAAAGAAAGTGATGAAAATAACGAGTCTTTTACCTGTAATTACGTATCTCTCTCCTTCTTGCGATGAATAGCGATGGCTTCTGTTGCGAACTGAGCTCTGCTATATCGTGTCTCTGTCTTTTTTCTCAAGAAAAGTTTCTTCCTTTGATTTTCTCAGGAAAATTTATTTCATTAATGGGCCTATATGAGCCCAATAGGTTAGCCCAGCCCGGCGAATTAGAACTGAAATTGATTTCCTTAGGCTCCACTCTTCTCCTCCAAACGGCCCAGATATGATTCATGGTCCATTACGTCTTCGGAGATTTAATTTTGATTTAACAATTTTAATTAAAATTTTAAATAGCTTTAAAATAAAATAAATAAATATTATTATAAGATAATTAGAATTTAAAGTAGATAAAATTACATCATTAGGAAACTTTTCCTTTAAGGATAAGGAAATTTATTCTCTATATATAGACTATCTTTCCTTTATTGTTCACGTTCACTTACACAGTATCTTTTATTCTCTTTCACTTTCCATTAGTAGCAAGCAAGAATGCATCCATCAATGTCTGTTCCGGTAGGATTCCGTTTTAATCCAACCGATGTGGAATTAATATCATATTATCTGTATAACAGACTTTTCAACTCCGAAAATTTTAAAGGCTGTTATATAAAAGAAATCGATCTATATGGTGATGTTGAGCCATGGGACGTATGGAAGAAGCATATAGGAGATAGGAATGATGCTGCACTCTACTGTTTTACAGCTTTGAAGAAAAAAGTAGCCAAGGCTTCTACTTCACGGATCAATAGAACGGTTGCTACCGGAACCTGGGCAGGTGAGAATGCAGCCACTCGAATTGAAATTCCGAATAGTGAGGTGGTCGGATTGAAGAAGAAATTTCGATATGAAAAAGAAGGTTCTAGAGACGATGGTGGATGGTTCATGGATGAATATTCGATTTCGGGGTATAATAACATCGTTGTCTGTTGCCTCAGACCGAATAATCGGAAGTGTAAGAAAAGGACCCGTGGTTATGGTGATGAAGGTGACGAGGATATGTCGAAACGGAAGAGGACAGGATTGGTAGTTGACAGTTGTCCGAATCAGGTGAACAATTGTCCCAATCTGTCGACATTAACTTCTTGCTCAGGATCGGAGTTGCTTGCACCAGGAGAAAGTTGTTGTTTTCAACGGTTGGATAGCGGTCTCAACTGTTGCCCAGGAAAGCCATTAACTTTACTTGCGTGTCAAGAAAACGCTTCCCAACAGTTGGATAGCGGCTTCGATTTTTCTGAAGTGAAACCCTTCAGTTCAGATTTGGAAACACAGTCGCTTGCGCATCAAGAAACCACTTATCAACCGATGCAGATTCCAGAGCCGGTTGGTGAAGACAACTTTCAAGACTCGGACGACTTGTTTGATACATCTGTGATTTTCGATTCGAATTTTGAAGTCAGCGCACCCTTCTGTGATCAGCATATGCTGTATATTGATGATCTTGAAGACTGGCTTGATACAGTGCTCGCCAATCCCTCTGAACAGAATGGTGATTTCAATCCAGAGACAGCAGAAGCATCTCAGCCTACTAATACAGTAGAAAGTGTCAAATTATAGAACGTACAGCTAAATTAGCTTGAAACATGTAACATTTTGTGTAACATCAGTTTGATTTTTAATAAATGGTTTTGTTCTTGGACGATGACTTAGATTTTGATTTTGATAATGGCATCTGTACAGAAAATTAATATTGAAAACACAATTAGCTTGTTGTTAGCTAATTCTAAAGTTATAGTTGCTGCAATGTGTATCAGTCGAAAGTTTACTGTGAGCAGTGATGGAGAAAATATGCTCATGGGCCTGTGTGACCTAAATAGGTCGACCCGACCCGACCCGGCCCATTTATTCTATCGATAAGATTTGAAATCGATTTCCAAGCTCCACTTCTCAACTCCCATGGCTTCCACTCACTCGTTTTCGCTATCTTCAATCACCAAATCTCCAATCTCAAGCAAACAATCAATTCTCCCGCCAAAACGCGTCAATCTGAGCTCGTTCAATCCTCCATTTTCCACGTTTCGGGTCCCGAAGACGACTCGGACGAAGTGTTCTTCGTCCACAACTGGACATGGCACCGTTGATGCAGCGATGAGTATTGATAACCTAAAACGCTTCTTCGACATCAATGTGGGCAATTGGTTCGGTTCTTTCCATGTGAGTGGTTTCGATTTTTGTTTATTGATAGAAATTCACTGTTTGCGTTGAAATTGAACACTGACCGTAGTTTCTTCTGATTGCAGCAATTTGATGGAAATGGTAATTTGTTGCAAAATGTGAATACAAAGCTTGCTGTGAGTACTTATGGAGAGAGTGAGCTCATTAGTCTTATTCAAACGTAAGGTTTAAATCTCCACGTTTGAATATTTTGTAGTAATTGCTATTAGAAATAGACTGATAGTGAAGATTGAGTGTTGATGATATCAATGCGTTAATGTAGAATGTAGGTTAAGACAGTGTGTTTTGACTCGTAAAGTAGTAGTAACTTCAATGTCTGACATCTAAGGAGTGAAAGTGAGATAATGAAACTGATGAGATTTTATGCTTTTTGTTTGCAGACTGTATATAAAACAAGCTCAATCAAGCACTTCGTTTTCTGGGGATGATGAAGAACCAGAGTGGGCTGAGTACAGAATCAAGGAAACCAATGTGTTCACTGCTGACAAGTATCAACAGGTGTGCTCTTCAAACACTTTCAAAGATGTGGAATTTGTCTGTAGAATGTGTATTTGTAAAGTTAGTTAACCTTTAATTTAGCCATGTTGTTTTTCTCATGAATATGCATAATGATTAGTCTGCAGATTGGTTTTTTCATCAATGAGAGAGCTTTCTCATTAAGATATCAGACTGCTGGCATGCTTGAAAGTGTTTTAAGGCAAGGGGTGCTAGGGGAAGATGATACTGGAGAAGAATCACCGAAGTGAGTCCTTGGCCTGTTAACTGCTATTTTATTTTGTTGCTTGAGATATTTATATAATATTATAATGCTATCGCTATCGGGCCAATTTTTATGTGAGGTCTACTTTTCTTTAATGGTTGTGAATAAGACTGCCTTGTAACTGAATAACTACAGTTCTTTCTGGTGTTTTGAAATGTGATATTGAGAAAGCCTTCTAATGCCATTGCTCACTAGTTGATTTACTAATTTTCGTTTTAATGGGTAGAAACCTTAAGCTTCCTTCTCGTCGGCCTTCTATTGTGTGCGAGAGTTGCCTCTATTCTAAGGAAAGAGATAGACGAGCAAGGGCATTTCACATCATGGACCCACAAGGATTTTTGGACATGCTTTTGATTTTCATGGAGGATAAAGGTGATGGGGTGCATTTCCCTCCTGCACTTGCTGATGATAGTGTAAGTTCAACTACCAAGCTTATGCATATACACTCTTCTTCATTTTGGTGTGAGAGTAATTAGACACCCTTACTAGTCTTGATGTATATCAGATCTTTGGACTGATTACAGGACAATACAGACAGGCTTGTACCATTTCTTGGTAAATGGAAAGGCCATTCTATCACAAAACGCAGTGGATTATATGGAGCAACAATAGCCGAAGCTGATACCACAACTGTGCTCGAGATAGATGACAAGGGTCAGCTGTTTCAGGTATGTCATTTAATTCGTTGAAATACACTATACAGACCATATTGAGCTAGTATACATACACAATAGACTTATGGCTATAATCCAGATCATATTGGGCCAGAAATATATAGCGTATCCTTCAAATACGGTTTATCTGGTTGAATGTGGTTGCAAATACACTATAGGTATTAGGTATGATATGGTTGTGTATAGACTTAGACACCTGTACAGCTTTATATAGGCATTCACATCAGTTATGGCTAGGTAGATGGTGTATATGTCAAAGACAATGCTTATACAAATCAAATAAAGAGAACCGTTAAAATTTTCTCTTAATGAGCTCTTTGAACTAAATGCTAATTTCTTTCATGTCAAATTCTGATTTCATCTGTTAATCTTCTGCAAAACAATCAGGGTATCAGTTCAAAAGCTGCTGGACAAGATGCTCCCAGTAATGTGCGTTGGACAGGTACCATTTCAGGCAACGTGATCACCTTTGATGGTGGTTACCAGCTCACATTACTGCCAGGAGGCATGTACATGGGTTGGCCGTGTGACATTGCAAAGAGCGTAGCAGAATACAAGTCGTTTCATTTGGAGTTTGGTTGGGTTGAGTCACCTGGGAAGAAACAGAAACTCGTTAGAACTTTTGATATGGAAGGCTTAGCCGTTTCAACCACATATTTTTCCGAGATTAAATTGTGAGTTTTCCTTTCATTCTTGCTTTTAGTCACCCATAAAATCACATGTATGTATATTTCACATTATCTATATCTATATAGATGAGTTAAGTCTTCATGGAAATCTTGATACATTTTTATTATATATATATATATATATATATATATATATATATATTATTTTTCTGTCAACTTATAATCAATACGTTCATTTATCAATTTTAACTTTCAATGAACCTGGGGGGTCATTTTTTCCTGATACAACTAACAGTTTGCGCCTCAGTCTCAGACTTAAATATCCAACTTGGTTTGGACATATTAAAGTCTACTGACAAGTTGATGATTTAAAAAGTAGCAAGTTGTGGATAGTTTCTTCTCTTCACTCTTTAAATTCTGTGTGGACATAACACAAGTTGGTTACTCCATTTGAGCAAAAATATCTGTCTCCTCCAACTACTTCTCTTCAATCTATTGGCTTGACAGATACTGGAAATGGTTTATTTAAACCATTGAACTATTTTGCATGTGGTATTTTCACTTCCTTTTGTGGGGAAAAAAGTCAATGACATGGTCAAAAATATTGAGTCTGGGAGTTAGTTAAAATGTACTCTGATGGCCATAACCATATAATATAGTTTTGTTTCTCATGAAAAACATCCTTGGTAAAAAAAAATAATAATAAAACAAAAATAAATAAATACAGTAAATAAATTCCCCAAATATTTTGCATTTGAATTTAAAAAAATTTCAGTTTTTATTGAACTATACTAAAATTAGAGCTAATTTGATTTTTAAAATTTAAAAAAAAAAAAAAAAAAAGCAAAGCAGGTGGTTATTTGATTTTCTTTTAAATCATTTAATTTTTAACTAATTTTGAATTAATTTTATAAATTATCAAAATTAAAATTTAAAAAAATAATTAAAAATCCTTCTAGATATTAAAAATACCCGTTAAATTAAAGGAGTTTCGTAAAAAGGGAAAAAATTATATTTTTTTTAAATTTTAAATTTTAAATGTTTGTAAAATTTATAAGTAAAAATATACAAAATTAAACATTATAAATATTTTTTTTCCTTAAATTTAAGCCAATGTCAAAACTTTTACAATTTTTAACTTTTTTATAAAAAAATTTCAAAATTAAACTTTTAAAAATAAAAATTATAAAAATAAAATTCGTGGTGAACTGTAGCATGAGATCGTGAAGCAGATAAAATTTAATTGTTTTCCATTACCATATTTTTCGGTCTAAAAAATAGAACACCGAAAAACAGTTATATTTGACTGTTTTCTGATGTAGTTTTACTTCCCAATCTAATTTGTTTGATAAGCAAATTAAAACTGAAAAATATGAGTATTATAATCAGTTTGATATATTTTTAAAAATTTTAATTTTAATCTAAAAATATCTTCTTCTTTTTTAATAAAAAAATTCAAAAATACAGCAGACCCAATTTATAATTAAAGAAAATTTAATTAAAAGCTAATTTAAATAAAAAGAAATTATGTTTTTAAAATATCTAGACAAATTAGAAATATTTTGAATGTGAAATTGAAAACTTAAAAGGGGACAGAAATCTAATTGTGTCATTCTTGTTGACTTGACTAGACTAACCTTGTCACAAGTGGAAATGATCTGACGACTTTCATTCATAATAATAATTGTAATCTTTCGAGGGTCCTACAAGTAAAAGTGCACTCTTTTAGACGTCTATCAGCAACGTACACGGCAGAACAATAAAGTTGTATTATACAGCAATGCCACCATATTATAAAAATATAAAACATGACAAATGTGTCAAATTGCTAACCACAAAACAAACACTGTCTTAATCAACGTTTAGATTCATGAATGTTTGATTTTTCATTGCCAAACATACTCATATATCAATGATGGTAAAATTATGATTGATTTGAAGGTGAAATTGGAAAATCAATTGGATTGGAAGGTTTCGAATGTGATTAGGGAATGGTGAATTTATAATCAGATTCTAAATCAGATATTTATTAGAATTATGATGTGAAATTCGGATATATTTTGGTATTTAAGGTTGTAGGGATCGTTTTGAAAGAAATGAATTTATGAACTTTGATTAGATAAATAATTCAAATAAGATGTAGGAAAATTTAATTTGAGATAAATTTACTGACGTATAATTCGCAAGTAAAAAGTAGAATACAACTACACCTTCTCCTCCAAATTCCATCTGAAAATGTGTTGTACAGGTAGATTTGGGAATTCGGAGGGTATGATAATCTGGAAAAGATTCAAAGACGGTTTGAAAGCATCATGATCAATTAGAAATTATATATTTTTTTAAGTGAATTTTAATTAGGAAAGAGATTCCTGAGAATTTTTAATAGAAAAAAGGTTTTTTTAATGATATTTTGTGCGGAGCATATTGCACTTGAGTACTTTGAGAGTCTGAACTGGGTCAAAACCAACAAGAAACAGTCCTAACTTATTTATATCTTGTCCATTTGAAACTCGCAAGAGCTCTCTAAAAAGGAATCGCGAGACATACAACTTTTGAAAATACAGGCCAAAGTCACAAATGAAACAGTCCGAAATCCATTAGACCAATGGTCAAATTAGTATTTTTGTTTCATTAGCTGGAACGCTTTTAAAAATAGTCATTTCTGTTTTGTTTCACGAATTTTCAACTTTGATGTCTATTATTATCTTACCTTTATCGTTTATTCCTGTGATTAAGGTTTGAATCATCCCAGTCAAATGAAATTAGTTACCAAAAAAACTCTTGACAAAGTCTAAATAGTCTTAATTCATTTTCGTTTTGCATCAGTTTTTAATTACGGGTCAAGTAACATATTGCTATAAATATTATGCTCATATCTATTACAATCAAATTTCTCTATAACAAGTCATTTTTCAAGCAATTTTTTTGTTGTTATCGCGAAAATGGCATTATAGAAGATAAGTTTTATAACTACACGTTTATGAGTGGTTCGGAAGAAAACATGATTGTTATAGTGAAAATGTTACTATAGATAATGACTGTTATAGAGAGGTTTGATTGTATTAGGTGATGTAAATTTGGTTAATTATGTTTATGAGTTATCAGATAGGAGTTTGGAAACCAAAAAAACTATGGGGATCTTGAGTTCTTGAATTGAGTCATGTTATCTTATGAGAATTACATGACTAGTTTGTATATGAGATTGTGACCAATGTAATTAAGGGTGTGTTCGTAAGAGATATTTTTATTTTTTTTAAATTATAAAAATAAAAATGAATGAAAAATGACCGAATTTAAAAAAACATGAATTTGAAAAATGAATTTGTATCATTTTCTCCTTATATGAGTTATTAATTATATATTTTCAAAAAACTATTTTTCTCATTTTCTAAAAATAAAAAATGAAAATAATAGTTACCAAACATATCCTAAGTTTCTCACAAATTGATCCCTCACCATCACAACTGTGGATTTTTTTTTTCATCTATTTTTAAATAAAATCTTATATTTTATTTTTATTTTTATTTTCTTTTCATATCTATTTGTTATTTTATGATTACCAATATTCATCTTCATTGTTAATAGATCATTAATTTGTTAAGTAAATAACATAAAAATTATATTGGAATGTGAAATTCAATACTACATCGATAATACAATAGAGTAATGTATTGTATATAAAATATTTAAAGAACTTCATTAGTATGATAACTTTTAGATGGTAATATCCAAAAATAAATTTGTACGGACTCGATCCTAAACCAAAACAAATAATATCATATCAACGTAGGAGTTAAAGAGTTTTTCCAGAAAATAACAAATTAGTCTAGACATTTTATGAATTCAGTTCATCCCACGGAATTGAATCAACATTCAACTGAATAGATTCAGTGAGATTAAACTTTCTTAGCTAAAATGAAGAGATTAAATCGTTGCTCAAATAAATTCAATAAAAAAATAAAATAAAAAATCGAATTTGGACCATGAATAACGAGCACCACACTCATTTGTATATAGTATTCTTCTTATTTATTTTTAGGTTCATAGAAAGAACATGATTAATTATTTGAGAATGTTATCATATTTAACCATTTAGTACTTAATTTTACCCATTAAAAACGTCAATGCAAATATGGAGAGTGAAACTCTAACCAATCAAAATCAAAGAATGATCTAGATAAATGTATTTATGTGTGGTGGATTGAAGTGTTTTATGTGATAAAGTTGGTGCTAGTCTTTGTCAATTCCTGTGCTGTGCCGGTCCTGCAGGGCAATCACCCAAATTCTACAAATACTCCTTATTTATTCGTCTCTTATTTCTGTTTCAATCATTCATTTCATTGCATCAGATCTTACTGGGATCGCAATGGCGCGGGTTTGGAGTGGATTTTTGGTAAACCCAAATTCGCTCCAATAGTTTCATAATTAATTTAAATCCACTCCCATCAGCGGGCTGGTTTTTCCCAAATTAACCCGCACGGAGAGAGTTTGAATCTGTCCCGTCCCGTTCCATCCTAATTCGCTTTATCATCATATGAGTAATAGATAATAAAAAAATATGGGAAAATTATATAGTATAGCTCAAATAAAGTTTAAAATTTCAAAACTAATCCAAAAAAGTTTCACTTATATTTTTAATCAATTTCAAAGTTTGATTTTAAAAAATAGCACATCACATTATGTGAACTGTATATGTGAACTGCCCCTTCACAGATTGTGATGGGTAGGGGTGAGCATTCGGGTAATTCGGTTAAATTTAGATAGAACCTTAACTGAATTATAAAATTAAGGACTTTTTTTCTTTACCCGAATTACCCAAATTTTTTCTTTACCCGATTAACCAATTTAACCGAATTATATAATGGTTTCCAAATTAACCAATTACCCAATTTATAAAAATTTTGGCCAAATTTAACCGAAATATATTATGGATAATGGTTAGATAGTGAGGAACAATGGTTAGAGGTTAAGAGGGAACAAATAAGATTAAAAATAAAAAATAAAAAAATAAAAAAATAATAAAAAAAGACATTATGTTTAGGAATTTTTTTTATGAGAAGTGAAAATAAAAGAAAGAATTAGAAATATAAAATGACAATGCTTTATATTTCAGGTAATTAGGTAATTCGGTCAAAATTCATCTTACCCTAATTTATCTGAATTACCTAAATTTTTAATAATTTTTAACCGAATTATCTGATTAATATTTTTTGACCGAACCAAATTACCGGACATACCCGAATTACCCGTATTACCCAATTACCCGAATAATTTTGCTCACCCCTAGTGATGGGCTATTTTTTAAAAGTAAAAGTTTGAAAGATCATTTTTTACAGTTTTTTAAATTGGACTATATAGTGTAGTTTTTTAAATTGGACTATATAGAGTAAATAAAAGTTATAAAAGACTAAAAATAAAATTCTCCCATCAAATATTATCAATATACAATATTAAGAAAATCATAAATAGCATTAATTTTTATATCATTAAAAAAATTAAAAAAATAAAAATATATTAAATAATTGAAATAATATTAAAAATATAATATATTATATTATAAATATATTTATTTTGTAATAAAATACTATTATAAAATTAATTAATATATATCTACCCGGTACGAGACAGATTTTGATAGAATCCGAACCTACCCCGCGCCGGAACCGATTTTTCAATTAGATTGAATCCACCTGTGTACGGGGCGGATTTAAACCCGTCCGACCGGGTTGGAGCGGATCGGAACCTGCGGGGAATAAATTGTCATTCCTAAATCTTAGTATGAAAAGCTAATAATATTTTTAATAGTATGATAGGTTACTAATTTTTTTTTTTTTTTCAATACTCTAAAATATATTTTTTTTCTTATTCCATTCCATACTATATCAAAATATCCTAAAATATTAGGATAGGGTAGAAATGACAATTATAAATATTTTAATATTACAAAATTTTTATATTAAAGTACTATTTAAAACAGGTTGTATAGCAATAAAATATATTTACTTATATTTTTCACATGGACTTGTTTAGCAATTAGCAGTTAGTGTCGATGACGGATTATATTAACAGAAGACAAATTACAATAGCGATTTGATTAATAATTACCTGTTAGTGAATTGGTGATATGTTTGGTGATATGTTTAATAATTAACTGTTTAATAATAAAATTATTAGCGGATATTTTATAAAGTAACGTAAAAGAATATTACAAAAAAATTATTTTTTATTTTTCATAAAATATATTTTACACTATTACTTTTAAATAAATAAATAATATAATGGGTTAAATATTTTAATATTTATTAATAATATTATTAAGTAATAATATTTATTATTTTTTATATCAATTATTAATTAAATTAATATAAACAAAATATGTTTACTATAATAGTAAAAATATTTAATTATAAAATTTTTAATAAAAAATAATATTGAAAGTATTGTAGTGGATATAGATCTATCAGAATTTTCAAAAAAAAAAATAGAAAATTCCTTTTTATTTGGTGGGTCTTGAAGATTAGAGAGAATACTGTGTATAAAAATTGGTAGACTTTTGATATCCCAAAAGTCCCATTTTTATTCATTTTGTTTATATATTTATATTATTTTTTGACATAATTTGAATTAATGACATTCATGGCATTAATCACTCTTGAATACTATTTAATACCATCAAAACACTCACTCATGATGCATGAATTCAATTACAAAGCGTTTTGAATTTCGAAAATATTATTTCGACTTCAATTTCTTCGCGTTTGGACTTCTGCATTTTCCATTTCGTGTGGTGACTCTTCTTTCGTGCTGTACAAGACACATCGCACGTACAAAGTCTTCAGTATTGTTATTACTTTAATTTGTCTCGCTAATCGACACTCGCGGATAGTTGACGTTCGTAATTGAAACTCCAGTAAATTGTTAATACTTTTGTAAATTATTTGTACACCAGTAAGTAGTCGATACGCCAGTAAACCGTTGACTCGCCAGTAAATCGTCGATTTGCCAGTAAGTCGTTGTTTCGCCAGTAAACCGTCAGTAAGTCGTTGATTCGCCAGTAAACCGTCGACTCGCCAATAAGCCGTCGACACGCTAGTAAGCCGTCGATACTCCAGTAAGCTGCCCGCACGCCAGTAAATTGCAGGCACTCCAATAAGTCGTTGACATGCAAGTAAGCTGACAATACCCCAGTAAGTCATCAGCATTTGTCACTCTTGTAGAGATAACTCTTCATTCCCATTGTGCTAAGTTGAAGCGAGCCCATTTAAATAAATATTTTAGTCATTTATTTTGCCCACTTATTTAGCCCACTACAAGTATTAAAATATTATTAGGGCATGGCTAAATCCACATGCCAATTACTAAATCTCACATCCTTAGTCCAAAAATACCCTTTTACATAATTTAAAATTTAAATATTTAAATAAGTTTATATTTATCTTTTATTTATTTTTGTCTTTTTATTTTATTTTATTTTATTTTATATTTTATTATTTTTATTTTTTATATTTATATTTTATTCCATTATCTTTATATTATAATTTTATTTCATTCTTCTCTTCAAATTTTAATTTAATTTAATTTTTATTTTTATTATAATTTGATTTCCTTTTTAGTTAGGATTATAGTTTAGAATATATATATATATATATATGTATATATATATATAAAAATAAGTTTATATTTTCTTTATCGTCATTTTTCAAAACTAGTAAATTGGCTCGCGCTTCGCGCATGAAACTATTTCTTTTAAAAATTAATTTATATATATTATTTTTATTTTTATTTAATAATTATATATACTTAAATAAAATTTATAAATGTAATTATATTCATTTTTAAATAAAATATGAAATACATATCATATATAAAGGATTCATTCTATTAAGTTATAAGTTCAATATTGTCAAGTGTTTGTATTTTATTTGTTTATTACAATACGGTTTGTGAATATATATATATATATAATATAATAAATTTATTTAGTGATCACACTATTTATATTTTAAAAGGAATGGAAAGTCAAAATTTTTGGACCGTTGAATTAATTTATTTAAAATATTTAATTTTTTAACTTTATATCTAAATAAACTTGAATACAACCGTACCACTATAATCAATTTTATAGCTCAGAATTTCTAAATAAAAGTAATTTAAAGATTTTGAAATTTGAATATATAGCTCAGATTTCTAAAATTTAATATAATAATTTTATGATAATTTAAAGATTTTATAAATTTGAATTTCAATAATCAATAATTATTTTATAAATATTTTAAAAATTATTAACTTTCATAAAAGTAGTAAATTTAAAAATTTTAAAAGTATTCTCAAATATTTTCATTAATGGAAGAATATAAATAATCACTGAGTTATGATTTTTAAGAATGGTGGTAATGGATAAAATAATTATTTTTTATTTTATTTATTTAACTTTTATAAAACTATACATGTGTTATATATATATATATATATATATTATTTTCTATATTTATTTGGGTATTTAAAGGTGATAAAATTATTTAAAACTTGAAATTAAAGTTATCATTAAATCCATTTATAAAACAACAATTATTTGTAGCAATAGATGTAAGCGTACCTCAATGGACAAAATTAATTTAGCACTTAATTACAACAACTATAATCTAAAAGAAATGAAAAGTTGCCAAGTTTAAAATAATTGATTAATGCATTGGTATTATTCATTAAAACTTATTCAACAATAACAATAAATAAATAAAATTTTTAAATATCTAATAAAATTTACAAATAAAATGTTGTACTTAAAAACAAACATATATCTATGATTGTTTATATTTATTTTCTTTCTTTGTTTTAATATAATATATTACTTAATTAGCTAACATTAACATAAACTTATAAATCCATAAAACATCCCAAATTGATATTTCAAATTTGAATAAGAGTTTTTACATTAATGAATATTATACTAATTTATATATATAAAAAAAAAAAACAGTTAACTACAATGATTTTCTTCTCTTACATGAATATTATACTAATTTACATTAATGAATATTATACTAATTTATACAAAATTATTGTATCTCCTCCATTTTGTTTTTCTCTATTTTTCTGGAAGTTTTTGTTTTCTTCTATTTAAAATACCTGGAAAAAAATACTAATTAGACAATAAAATAAAATAAAATATATTAAAATATATAGAAACACAAACATTTGCGTAGAAAAATGAGAGGGAGAAAAATAATTACCAATTTTCACAGCCGATTGCAATTCCAATCTGTTGTTTTGTTCAGAATAGATAAAGTATAAATAGAGAAAGATGTTCATGAATAAGAAACGAATGAAAATATGAAAAGTTGTTATAATGTATACAAGATATATAATTAATAAAATTTATTGCTTTTAAACATTTTTTAGAATATTCTCACAATATTCTTTTGAATTTAGAGTGACAAAAGAGTTAAGAGACTAAAAAGAAAACTTGCAATTAATCCCAGAAAACGAAGTGAAGGGTTTCAAGAATTAATGGGAAAATAAGTAAAAAAAAATTACAAAAAAGACTTAAAAAGAGTTATACTGAGAAATTCATCCTACTAATTCACCATGTTTTTTAGTAGATGTGTATATGTGAAAAGTAAAAATCTTTAGATAAGAAGTATATTTGTTCAAAGTGAATTTAGACATCTTACTTGTGTAGTCTCCAATTGTAAATCCTCCTCTTGCATGAAATTCCATCAAATAAAAGAACAACCATATGATTTCCAATAACCATGAGCAAACAATATAAATTAAGACCATTATTTGAATTAAGTATAAATAATAAAGCTAGCAGCATCGCAAAAACAACATTAACTATGGACTAAAATTACTGCAGTTGTAAATTTCAAATAAGCAAAATAAAAAATCCCAGCCACAAACCACAAAATCATTTAACTATCAGATGTGTAAAATTCCAAGAAACACTAATAAAAATAGCCGCAAAATAGATCAGATAAATAGATTTACTAGAGGGGTTGAACCAATTAGGATTCTTCATATCCACCTAAATGAAGCTCTACAGCATACATCCATGTCTAGCCGACAACACAAATCGAAAAGGATTCTCTTCGAACTTTATCTCATAAAAAAAATATCATAAGAATTGTTGTTTGTAACTAAAATTGAATCCACAAAGAAGAAGAAGGAAATAAATAACAAAAAAGATGAGAAGAGAGAGGGTAAGAAATAGGTAGAGTGGAGGAAAATGAGAAGTTTACTTTTTCAATTAATTAAATTATTAAATTACTAAATTATGAACCGTTAATACTCGAAACCTCTATATTTGAAATTGAAGAGACAAAGAAGTGCAATAATTGTGAAAACCATACATAAAAATAGAGGTAATGGGTTTTAGGAAGTTAATAGGAGAGAGAAAAGGGTAAAAGAGGCTCTTAAAAGGTAAAAACACGTCTCATCGTTTCATTCCCACAATATGTTCAAATGTCAAAACATTCTATTTTAGAGGTTTTTCTACCCATTCGAGAACTCTCGGCTCGTCCACGTCAATTAGTGGGCCTGCTGAGAAGTTCTCCTTTATATAATATATAGATTCTCTTCCAAATTTGAGATTCTACTAATAAAAGTTATGTTTTTTTTTTAAAAAAAATATTAGTATTAATTTATTTAATATATTTCTACTACGTAATAGTGATGCATTGTAAAAACCACTAAACAATTGGTGTTATTATTAAATTTATTTTATATATTTATCAAACACTTTAAAATTTAGAAATAAATTCTTTAAATAATTATATTTATAATGCTCCAAATCAAAATAGATAATATATGAATGAGTGACGATTAATCAATTTTTGAATTAGAAATTTCAACATTGTAATTACTCCAATGGAACCTCTATAGGTATGTAATCTAACACTAATTATTATTATTAAAATAAAAATTAAATAATATAAAGATTAAATTAATAAAATAAAAATTAAATAATGTAAAGTCAATAATATATTAAGATAATAGTTATTACAATAAAATAAGAATTTAAAAATAATAAAAGATATAATATTAAAATATAGCTAGAATTTTGGACCTGTGCGATACGCACGGGTGTTAAGATATACTTTAAATATGTATTTTTTAAAATTCTCGCAAACAACAAATAATCAAATGTAAAGTCTTTTACAAAACGAATAATATATCACAGGATGCCCCAATTAACCGACAATAAAAATAGAAAATAGTAAAAGCAAACAAAATTTAAGAGATGAAAAAAGAAAAGACTAAATAGATCTAATAAGATATGAATCTCTTTTCACTCTTAATCATTTGTGTTGTTGAGATCAAATCATGCAAAATTGAGTGAAATTATTATGAATATCGCTTATTCTTAATTCCATTGGTACGACTCGTGGTGTAGTACCATTCATCAAAATCTATACATATATTAGTATTTGTAATTTTATTGCTCTTAGAAAAGAAAATGTAATTGTTTAACTTACCAGATACATTAAATGAATTTTGTGTCGGACAACATTCAGTTTTTACCTTTATCAAGTGCTTGGGAAGACTTCTTCGGATACAAATATGGTTATGGTTTTTAGTACTATACCATGCTCGTCTAAAATAAGTACTTTCTAGACCTTTAAAATTAGTTGCTCGGGAAACAGTGACATATAATTAATTATACCTGAAAATAGGTCTTTTGAGATAGAGACCTACATTATTTAGAGATAGTCCCTGACTCTTGTATTATGGTTATTGCAAAATGATAATGAGATAAGAAACTGTCTCCTCTTAAATTTGAACAGTAATATTGAAGCCCATGGCATCAATCTAAGTTACAGTATCAGCATCTTCTTCCAACAGTTAGACCTTGAATCACATTAACTTTCAAGACTCTTATTCCTAACCTTGCAAGGATCAACCTTGTACTATTCCTTAATTCAGCAGAGTGATCAATATTTCATAATAGCATCGCTGATATACCAACTTTGAGTTTAAGTTCATGAAGCGGTAACCCCGAGCACTTAATGCTATTTAAGAATTTTAGAGTGTAAAGATCAGTAAATATATTGATCGCCGTATCCGATTGGTGCACCGAATATGAACTGTGGTAAATCTTTTCATCAGTAACATTCATCGATATCATGTAATTGTTTACCTCTTCCACCAAATCCAACATCGGAGTTAGTATCCTGTAAGTATGTAGGATCATTAATTGACTGATCAAACGAAGGATATATCACTTCTACTACATAAACCAAGCGGATGAAGAGATTCTTCTATCAACAGATCTTTAGGCATATCAATTTCGGAGATTTTTTTTCTTCTTATAGTGCCATCACCGACGCTTAAAATCTAGTCTGTAAAGTTTTTAAGAGCAGAAAACTCTATGGACAATGATATTGATTGGAGTCTCATACTATTAGTCAGTATCAAAATCATGTAGTACTCTTAAAGAAATGAAGAGTTTATCATTACATTTAACACTTAGCTTCTACTACCTTTTGTATGGCAGACGAAATATGCTAAAAATCCCCTTCTTAAACAACAATCTTGCCACGAACAATAGGTTTTCATTTTCAGGGTCAACTATTATAATCAAGTTCTTTAATGTCATGTGTATTACTTCGAAGCAATGCTTGTGTACCATTTGCACCTCATCCTATATGATTAGTTTTACTTGTGCACCATAAGCGCATCATTAAGTCCTTCAATGTCCTGTCTACTGCCCCAAAGCAATGTTTGTGCACTATTGGCACCTTATTCCATCTGACTATTTTTGTCATTATAAGCAACTCAGTCTTGTGGCTTCCGAGATGAATGTTATATATTGAATCTATAGTAAGAGTTAATGGGATGGAGAATATCGAATGTGCAGTCTTTCAATGTCCTTGAATGTCTTGCATACTGCCTCGAAACAATGCTTGCGTACCACTGGTGTCTTATCCTATATGATTAGTTTTGTCTTTATAAGCAACTCAACATCATGGCTTCCAAGAGGGACGTTGCATGTCGAATCTTTAATAAGAGTTAATAGAATGGAGAATGGAGAATGTCCAATATTTCCTCCAGGCTGTAGAAGTGAAGCAATTCCAAATAGGATTGTAAAAGTTAAAGGATATTTTTGAGATTCTTCTCAAATTTTATGTGGGATTGAAATTGTTTTATAAACATATAATTAATATAATTCTAATTTATAGTGTAATAATTTAGTTTTTTTAATAAATTTCAAATTTTAAAACCTTCCAAATACTTCTACTACATTTTAAAAATTAGTCGTTTATTAAATTGCTATTAATCTTAATAGATATTTAAAAATAATTAAAGATTTGACTTTAAAACTCTTCAAAACACTCATCTTTAATTAAAACCATTATTTAACCAACAGATTAACCTAACTATACTAATTATATATTTTTTGCAGAACTATATATTTTAAAGTTTGAGTCTAAAATATATACTATAAAAAAAAAAAAAAAATTGTTATACAATAAAATTTAGACAAAAAAAATATCATATTTATTCATTTTTAATATATTAACGTTAAATAATAATTTTCTATATTATCTATTTTTAATATTTTAATATTTTTAAACTTTATTTTAACTAATTAAATGAATGTAGATATATAATTTTTAAAAAAAATTATATAAAATAAATTAATAAAAAATTTTAATTTATATTTTTAACTATATAATGTCATTATATTTGGATAATTTTTTAATTTTATATATAATTTTAGTATTAAATTAATTTAAGTAAAAAATTTTAAATAATTTTTTATTTAAATATAATTTTAAATGAATATAAAAGAAATCCGAATATGTATAGTTAAAATATTTTATGAATATCACACCCAATGATTTATTAATAAATTTTTGTCTAATTTTTTTTTTCAAAATAAAAAATCACGACAACTGAAATTAGTATGTCTTTGAAAGTAAAAAAATAAAAAATAAAAAAAAATTTAAAAAAAATTTAAAAAAATGGATATGGATAAATTCATATTCAAAGATTATCCCAAATGTTTTAGAACACTCTAAACAAGCTTCACAAAGATGAGAGAACATAAAAAAGAGAAAAAAAAAATAATAATAATAAAAAGGAAAGG
Organism: Cardiospermum halicacabum; assembly: GCA_031304145.1. Lineage (NCBI taxonomy): Eukaryota > Viridiplantae > Streptophyta > Magnoliopsida > Sapindales > Sapindaceae > Cardiospermum > Cardiospermum halicacabum. The sequence goes on from CM062392.1 coordinate 2,410,844, forward strand.
TGGAAGTGATAAACATACAGTTGGATTTATAAAATGTTTTTGATTTAAAAGAAAGTCATTTTCAATTCATGGAAAATATTGACTTTTGAGAAGATGAACATGAAATGGTGAAAGCAAAACCACCTTCAACAACCCAACACCCCCCAACACACCTCTCTCTCTGTATCAATATCTCCTCTTGTTTCTGCTTAATAAACCCAAAGCAATCTCCTTTTCCCATCAATTGAACAAAAATGTCATCCACTAAAGAAGAAGAAATCAACACCTTGTTAAAAACTTCAAACCCCAACAACCGTCCATCCACAATCACACCACCACCTCGAATGTTCTCCATGGAAAATCCATTTGGGTCATCAACTGGTATAAGTCCAGGACCTATGACTCTGGTCTCTAGATTCTTCTCTGATGACTCCAACTACCAGTCTTTCTCTCAGCTGCTTGCTGGAGCTATGAACTCTCCTCTGGCCAGACCTCTTCCACCGCCACTTCCTGTGAGGGAAGATGATGGTGAGAAGAGCTTGAATGGGTTTAAAGGGAACAGACCTGGGGATTTGGTTGTTAATAGGTCTTCTTCATTGTTTACTGTCCCTCCTGGATTGAGTCCTTCTGGTTTGCTTAACTCACCTGCTGCTTTCTTCTCTCCTCCGGTAAAGTTTGGATTTTGATTGGACCCTTTTGGTTGTTTTGTGGTTTTTCGTTTGGGGGTGAGGTTGGGATTGGGAGTTAGTGATGTGGGTTGTTTGTGAATTCTATGGTGGATGTGTTTGGAAGATTATTTAGGTTGGAGTTTTCTAGGGCTTGGAATGGGATTTTTGGGGGAAGTGGTTTCTTTGTATAATTAAGCTTTTTTTGTGTTCTGATATGGGCTGTTTGTGGATTCTGTGATTATTGTTTGTTTGGAAAATTTTTGGATTAATTCTAGGGTTTAAAGTGAATTGGGAAAGTTGGTTCTTTTCTGGGTAAAGATTTTAGATTTTGATTGTTTTGTTTTAGGGCTTCATTGAGCCTGAAGTGATGATTTGTGATATGGGTAATTTCTGGATTTGTAGTGATAATGACCATTTTGGAAACTATGTACCGGTTTCAGAGCTCAAATGGAAATGGTTTCTGTTTTAGACTAAACAGTTTACTTTTTGGTTGTTTGCTTGTAGTGCCTAATTGAGCTTGAAATTGTGTTTTGTGATTTGGGTTTGTTTTGGGGGTGTGAAGTGAAGTTAGGGGCAATGGTATATTTTTCAGGAGTCTAGTTTTGTTTGTTGTGCAATTGAGCTTCTAATAGTTCATGTTGGTTGTTTGTGGTATCTGTGGTATGGAATAGTTCTAGGGCTTGAAATGAAGTGGAAATATGTTTACTTTATAAGACTATAATTTCTGGTTTAGGCTCTTTTTGTTTCCTGAAGTTAGTCATGGATAACAATTTATATGATAGTGTACTAGTGTCATGCTTTAATAAGTGTCTTGATGAATTTTGTATCAGTTGAAGGTTAGAAGATTGATGGGATGTTTAAATTGAAACTTTTAGATTAAGATTTAAATTTATGTTGTTGATTCTTCATGTGGATACAACTTTCAAATAATGATTAAATTTGCTTTAGAAAACTTGAATTGAGTTGTGGAAGTTTGACAGCCTGCCTGGTCTGATCTGTCTAATGTGCCACTGCTATACTGTTTGTGAACTATGTTTTATGTATGTTTATCAGTAGCACATGTGTACTGCGTTTTCTTGTACTGTGTTGAATATTTATGTATTTGTATCTGAATGACATGCACAGAGTCCTTTTGGAATATCCCACCAGCAGGCGTTGGCACAGGTAACAGCTCAAGCTGCATTTGTTCAATCCCAAATGCAAATGCAACCAGAATATCAGCCTACAGCAGTGTCAACTCCTGCAGAGTCATTGGTATTCTCGCAGTCATTTACCAAAAATGAATCACAACAGCAGATAGTGGTTTCAAACTCAGAGCCCCAAAGTTCAGCGCTGGATCTATCTGATGTGTCTCATTCTGATGGGAAAAGCCTGCAACCTTCTGTTGCTGCCGACAAACCCGCTGATGATGGTTACAATTGGCGAAAATATGGGCAGAAGCCAATTAAGGGCAGTGGATATCCACGAAGCTATTACAAATGTACACATCACCGTTGCCTTGTTAAAAAGAAAGTTGAACGATCATCGGATGGACGAATTTCTCAGATTATCTACAAAAACGAGCACAATCATGAAAAGCCACAGCCTACCAGACGTTCAAAAGATGGTAGTGATGTGAATGGAAATATGAACCCGCAGGCTAACTCAGAAGTTGGTTATCAAGGTCCAGCTGGAAGTTTCTCCACCCAGGCTAATGAAAGTGTTCCTGTGTACTCAGTCCTGCAAGAACATAATCAAGTAGCTCTTGTTCAGCTTGCTGATTCAAGCGACAGTGAGGATCAAAGTACTGCTGATAATGCAAAGGAGGGGGATGATACTGAGCCAAATCCAAAAAGAAGGCAAGTTCCTAAAACCTGTAAATCATCAGTTCGATCAAATGTTATTTTTCTCAAATTTCCTGTATTGAAATCGTTGTGCCTATTACATCAGGAATGTTGGAGAACCAGAAGTGTCTTTGTCGCATAAGACGGTCACAGAGCCGAAGATCATTGTGCAAACCAGAAGTGAGGTTGATCTCTTAGATGATGGCTACAGGTGGCGCAAGTACGGGCAGAAAGTGGTCAAAGGGAACCCTCATCCTAGGTACATTTTTTGTTTACATATCTAATCACTTGAACCACAACATATGGGGAATTTTATATTTGATCTATACATGCATTCGGCAGATTGGTTTACTGGGCTTTCCTATTTTGTTGATTCTATGTTATCATTGTTTCATATTTCAGTTTTAAGCTTATGATATAAGCTTATTCGTTTGAGTTCTGTTGACAGGAGCTATTACAAATGCACTTTTCTAGGCTGCAATGTCCGTAAGCACGTTGAGAGAGCTCCAACTGATGCAAAAGCTGTTATAACTACATATGAAGGGAAACATAATCACGACGTCCCTGCAGCAAGACATGGCAACCACAATGCTTCCAACAACAGTGCACCACAACTTAAATCAAACATATCAGTCACGGATAACCACTCCTTACTTAAAGACAGTGACTTTAAGAACAATAGCCAGAGATCAGTTCTTCAGCAACTAAAAAACGAGCCCATAGTAGTGTAACAAACACTCGAGCAACGGTATGAAAGCGCTCAACAACTCCTTGATTACCCGCTTCCTGTATATTTGCATTCCTAAGTTATATTGTATATCAATTCCCTTTTTTTCGATATCTGCTCGGATACACGTCACTTCACCTGTACTCTTCTTTCTCACTTATACTTCTGTATGCATCAGCTGCTTCATTTACTCTACGCTTCGATTTTACACATTAAAATCATAATTTCTCTGTTGTTCAGTTTTAAGCATAATCTATACGTTTCCTTGTCAATTTCGCATTACAAATCATTACCTATCCTGATCAATGTAACATTCTGAAGTATATGAGATTTTATGTGACTGTCTTAGAATTCAACTGAGAGGTTGAGCTCCAGGTTGCTGTCATGTGGCTGGTGGTCATAGGTTTGAGATATTTTCTGCCTTTTTTTCTTATGATGGAGCCAGATGCAGGTCTCTTTAAATCAAATGATGTAAAATCTTATTTCAGAGTTTGTTGTTGAGTCAAGTGAGATGATTTATAAGCTTTTGTTATCTGTACATGCAAAGTTTTCACAGACTACATGTGATGTGAAGCTGCAATGGCTCACTCACTTTATGCTGCTTTTAAGGCTGCCTGTTGCTTTCATTTTTTGACCAGTGACCTGTTTTTTGACCCATTTTTTGCATTGTTTTAGTTCATGTAATTAAACTTTGGAATGCAAACGTTGATATTCTAAGCTTTGGTACCATAAGACAGTAAGATGGATGATTTATTGGTAAACGCTTTCAGATCCTCCATGATAGAGCTAGATATCTTGGAGTTTCTACGAATCATTTAAATTGAAAACGCAGTTGTGAATGGTTTAGGCTCAGACTTGTAATATAACGACATGAACAAGCCAAACTTCCAAAATTCATTATGAAAAGCTCACAAGATCATGAGCTTTAAGACTATGTTGGGGTCTAAGCGGTTTGTAGTAGTTAGACTATTGCAGTTGGGTTGAAGTAGCTGTTGCTGTTAGACTAACTATTAGAATAGCGGTTGTAATAATGGTTTGATGGTAACTAGAATAAAGGTCTGTTTGGATAGATTGGCTTCTGGCTTCTAAAAGCTGTTTCAGATGATGTTTCGGTAATTGGTTGTCCTCTCATAAACTCTTCCAAATGAAGTAAAAAATATTGGCTTGCTGAAAATGGCTTCTACTTCTCTTCTTCTACAGGTAAAAGTTAAAAATAAAAGCAATCCCAAATAGGCCCTAACTACAAGAATAAATAGCGGTTATAATAATGGTTCGATGGTAAATAGACTAGCTATCAGAACTATAAGAATAAATAGCGGTTTAGTGGTAGCGAATAAATAACGGTTTGGTGAGAATAAATAGCGGTATAGTGATAGCCGCAGCGGTTCAAATAACGGTGGTAAAATAAAGGTGGTAGCAGTAACCGTTCAAATAACGATCAGATATAAGATCAGATATAGTATGTGTTTGGGGTTGCTTGTGATTATGAAATAATCATTTATTGGATGATGAAATCTTAAGCATGTACTTCGTCCATCCCAAATTTACATTCATTCATTATTCTTCTACCTCTAAATTTAGAATATAGGAGCGACATATTTGAAATTTCATCACCTTGGAATTTCATCACCTCATAAGTGATTATTTTACAATCACAAGCCGTCCAAACATATATATATATATATATATATATAAAATTACAACAATGATTAGGTAATTATTTGATTTGTATTTATTAATGTTAAATATATGAGTATTTTAATAATTTTAAAGTAGCAGTTTGAGTAGAGCTTTGGAGAAAGCTATTTTGAATAGCATTTGTCAAAACATTATATGAACCACTGAAATGCTACTGCAGAATACCTTTCCTACCAAATAATACTTTTACGGCTACTCAAACCGCTAACTTTTCCAACTTTTACCGCTAATGCTGCTCAAACTGTTAACGTCAAATATGATCTAAGTTTGATTACTAGTCCGAATTTTTTTATCATGAAAGATTTATGCGAGAAGCATAGACTATAAATATCCATTCATTATGAGGTAAGATTTCAACTTCATAAAAAACCCAACTACTTCCTAAAGTCGAGCTAACAACTAACAATATGTTAGTTATGACCTAATAAAGCAGCATAGTTTCTTTCTCTCTTTTGAAATAGTTGTACCAAACATAACATAACTCTACTCAAAATCCCAACATAAAACCAAACCATCCATTCTAACAACTTTATTATCCTTTTGTTCATTATTGACACAAAAGAAAAAGAAAACCATACACATCTTTTACTTTTTCATATCATAATATAAACTCAGAATAATCATTTTTCTGTTATGAGAGAGGGTTCTATACAGGTAAAAGATGTTATCCTAATTGGATAATTCCTGTGAAAGTTATGTGATACAGATGTATACAGACAGATGGTTTAGCAGTCACATTTTGGAGAAGAGTTATGGTTAATAAGATATATCAATTAGGATCTACACATCTGTCCAGGTTTTTCGGTTCCAAATCCGTAAAATTTGCTCCTTCATTCTTAACCCAACAAAACCATTCTGTTTTTCTGTTTCATCCTGAAGACTCTTGTGTTTTCTTCTTCAACAGGTTTTGCTTCTTTTCTTCTCTGTTCTGTATTGTTTGTTGTGCAAGTTATCTTTATCTTTGTTTTGTTTGGTTTGGTTTGGTTTGGTTTTGTTCCTGATTGTCATATGCAATGTTTCTAATGTAATGATGTAGGAGGCCGGTCCCCCCTGGAATAGGATTTCGAATCCTATTTCCCCAGCTGGGTCGGTCTGTTTGGGATTCGGGTGGGCGTGATCTCATTAAAAGTCTGTAAAAATGGGGTGCGCGTGCTCGAAGAGGCCCGATAAAATGGCGACGGAGTCTCCTGATTTTGAATGCAATGTAGCTGAGAATGCAGTAGGTCTCCAGTGTGTTACTAGTCCTTCTAGGGAGCAGGATGAGGGAGGGAGATCGGATGAGGATCGTCGCCTGCATAAGGTGGGAAGTCGAGATTCGAGGAGGTTGAAAAAAGGAAGGAGTTCTTCTACCGGTTTTAGCATCAAATTGGGGTTGTCTCACAGACATGTTGAAGCTGAACAGATTGCTGCTGGTTGGCCTGCTTGGCTCACTGCTGCTGCTTCTGAAGCTGTCTATGGTATGGTGCCTCTCAAAGCCGAATCTTTGGAGAAACTTGATAAGGTATCTTTTCATGTCTTAAGTTGTTATATGAATCCATCTGTATATATAAATGTGTGCTTTCGGATCTTCTAATGTCGTGTAGATTGGACAAGGTACATACAGTAGTGTTTTCCGAGCACGTGAAGTAGCTACAGGGAGGATGGTAGCCTTGAAGAAGGTGCGGTTCGACAACTTTCAACCCGAGAGCATAAGATTTATGGCACGCGAGATTATGATTCTACGCAGGCTTGATCATCCTAACATTATGAAGCTGGAAGGTGTGATTACATCAAGATTGTCCAGCACCATCTACCTGGTGTTTGAACTCATGGAACATGATCTTGCCGGATTGTCTTCTGCCTCTGATGTCAGTTTATCTGAATCACAGGTTCGTCTTTCTTGTAAAACCAGTTAGTTTTCATCACTAGATGGTCATGGTTGACATATGCTTAACATTGCAGATCAAGTGTTACATGAAACAGCTATTACTTGCGGTCGAGCATTGTCACCTGCGAGGCATAATGCATCGCGATATCAAGCCTTCCAACATTTTGGTTAACAATGAAGGGATTTTGAAACTAGGAGATTTCGGATTGGCAAATACTCTTAACCCAAAGCATAGACAAAAGTTAACTAGTCGGGTTGTAACACTATGGTATAGACCCCCGGAACTTCTGATGGGGTCAACTAATTATAATGTATCTGTTGATCTATGGAGCGTTGGTTGCGTTTTTGCAGAGCTTCTGTTTAGAAAACCTGTTCTCAAAGGCAGAACTGAGGTGAACATTATAAGAAACATATAGTTTATGATCTTTTTTATGTGTTCAATTCTTATGATGTGCGATTTTGCAGGTTGAACAATTGCATAAGATTTTCAAGCTTTGTGGATCTCCTCCTGAGGAGTTTTGGAAAAGTTCAAAGCTTCCACAAGGCGATATGTTCAAACCACAGAGTCGTTATGAAGGTTACCTTAAGGATAAATGTGCAGATTTACGCACCAGCACAGTGAATTTGCTGCAACAGTTTCTTTCCATTGATCCTGCCAAACGCGGAACTGCCTCCTCAGCACTTATGGCCGAGGTATAATAATTATAACGAAATGTATTCATGTTCTGCACCTGCACATTCTCTTTGAATTATGTAACATTGGTTTCACATTACTTGTTCAGTACTTCCAAACACAACCATTTGCTTGCGATCCATCAAATCTTCCAAAGTATCCTCCTAGGAAAGAAATGGATGCTAAACACCGCGATGATGCAAGAAGGTAAGACTCCTTAGAACATCAATTTCCTGTTTCTCAACCTTTTAGAACCATGAAGTTTCTGTTTATTGACTCTTTCTGCTTATTCATATAGGAAAAAGGCACGCGCACGATTGAGAGACACTGGACTAGCTAAAAAACATAGAAAAAATCATTTGGGAACAATCAAGGTAAATCAAATACTTGATGAACTTCTATTCTACCACACAACAAGACTTTCGCCTGATGTTCATTATATACCAATGCAGGAACTTCAAGAGAGCGGTAATTTCGCCGGTAGAAGCAGTGGAAACAAGGGGAAATTCGATTCAATATCCGCAATGTCTCAACACACTTCTACATCTCAAGCAACCTCAACCTCACAAGGGCTGTCAACAATGACAGTGCCAGCCCAGAATTCAGCATCAAGTGGATTCGCCTGGGCCAAAAGGCAAAACGACGATACTTTAACAACTTTGTCTGTGAAGAGTAACATCAGTGGAATGGAATCCAATCTTGGATTCATAAACCATTCCATTGATTTACCAAAGGAGAAGAAAACGACTGACAATTCAACCGCGAACAGAATGCAGCACATGAATCTTAAACCTCTAGACAGGTCAGAGACTTTCGATATAGCTGATGTGTACCGGAGTAATGATCTTTCAGGTGCGGATTCCGATAGGGAAAAGCGAGATCACAGTAGTGAGCACAGTAGTAATCAGGTAAGTGTGTGCAATTAGCATTAAGCATGAATGAATGATGTTATGTTTCGAAACTGATCTTTTTATGTTGAATTGCATCTCAGGTTGAAGTAAACGTGCAACATTCAGGACCATTGTTATCAGAATCGCAGAAAATCGATGAACTTCTGCAAAGAAATGAAAGTAATATAAGGCAAGCTGCTCGCAGGTCAAGATTCTATAGAGGTAACAATCTTATACATAATCGAAAAGTTTAAGTTGATTGAAGCATGTAATGTGAATTTGAAAATTTGATGCAGAGAGATAGGGACCAACTTGGATACACTCCTTGAAGCTCAACCAGAGTTGATGTACATACATGCAAGCATCAGTATTTCAAGCAGAGGATAAATGTTTGTAAACCTGTATGAATTTTTTATTTTTCCAAAAAAAATGAAAGAAAAGAAAAGATATATATATATTTTTTGAAAAGCAAAGAATTTATAATAAATTAAAAAAGAAAAAGAAAAAAAAAAGTTTCTATAGATAGATATCTATAGAATATAGATTGTTGGAAGAGAGGTGCTTTGTATGTGGCAAGAATCTCAGTTAGAGTATTTTTAGGAGTAGAAAGGAAAAACATTTTGTATTTTGTCTTTTCAATCATAAGATGGCCTCTTCAATGGCTTTCTATTTTTATGGTATGGTTCATGATACATCTCTCTTTATTTTTCACCTTCTTCAATGGCTGATATAGTTATTATGATTCAAGGGAGAATAAAAAATATATACAAAAACTTATCAAATAAATATATATGTATATATATATATATATTTAAAAAAATCTATTTGAATATTAAAATCAATTAGATAATTATGTAAATGCATAAATTAACTAGTTGGAAAAAAAAATTAAAAACGAAAAATAATATGTTCAGGCCAATTTCTATTTCTGAATTTTAGTCATGTCAAATGAGTATATTTGTAGCTGCATGTTTATAATCGTAAAAGGTTCGTGATTTTACGGTCAGTAATATAATAACCGTCAAGATCATTAATATAATAACTGTATTTATACGGTCCCTAACCGCTACCGATACAGTTAGAGACCATTTATATATTTTTGTGTTAATAATCGTATTCATACGGTTAGGAACCGCTGCAGATACAGTTAGAGACCATCTATATACTTTTACGTTAATTTAGTTAGAGACCATCTATATACTTTTACGGTAATTTAGCATATACAGTTAGAGACCATCTATATACTTTTACGTTAATTTAGCATGTCTCTCTAATTTTATTCTCTCTGATTTTATGGTCATCAATATGTTAATAATTGTACAAACGGGCATGAACACGGACCGGAATTTTTCGGTGGGACTGAAATTTCAAAAATACTCATGAACTCGTCATATTAGGGCTGTTTGGATAGACGAACTTTTAATTTCTAAAAATTGTTTCAGATGATATTTGGGTATCCAGCAGGAAGTGTTTCTGCCCTCCTAGAAGTTCTTCCAAATGAAGTAAAAAATATTGACTTTTTGAAAATAACTTCTACTTCTTTCCTTCTACATTCAAGTTAAAAACAGAAGCAATCCCAAACTGGCAAAATTAAACACTTCAAATTCTAAGATCATGCAGGATACCTGTGCACCAACTTGTTAAAAAGAATGACTCATATAATATGCCATGTATTGCACTATATAAATTGCATTTATTCCAAACAATAAGGTTTGTCTTTCATATAATACAAGGTTACTATAAAAGCTGAAACAACGTCATGCAAAATGTAATTTTACCCTTCCTTCATTATCAGCTATTACATTAGTCTTATGTATTCCTCAAGTATCAAACTCTGCAACTTAACCTTCTTCCCTTTCAATCACATTCATCATCAACGGTCATCAATGTCGGTATTTGACCGTAATCAACAAAATCTACCTTGTTTATCCTTAAACAGCACAGGACTTGTTCTGGAAGTTCTTCCGGCTTTTGCGCCTGTTCAGGTTACACAAACCATTCATCATAAGTTTCATATACACAAATAGCTTTTCAACAACTTTTATGGAAAAGGATGCATTACCTGGATGGTTAGACCTAGATCGAGAATTCCATTCTTCAAGCGCTCTCTGAATGATTCTAGTCCTTTTCGTGATATGTAGCTGAACCTATGGATGTCCAGATCAATCTCGAAGTAGTTTGGACCCTGAATAAGAGTGAAAAAGAAGTGAATGAATTTGCAGATTTGTTTCTACTTGCATTGGAAGAAAAGTTATGTATTATACCTCATAGAAGTTATGCTGAGGGCGGGAAAGCACTGGCTTTTCGTTATAAGTACTTAATAGCTTCCTCTCGGCAGAGCTCAGGCTGAAATCGTCAGGATTGACCAATCCAGCTATGATTTTTAGTCGTTCTCTGAATGGAACACATGATTCTTTTGCAAAGCCTTTAACCTTTTCCGTTTCATCATCGACAAATTTCTGAAATGAGAGAAAAAACAGCCAAGGAAATTATTATACAATCAATTACAGGAAGCACACAGGCTAAAGTCTGCTTGTAAAGTTAACCTTTCAACAGTAAGCCATGTAAAATGAAGTTACCCTGATGGATTCCAGACATTGTTCAGAGATATCTCTATCGAAATTCTCAGAAACTTTGAAATATAGAACAAGACTCATCCCCTCGCCATCGGTATCGCCAAGGAACATTGCAGCAGGATAAGTAGGCAACTGTGAAGAGAAAACAATAAGAAAATGATTTAGTATGCAATTATTTCTACTTCTTCAGAAAAACAAAACTATAGAGAGTCATCACCTGAATATTTACAATTAAAAGCTGAGGAACTTTCCCATCTCCTTTTAGATTCGGGAGCTCAAGATGCTGGGCAATGTGATTAATCTTTTTCGGGCAAACGAACAAGTCAACACCGATTGGTATATATGGACAGATATCTGGAGCTGGAGCCTTCTTCTTATCTCTGCAAAGTGAATCATCAAATGATTTATAAGTTTACGAAAGCTTGAAAACATAATCTAAACTAGTTTAAATCAGCCACCAGGGAAAAGCAAGATTAGATGGCTTACTTGAAATAGGTTTCGCTGCGAAGTTGGAATGTAGAGGGCAAAAGTTCAGACCAACATGCTGCTGTTGGCTTCTCGCCTTTGGCACTTGGAATTGTATATCCTGCCTTGGGACGGTATAAAAATCGTTTAGAACCACCTGCATGTAAATCAATACAATCAGTACCAAAATGTTCAATAACTTGATCTTTCTAAATTTTCTAACGTGTACTCCAGTAATTACATTGTTCTGTTAGTTCCTCGCCATCACACGACGACCTCCTCTTGAAAGAGAGCCGGTAGATAGCAGATTTCTTTCGCTGTTGAGAACCTAAAGATGCAGGATTCAGTAGCTTGTCATTAAAACTCGCGGAAGGAATCAATCGCATCACACCAGATTTCCTTTTCTCTTCAGATTCACGTGTACTTTCTAGATAACCTTTAAAGCTTCCATAATGATCAATCATTTTCTTCCTCTTGCTGCAAATATCATCAAGCTTTCCCAAGGGTGGGAGCTCGCTGGGAAACGAAAACTTATTCGTATCCTTGAGTTCTTCTTTGTTAACATTGCTATCCTTTTTACCTCCATCTATTTTAAAGTAGCTCTCATGGAATTCCTCGTATTTGCCCTTGCCATCCACTACATGTGAAGAGCTTTCGAACTGAAGCATCTGTCCACCAGATGATGGGAAACCGTCTACAGCAGCAAACAAAGAACCACATTGGAAGCATTAACATTACTGTGAAGTTTGAATCAAGATAAGTCAAGGACTAATAGTAGTATTCTCAAAGCCAAGTTATTTATGTTTCGAGTATTATCAAGAACACAGAATTAGTTATCAATACCTCCATGAACACTTCTGAAATCATCATCTGAGTCCGATTCAAGAATACTGACAGAGTCAAACCAAGCATCCTCATGGCATATTACTGCAAAATCGAACTTCATTGTCAATTACAGATCAATATATGATGACAACAAAACCACAAAACAACTAACCATCTTGATCAACTTGACTAAGATGCCACTGCATTTGAGTGAGATGGTATGAAGAGTTGGAAACTTCAGATCTTCTGCAAGTAGTGGTGGCACCCGTCTCGAAATCCATGTGAACATACTGACTAACAGAAACATCTGTCACACGGACTCCTCCTGCATCGCTGGTGGTCCATTTAGCTCCATCTACAAGTAGGTTGCGGACATTTCTGGATCTCTTATGGTGCCTTCTAGGTCTCCTCACCGCTTTCTGATGGGTAGACACACAGCTTCCCATTATAACTATAGTTCAGTACAACATCCTATCAGACAAAATCACATTCCTTCAAATGTATTTCACTTCCAACAATCAAATGCTACACTTCCAAACATTGATGATTTCATTTCACTAACACTACAGAATCTAATCAATCAAAACCAAGCCAAGCCTATCAGAATCAATTTGGCTAAATGTCTACATGCACACATTTCAATTGATGATAAACCATCCAATGTGATTACATAAAAACACATTATAAATCAAATAAAGAACATGAAACCATTAAACACAGAAAGAGCAATGGTACCTGAAAATCAGAACCCAGAGGAGGAGATTGGAGGGTAGAGGGAGGAGACCACCTTGCTTACAACAAGGCAAGGTGGGTCCGACCCTCTGAGGAACAAAAGAGGGTTCAATTTGTAAATACTAGTGATGAGGTTGTTATATGAAGAAGGAGGTTGAACTGAATGTATGTACGTGTCTGGTTAATAATGTGATGAATGATGATTTGTTTTTTTCCAATAATTTATTGGAACTTGAAAATATTTGCTGTCATGTCATGTAATGTATTCATCCACTTTCGATGCTCCACACTTCTGTGTTTTCCTTACACGTTCCTTGTTTTGTTTACATCATCTTGTTTAACTCGTCCACCTTTTAATTTTAATATTAAAAATATGGGATAATGCATATTCCAACCCTTGGCGTAACTTTTCAAGTGTACATTTAAATTTTTTGGATATTTCAACGGAATCTTCTAATTTGTTAAAAGTATTTCAATTAAACTTTTAAACTTTTCGAATTTTCAATTGGACTCTCTAATTTGTCAAAAGTGTTTCAGTTAGACTCTTATTAAGGTTTTATGAGAATCAAATTTTATAAGAATCAAATTTTATAAGATTTTAAAAAATTTTGAAGGTGCAGTTGAAACTTTGAAAAGTTTAAGAGTCTAACTGAAACACTTTTGACAAGTAAGAGAGTTCAGTTGAAACTTCGAAAAGTTTTAAGTGTCCACATCAATAGTTATGCCAACTTCAGGGGTCTAAATAAGTATTATCCCTTAAAAGTATACATATATTAGTCATCATTAGGGGTGTAAATGAGTTGAGCTATTCGTGATCGATTCGAGAAATACTCGAAATCGACTCGTTATTACGAGTTCGAGTTGAGCTCAAGTCGAGTTTTTTCTTAAATGAGTTGAGCTCAAGTCGAGTTTTTTCTTAAATGAGTCGAGCTCGAGCTCTATATTACTCGACTCGTAAGGCTCGCGAGTCTTATCGAGCTTTAATATAATAAAGTCTAGACGATTCGAGCTCGAGCTTGAGTACATCCAAGTCGAGTCAAGAATAATTATAAGAAATTAAAAAAATTATTAATGAAAAATATTAACGAGGTTTAACGAGTCGAGTTCGAATTCCTCGATCATCATTCGAGCTCGAGCTCGATTTTTAGCAACTCGAGTTCGGCTCGACTCATTTACACCCCTAATCATCGTAGAACTCCTTAACAATTTAGGCTTTCAATTATCTAATATCATATCAATTTTTTGTCATTTACAGTATAACCTCGATAAATTAATACTCGCTAAATTAATAACCTCACTAAAATAATAATTTTCTCTGGTCCCGAGGGATCAACATGGTAAATTAATAATTCACTAAATTTATAAGATAATAAAAAAAATTAAATTCATATAGATCTCATTTGATATATAATTTAATAATTCATTTGTATCAAAATATTTTATAATACATAAATAAACTAAACAAGTTTTTGAAAATATGAATCTAATGTTATTTGTTTCTTCTTGAAATCAATATCACCAGGAATCTTATCTCTAACCCTTCTTACCGCATTTAGAATATTAAGTATAGTCTTCTCATATTGCAAAAGGAAATGATGTAAGGTGATTGTTGCTTTCAGAGCATCTTTGCGCGAACTTGTTCTAATTCCACACTATCATCTTCTACTTCATCTTCTTTATGTGTTTCCATAACACTCTCAATTATTTTTTCATTCGTCGGTAGCTTAAAACTCGTATCATTTTCTCCTGGATAATTCAAAACATCTTCAGCATTTATTGCATTTCGATACTTCAATCCATTGATTAGATTTTGCAATTGTTGTAAGCCATCATTATTCATTTGTTCTTGATTTTCCGAGGATTCATCATCTAACAACCTAAGTTTACCATGCTTAAAATAATTTGCAATTGTACTTGAGTTGACATCCATTTTTCATGCCAAGATTGCAAGATCATTGCATCAAAAATATTAATCTTTTCTGGATTTGAGATCCCAATTTCATAACCCTCCAAAAGATTTCGACAAAATCATCTACGATAATGCATCTTAAAAGTTCTTATGATCCCTGCATCACAAGGCTGAATCTTTGATGTTGTGTTAGGTGGTAAAAAAAAAAAACAATTCAACATTTCTCAAACCTTCGATATTTTTCGAATGAGCAAGACAATTATCAACAATTAAAAGAATTTTCTTGCCATGCATTTTTGCATCAAATTGTTGAACATATTCTTGGAATAAAATTCCAGTCATCCATGCTCTTTTATTGGCTCGATGTTTACAATCCATGCTTCCTAAATTCACATTCTTGAAATGACGTGGTTTTAAATACTTCCAAATGATCCATAAAGGAATTTTCTCAGAACCATCCTCATTACAGTAAATAACAACTGTAAGTCTTTCTTTATCTTATTTCTTACCTTCAAATTGCTTCGTTGCAAGAGAATGATCTGGTTGTAGCCTAAAGAACAATCTAGTTTCATCCATATTAAAAACAGCTTTCTTAGCAAACTGATCAAGTTTCTTTCTGATGGATTGTAAATTGCTCTCCATGGCCTCCAGATTAACTGATCCATTTTCTATAAAACGATGATGTTGCTTGATAGCGTGTCTTGATTGAAACGCTCTAGCCAACCTTGAGAAAAATGAAAATCAGGTGTATCAGTGGGATACGTCTTTTTTAGAAGCTCTTTTTCCTTCGTTACAATTAGTTCCCCATTCATTAACACACTTTTGGTAATGAATAAACCACTCGAAGAGAGTCTTCTCTAATTCTGGAAAATTGGCAGCTTTATGTCTTCTAGCCTCATCTTTTGGAATGTCGGCTGCTGATAGATACTCTGCTGACCTCTTGATCGTGTTTGATATTGTGGCTTGACTCACTTGCAAATTAAACTTCTCTAACACCTATTGTTGCAATTGCTTTTGAGTGCATGCTGGATTTTGTTGTTTATACTCACACAGTTCTCTACGCATACCATTAGTCATGGTTGATTTTTTAACACCTTTGAGATGAGAAGCCTTTTTTTATTTTTTTTATTCGAAGACTTGCATAACAAATCTTTTTATATAATAACTTAGTTAATGTATGTACATGTAACTACATTAATAATTGAGTGGATTTACACATTTTAATGAAGGGTTATTTCCAAAAACACCCCATTTTTTCAAACGTTTCACTTTGAGCACCCGGTTTTGAAAGTTTTGGAAAACCACCCCCAAAATCAAAACCACTAGTGGTTTTTGGTAATTTTGTGAGTGGTTTTGGTGTTGTATGAGTAATTTTGATCTTAGAAAATTTCCGAATCTCTAAATTAAATATATAGAATTTCAAAACCACTCATACAACATCAAAACCACTCACAAAAATACCAAAAACCACTAGTGGTTTTGATTTTGGGGTGATTTTCCAAAACTTTCAAAACCGGGTGCTCAAAGTGAAATGTTTGAAAAATTGGGGTGTTTTTGGAAATAACCCTTTTAATGAATGTAGATGTAACTACATTAATAATTAAGTATACTTATATATTTTATTAAGATATACATAGAATATTGAAAATGTACCACCAAAAATATATGAATTTGGTTAAGTATGCATAATTAATAGTCAATGTAGAAATTAGTTTTCACGTACACCTAGGTACATTCATAATATGGATCTAAAAAGTATATAATTTATAAATTAGTAATTATTAATTTATACGATTAATTAATACCTCGCTAAATTAATAAAATTTGATGGTCCCAACAGTATTAATTTATCGAGCTTATACTGTAGGTAGGTGGTGTTGGCGGTGATTCAAATCACATCATCTGCCAGATAGCTCGGGCTCGGTTCGTTTAACAATAACTCGGGCTTGACTCGAGACTCGCCAAGCTTTTAGCACTCAAGCTCGGGTTCAGGCTCGTGAGCTTATATACAAACTCAGGCTCGGTTCGAAAGGTAGACTCGTTAGAATATATTAAATAAATTATTAATTTAATATAATATTTTAATATAATTTATTAAAAATATATAAATATATAATATAGTAAAATCGTATAGGCTCGTTTAGACTCGTCAAACTCGCTAATTTTTTGTTTCGAGACTTGTGGCTCGCCTGTTGAAGCTCGGGTTCGAATTCACATCGCCAAAAATTTATTTAAATCCGACTTCGAATCAAATTTTAAATGAGTCGAGACCGAACCATTCATGAACCGGCTCGACTCATATCGGGCCCTAGAACAATCATTTGCAAGTGTAAATTATATAGTAATATATCACTTATTATTATATAGTATAAGATAGTTTCAACTAAAAAACGAGGGGGACAACTTGCTAACAAAATGGCTAATACACAAACATGTGCAGATACATTCCCAAACATGCATGTTAATCATCAAAGTCTATTCAATAAATATATACATATAAAATGACTTAAAGTACCATAAAAGTGTAACCATAAAATATTGTAGAACAGAATTATTAGAATCAATATGCACATGTTTTCACTAATATTTTAACACAAACTGAGTTTGATTTGATTTGGTGTACTTTTCTTGAAAGATTCATTTATAATATTATAACCCAAAACAATGGAGTTAAATTGGTGGTATTATTGTTGAGAACAGGTTCAATTTACCTTCAAGGAAATGTAGAAGTTATTTGGGCTTTTGGATATCATCAAGAAGTATGGAAAAGCCCAAAGTAAATGGGCTCAAAATCAATTGAATTTAAATTTAGTGACAAGCATTGTCATAATGTGGGCCTATAGGGTTTATTCGGATCCGGTTTCAATTTGGGTATAGGTAGGGAAGTTGGAAGAGTAGCCATTTGTGATTTATCTTTTCAAAATAGCACTAATAACCTAATGATGTTATTATCATGTAATATTTAAAGGGTTGTACTTTGGAATTTTTATTAAAAAAATTAAATTTTTAGGCTAAGATTAAATTTTTATAAAATTAAACTTTTTTCAAAAATTTTGGAAAAATAAACTAAATTGACCATAATATTTTTGCTTTCCTAATTTTACTTCTTAGACGAATCAGTTTGGAAAGCAAAAATACATCGGGAAGCAGCAAAATATAACTGCTTCTCGGTGTTTCGCTTCCCGCCGGGAAGCATGACATCAGGAAGTGGTTATATTTTGCTGCTTTCTGATCCACCCAGAAGTTCATTTTTCTAAAGTTTAATTTTGTATTTTTAAAAAAAAAAAATTTTAAGTGCAACAATTTTAAAATTGGTCTAAAAATAAAAGAAAAAAGTTTATAAAATCTAATTTGGTGTATTTTCACATATTTAAATTATTCTTAAATATCAAAATTTATTTGTAATTTTTAATTAATTAATACGTTTAATTATTTTAATATAATTTATGATAAAATTATTTGTGGACTAAATTTGCGGATATATATATATATATATTTTTTTATCTTTTCTGTTTTATTATTGCTTTTGTTTTATTTTGCCTTTTATAAATAAGAATATAAACTGTATATGTAAAAAAAAGCCAAAACAAAAAGATAAAGTGGACGAAATGATATAACAATGCTTCAAAAAATAATATTAAAAATATTTTATATCAATAAATAATTTAATTTAAATTTTTATATATATATTAGATATTGTAATAAATATAAATAATTTATAATTAAAAATATTATAATAAATAGTATAAACAATTTATAATTAAAGATGGAAAGAATTTAATGCATGTTATGTATTTTTTTTCTCGCTTTAAAATAATTATTATACCATTAATTATAAAGTAAAAAATTTAAACTACTAATATTTTAAAGGATGATATTGACAGCACATACTTAAAATGGGTGTTCATACCAATTATATGGGTGGCTACGGCTAGAAATGAGTCGAGTCAGCTCGCGAACGGTTCAGGCTCAACTTATCTAAAGCTCGGTTCAAGTTTGGATTCAAACAAGCTTCTGGCGAGTAGAGCTCGAGTCCGAGCTTAAATGAGCCGAGTAACATGTCTCAAAATTAAAAGCTCACGAGCTTGGCGAGTCTAAAGGAGCCTACTATACTATATATTTATATATATTTTTAATAAAATTACATTAAAATATTATATAAAAATAATAATTTATTTTATATATTTTAACGAGTTAAGCCCGAGCGAACTTTAGAACCAAGTCCAAACTCATATGTAAACTTGCCAGCGCGAGCCTGAGCTCAGTTGCCAAATGGTTAGCCTCGAGCCGAGCTCAAGCCCGAGCTATTGTTAAACGAGTCAAGCCCAAGCCTATATGAGTTAGAGCTCGAATACACCTCTATGGGTGACACTATTAACCTTGAAGCTGGAATGATTGGATTCCAATTCGATTAATCATACATTTACACCAGTAAATATCATATATATATATTATTCATAATATTTAAATTAAAATAATAAAATTTGTATTTTAAATAGTATACTTAAGTGATATCAATTATTATAAATTAAAATGTGTGAATTATGCTTTTTTAATATAAATTTTAATATAAAAATATTATTTGAATAGTTAGGAGTAGATACGGCCCAGGTTAGTCCTGTTAGGATTGTGACGAGAATTCATGTATATTTCGGTATTCATAATTGGTTTGTAATTTGGAAAAGACTCGAAGACTATTTTGGAAGTGTCATATTTGATTAGGAATGGTATTTCCTAAAGTGGATTCTAATTAAGAAAAGAGATCATTAAGAATCCTAAATAGGAAAAGGATTTCTTAATGGTTTAGGATTATTTTGTGACTAAGTAACCTAATGCTACAAATATGGTGCTTGTATCTATTATTAGATATCCTGAGAGAAAATGTAGATCTAGTTGGTTAGGTTTGGGAGATGCCCGATTGGGGCCCGGGAACCATGAAAATCTTTAGTTCTAAGATCGAGTCCTATTATCCTGTGAGAGCCATATTGGGAGAGCTTATATTTGAGATTGTAACCAATGTAATTAGATTGGGGAGTGAGGGAGGGGTATTCTAATTGTAACTGTTGCTTTATTGTTACATAGTGAATTAGTCTCTCATCGTCCCGACGGCCGTGGTTTTTTTCCGTTTTGGGTTTCCACGTAAAAACCTTATATCTTATTTTCTCTCTATTTCTTGCATTGTTTATGTCGTTTTATTTTGTGGTTACCAATACTCATCTCTACTGCAATGGATCACCTATTTGTTCAACAAATGGTATCAGAGCTAGCCGTGTTTACCCAACAACTGGTATCAGAGCCTTTGGTTTGTGAGCTAGCGCTGGTATGATCCGTGAGTTTTGGTTTGGTCAAAATAAAGATGAGTTTAGGTAAGATGAAAGTGAAAGGTTTTGAAGGATGTGTAAATCTCTCGGAGTCTCTAAAAGTTCTAAAAATTTAATTTGGTTTCTCTGATCGAGTTTGGAGCTGGTTGCGTTAGAAAAAAAAGAGTCAAAGCTGAAAAAAATATCTGCAAGTGTTGTCAAGATCTTGTCGGCAATAGTCTGAAAAAGCTTCGGCGGTAGTTCTATGAGCGATGGCGGTGGTGATTTATGACAAGTATAATTGTGTTGGTAAGGTAGCTTTGAGTCTTTTTTTTTTCTTTCTGCTGACTCAAGTAAAGATAAAAAATGTGGTCAAATAGTCAAAATAAAAATGAGGGTTTGACTAGAGGTGTTTTTGGAATCTTTGTGGGCTGGTATTTTTGATCAATTAGTTGGTGAATTCGAACAAGGAAGAACTGTGAGGAGCGTTCAGCAAAAGCTCCAACTGTACGCTGGGTAAGTGTCTTTATGACATGTTTTGAACCACCAAGGTTGTCATGATAAAGGATGGAATAATTCTAACATGTTCACAATTACACGAGCATCTGGTCAGCATGGATGTGGGTGTGGTGGAAAGTATATCGATGGCTAAGGAGTTTCTGGAAATCTGATGAAGGAAGTTGCACCATGGTTTATTCAGCAAGTGTTTCGACATGTGCCGAGAAAAGAAAATCTTAGGTTGATGGTTCTTAAGTGGTTTGTCTTAGGATGAATCGTACCTAAGTGAGTATACCTTCATGGTGGGGTATGATGACTCTGTTTTGGGTCGTGTCGTCGGAAGGGAACAAAGAGAATTCTTGTCAAGGGGTGGTTTGTTAGGATTGTGACGAGAATTCAGGTATATTCCGGTATCCAAAATTGGTTTGTAATTTGGAAAAGACTCGAAAACTGTTTTGGAAGTGTCATATTTGATTAGGAATGGTATTTCCTAAAGTGGATTCTAATTAGGAAAAGAGATCATTGAGAATCCTAAATAGGAAAAGGATTTCTTAATGGTTTAGGATTACTTTGTGACTAAGTACCTAATGCTATAAATATGGTGCCTGTATCTATTATTAGATATCCTGAGAGAACAATGTAGATCTAGTTGGTTAGGTTTAGGAGATGCCCTATTGAGGCCTGGGAACCATGGAGATCTTGAGTTCTAGGATCGAGTCCTGATATCCTATGAGAGTCATATTGGAATACCTTATATGTGAGATTGTAACCAATGTAATTAGATTGGGGAGTGAGAGAGGGGTATTTTGATTGTAACTGTTGCTTTATTGTTACATAGTGAATTAATCTCTCGTCGTCCTGACGGCCGTGGTTTTTTCCCGTTTTGGGTTTCCACGTAAAAACCTTATGTCTTATTTTCTTTCTATATTTCTTGTCTTGTTTATGTTGTTTTACTTTGTTCAACAAGTGGTATCAGAGCTAGTCGTGTTTTCCCAACAAATCCATCATAAATAAAACTAGTCGAATTACTCGATTTTTCATATATAGAACCGAATCAATCCAACTAGATGAGTAAAACCATCTGATTTGATTCTTGTTGGATCGGTCTAGGTCTATTCGATCTTATTCAGTTTGAACTTTTTTTTCCATTATTTTTTAATTTATTTTTAAATCACATTATTCCAACCAATTTTAACTAAATTTATAATACATGCATAGAACTCAATTTCATTAAAATCGAATTTAATTATAAATAAATTCATACTAATGATAACTATTTAAAACAAATATAATTTATACTAACAGTAAAAATAAACTGAAAAAAAAATCTCCATAATATGTCATACCATAAAAAAAAATTACATCTTCATAAAACCCAAAAATATTGTGAAAGATATCCCAAGAAAATCAGACCTCGTATAAAAACAATTCATGAAAATCAAACATTTTATGTGTTTGCTGTGTTTGGGATTATTATTATTATTATTATTATTATTATTATTATTATTATTATTATTATTGAAACCAGTTTTTTGAGCTGGATCAGTTTTTGAAGGGTAAAATCGAAAATTAATTTTTTTTCATTTATTGAAACCGAACCAACCTAAATAAGTCCGAAAAATGACTAATTTGATTCAGTTTGGTCCGGTCCAGTCCAGTCAAAAGTTGAAAACCATGCCTACCTTTATTTGTAGTTATTATATATATATATATATATATATTTGGCTTAATAGTCTTACAATATAATATTTGTTCTTTACTCATTCAAATTCTACTCGGTCTGCATATGATTTTGAATTTGAGAATTATGTTAGGCAATGCTTAGATGCGTTGTTGTAGTATACTTTAGGCAAGGAATATCACGTAACGGTTTCAATTGATGGACTAATAATTTAAAATTAATTACAAACTAGAAGTACAGATATGCTTGAATGTGATGTTATGTCATATTGATTGCATATGTCTGTAATATCATACTAAATGTAATATTAGGAAAAGACTTAGGTAGGCCGGGACCACCAAGTAGAATTTGAGCCCGACCAACCATTACTTGACACGTGTACATTAAGTGAGGAGAGAGACAAATACACATCATATCAATTTTGTATCTCTCCAATTAAATATTTATCTCTCTCCTCACTTAATGTACACATGTCAAGTAATGGTTGGCCGGGCCCAAATCCTACGTGGTCCCGGCCTATCTAAATTTTTTCCGTAATATTAACCTCCTACTATTTATTAATTTATTTCTCCCTAATTTAATTTACATGCATCTTATTTACAACTACATTGGATTTGATTTGATATCATAAATTTACAGTTATATTAGATTGGATTTGATATTTTAAATCTGCATATATATATATATATATATACAATTTATTATATTGCGATTCATTCTTAATAATACACAAAAGTTACCTATAAAAAGTCTTCTTATCCCTTTCATACACGTAAGAAACCTTTCATCCTTATCTTGATACACATTACTAGCACCTAGTTTTTCTACCATTTTCTTCAAAATCATGTCTGGTTCTGGTCAGGGCTCTAGCAGTAGTAATCCTAATAGGTTCAATCATTTCCAATCGACCTATCAAGGTCGTATTGAGTGTTTGATATGCCATACTCCTTTTGAAAACTTTGAAGCTCTCTTAAGCCACTACGAGATTCATATCAATGCAGGTATATCTCTTTCACCTCTTGTAAATGATTCTAGTGTGCAAAACCTTCAAAATATTAATATTGTGTCGTCTATGTCTTTACATAATGTCGACTTTGTAAACTCCTATTTTCGATTTCAAATTGAAAATTTCAGATCAACCCTCACTTCATCCTTTTCTCAACCTACTCAAAATTCTGCCCCTAGAGATCTAAACAATCCTTTTACCATAGAACAAAGGCAACCACTTCTACACTCAAACTTTAGGCCAAATAATCTAATTTCTCAATCATCTCAATCTACTTTAAGAGTTAGAAATAGAGTTTTAATTGCTCAACCTCATCAATCTTTTCCTTGGGCTTCAAACCTTGCTCTTATGAACGTGAGGGCTAGAGTCACTACTGCTCAACAAAATCAACATGGTCTTAGGGCTTCCAACCTTAATCGGGTTAATATAAGGCCAGAAGTTTCTGTTGCTCAATCGCGTCCATCTTTTCTCAGGGTTTCAAATTCAGATCGTGTAAACATAATGAGGGTTAGAGTTCTTAATGTTCAACCAACCCAATCTCAGTATGGGAATCTTATCTTAAGGCCCCATATCCCATTTGCTCAACTATATCAACCTGCTCATGGAACTTCAAGTCTCGATCATTTGAACATGAGGGTTAGAATTCCTACTGCTATACCTATTTACCCTTTTCTTAGAGGTTCAAGCCATGATCCCCTCAATATGAGAGCTAGGGTTACCATTGCGCAACCATCATACCATCTTGTTGACAATCCCAATTTTCATCTTGTCAATGTAAGGGTTAGGGCTCCGATGGATCAATTGAATCATCCCATTGTTGGAGCTTCAAATCTTGGTCAATTCAACATGAGGCCAAGGATTTTTAGTTCACCACCAAATCAATTTGCTATGAGGCCAATGACTATGGGTCATGTTGGCATGAGGCTTATCGATGCTCCTACTTATCCGAATCAACCAATTATATCTCTAAGCAATAATCAAAATCAGGATAATGATAGTGATGATGACTCAATCAATTTAGATTTAACTTTAGGTTGATCCGGTGAATTAAAAGATTGAGATAATTTGAGATGTTCTTGTTTACATTTTCTTGTATTTTTAGTTTTTTTTTTAGATAGTGATAGATAATAGTCAGTGTTTTTTAGTGGATATGTAGGTGTTAGTTTTATTATTGTCGTTATCATTAGATTTAATAACGTGATAATTTTATTATTATAGTCAGATTTAATAATGTGTGTTTTATTTTTATAGTCATATTTACTATCATGATAGTGATAGTTTTGTTGTTTTTGCAGACAGATTCACTGACAATCATAGATTTGTTATTACTGTAGTTTATTTTTACTCTCCTTATTGCGTGTGATATATGCTATCAATTTTGTAATCACCTTTCTGATTCTTAAATTAAGAATTTACATTGTTCGATTTTTTTCCATTATATACCTCTATAATCTGGCAGCTTTGTGAATGACATTCTATTTTTTAAAGAAAAATGAGGGGTCACCAGAGACTAGCTTTTTATTACTCATGACCAAGCCATCTCTTGACTATCATATGAAAACAAATAAAAAATCACAATCAGAGGATTCAAGAGAACTATCGGATCCATCGACATAGTCAGCACTAAATTTGCTGACTTATTCGTTACTCGGTTGTCTCCATGCCAAGCATGTTATAACTTAATAACCCAATTGTTATTCAAGAGATCTTGGCACTGAAAGATCAGTCTAGCTAGTTTTCTATTTGAATATCTTCCTCCCGAAATTAAGTTTAAACTCTCTAGAGAATCCATCTCAACCGGCACTTTCTTCTATCTTTCATCACATGCTAACTTCAAACTACCATATAAAGTTAGAATTTCTGTCGTCATTGATGAACAAACACCAAAGTAAAATAATCCTCCACAACACCACCCCCTAGCTCATTTTGCACCACTGTACTTCCACGGCTAACATCTGGGTTACCCTTGGAAGCCTCATTCACGTTTAATTTAACCCATCATGTGTTTGGATGCTTCCACGAAACTGAAACGATCATTCTTTAACTAATATGCATGACCTTTCTTCAAGTTAAGCCTCATAAGATGCTCTGCCCAATATAATATTTGTTGCACAAGATTGAGTATATAAAAAGGTACTTACTGAAACACAAAATGGTTCATCCCTTTAAATATACACCATAACAAATAAACTAGGTAAAGAATAATATATATATATATATATTCTAATTTCTTTTACCTGCTACTATTCAAAATGAACGCTATAAAAAGGTTCTGCAAACATGTGAATGAAATGAGAATTATAAAAGTTCTAATGTGTTTATATTGATTTTCAGGTATGAATAATCATTGTTGTTGTTGAATGATACCATTCCATTTTAAGCTTATTGCATTAGGTTTTCGAAGGAATTATACCTGATATTATTGATATGTTCCTAATTTTTTTAATATAGAATATCATAAATAAATTTGTCCTTAGTGGTAATGCATTTTCAAAATTTGTTTTATAAACTTTTGGTCAAATGGCTTATTATTTGAATAGTTTACTTATTGGCACATATAATGTGGAAGTGTAATTATTATCAAACATTATATTGGTTTCAAACATGGATTAAATTAAGTTTTAAATTTGTGAGAGGACGAGATATTAGATATAATAATGTTGTATAATATATAAGAAAATATAAATACGTTACAAATGATCCCACTCTCATGAATTTAAGAATGGTTTGACAATTAAACTAATTCTAGTTTTTATTGTTTATATATTTTTATTTATTTATTTTGAATATATTATTAATTAATTAAATGGTTGTGTATATATAGATTGAGTTTTTAAATTGTGTAACATTACTCAGGTTATTAAAAATTTCGATTAACTTTGAATAAAAGGTCATATAACTTAGAAATGATACTAAATACATTTTAGAATTGAGTTCGGTAGTATTATTTAATCCCTATGCCTCTAATTAATTGGGATGATACTTCATTTGACATTTTAATCATATGGAGAATTTTTTTATTCATAGTGGCTACAAACTAGCTCTCCAACTCAATTTCTCAGATTTGCCTACGTCTTCGACCTTGTTTGATGTGTGGGTAGTGGTTCAAAACATGAAAGTCCATTTGAAAATACGAGTTTTTTCTAGAGTATTTTTCGGATGACCCGAGGCGCGGTGGTCGAGCGCCACCTTATCACATAATCGGTTTTAAAGCTCACCACTAGCCCACAGACCACCATTATGCTTTGTAGCATGCTTTGTCCTCACTCGCATGCTTTCCGTACAAACTTTCTAGAAGGTCACCCATCCCAAGATTGCTCTAAGCCAAGCACGCTTTACTTTGGAATTCTCGAGTTCTGAGCTCCCAAAAAACAATATGTACAGTGGTGATATGTGTAGCCCCACAGACCACCATTACGCTTTCTAGCATGCTTTGTCCTCACTCGCATACTTTCCGGACAAACTTTTCAGAAGGTCACCCATCTCAAAATTGCTCCAAGCCAAGCACGCTTAACTTTGGAGTTCTTAAGTTCTGAGCTCCCTAAAAACAATGTGTACAGTGGTGATATAGGTAGCAATTCAATTCCTTTTAACCTTATCTCAATATGGGGTGTTATAATCCACCCCCTTAGGATACAACATCCTTGTTTTGTTGTGCCCACAATCTTCCTAGAATCTTTGCCTCTGTTAGGCGATTGCCCTGAGCTCTTCTATCCACAGGCGCACCTCGCGGTCGCAGAGTTGCTCTGATACCATTTATAACGTTCGGCCCCTGCCCCTAGACGACCCGAGGCGCTGTGGCAGGGTGTTACTTGTTCATATAATCTATCTTAAGGCTGACCACTAGCCCCACAGACCACCATTACACTTTCCAGCATGCTTTGTCCTTACTCGCGTGCTTTTCGGACAAACTTTCCGGAAGGTCACCCATCCCAAGATTGCTCTAAGTCAAGCACGCTCAACTTTAGAGTTCTCAAATTCTAGGCTCCCCAAAAAATAATGTGCACACATTGGTGATATAGGTAGCAATTCAATTCTTTTTAACCCTATCTCAATATGGGGTGTTACAATTTACTTGTGCTACCACTCCATTGTTATCACATAACAAAGTAATACATTCAGTAATACTTGGAACTACACCTAGTTTAGTAATGAACTTCTTGATCTATTCGACTTCTTTTAACCTTTTTGAAGATGCAATATACTCATCTTTGGTTGTAGAATCGATAATTTTACTTTGATTGGAACTTTTCCAACTTACAGCACCACCATATAATATGAACATGTAACCAAATTAAGATTTATAATCATCCATATCATATTGAAAACTCGCATCTGTATAACCATTGAGTACTAAAACCTTATTCTCCATATATTAAAAACACATGCTTAGTTCTTCTTAAGTATTTAAGGATATTCTTAACAACCACCCAATATCTATCACTAGGATCAAACTGGTATCTGTTTGTGATACTTAAAGCATACGATAAATCCGGTCTCATACATAACATGCATACACAATTGATCCTATTGCAGAAGCATAAGAAATCTTACTCGTCCGATCTCTCTCATCTTTTGTCTTATGTAACATAGGTTTTAAGAGAATTAACCATGTGACATTTGCAGTAATCCTATCTTGAACTATTCCATCTAAACCTCTTAAGCAATTTGTCAATATACATTGAGTGTGAAAGACCAAGCAACCTTTTAGATCTATCTCTATAGATCTTTATTCTTAATATAAGATAATTCATAGAGAATAGTAGACAAGAAAATCTTTATCACTTGTAGGATTGAGATGTCATTTCCCAATAGTAGTATGTCATCTACTTAAAAAACTAGAAAGATAACTGCACTCCCACTAACCTTTTTGTACAGACATGGTTCATCCATGTTTTGTGAGAAATCAAACTGTTTGATAGTCTCATAAAAAAGAATATTCCAACTCCGTGATGATTGCTTATGTCCATAAATGAATCTTTAAAGCTTGCATACTTTATTGCTTTCTTTGGAAGTGAAACCCATGTACACCTCCTCAATTAGACTTCCATTAAAGAAATCTATTTTCACACCCATTTGCCATATCTCATAATCATAATGAGTAGTAATAACAAGAAGTATTCTAATAGATTTAAGCATTACTACCGGTGAGAATGTTTCATCAAAATCAATCTATTGTTTTTGATGATATCTTTATATGTAACAATATTACCATCCATATCCGTATTCTATTTGAAGATCCACTTAAACTCTATAGGTTTTATTCATTTAGGTGGTTCAACTGAGGTTCACACATCATTTTCATACGTGGAATCCAATTTTGACACATAGCTTTAAGCTGTCAACTAACATATTATATAAATATATATATATATATATATATATTGATCTTTGTATTCGTTTTATCAGAGAAATATCAGGAAAGAAAATATATTTAATAAACGATATTGGTTTATCAATTATTATAAATTAACACGTTCCATAAAATAATAAGAAATAATTTTTTATTTTTATTTTTATTTATTTTTTATACCTGAACGATGTACCTTTTATTAAGTGAATTTTGACTTTGAAAATATTATTTTGCTATATATTATATATTTTCAAGTTTGGAAATGAAAAGGTGATTTGAATATGTATTTTTATTATAGTTTACTTTAAATTACTCCTATCTTTGTCATATGTAAATTAAATTAGAGAGTATTATGTAATGGTTCTAATGGATGATAATTTAAAATTAATTACCAATTCTCAACAGAGATACGATTGATTAGAATGTTATATCTATTGATATAATATTAAGAGTAATAACATATTTTCCGCCCCTCCAACATCTTATTTAGAATTATATTAAATTTGTTTGATATTGTACACATGCATATTTGCTCAATTTATAATATTCAAATTTATTTCTCCTACCAAAAATTTCTCTCTTCATACATATAAGAAACTCATATTCTAGCCTCCATATATATTATAAACAAGCATATAGTTTTTCTACTATTCTCTTCCAAATCATGTCTAGAGCTTTAGTCAGGAACCTAACCATAGTAATTCAAATAACTTTAATCATCCTGAACCTATTGTAGTCGTATTAAGATCTATGATAGTCATATTAAGAGTTGGCCTGTTTGAGATTGCTTCTGCTTTTGACTTCTGTCTGTAGAAGAAGAGAAGTGAAAGCCATTTTCAGGAAGCTAATATTTTTTACTTCATCTGGAAGAGCTTCTGAGAGGGCAGAAGCACCAGTTACCCAAATACCATCTGAAACAGTTTTCAGAAGCCAGAAGCCAAAAAAAGCCAGAAGCCCGTCTATCCAAACAGGCCCAATATTTCTTTCGACAACTTTGAAACTCTTATAAACCTTTATGGAATTTATATTAATGTAGTAGGTATACCTCTTCTAATCTCTGGTAAATGATTTTGGTGTACAAAACCTTTGGCCTATGAATTTTATATCATGCTTTTATATAATTGTCGACTTTCTACACTTATTAAAAATTTCACATAGGAAAAAAATATATACTAGAAAGCTATCTCCGCCTGATATTCTTGACATCATTATCAAACTATTCTATTCTTTTTCTTCATAAACATACAACAGCATAAACACTAATGACATGTAGCTGACTCATCAAAACAATCACATAACAGAATCTGTAAGTATGGTCTACGTTGGACATCATATAATACATATATTATTAACATTTTTGACTTGATCAATAATTTTAAATTATGAATTATGTATTTATTTATTATTATTAATTTGTTGATCCTAGTTTATTGTATTTATATTTATTATTTTAATATTTTTTGAATATATATAATTATATACTGGTATTAACAATTTACCTTTATTTATTTATTATTATTTTTTAAAAACAAATTACCTTTAATAGAAAAACAAAGAGCACACTTTCCCAACTACCTTCCACCAATCCCAACACTTTTGTTCTAGTCCTCAAACTACCCCTACTAATTCAGACAAAACCACGTGAAAGACCACTAACACGTGAGGGTATTTCAGTCATTATGAAAAGATATTAGGGACAGCTTCGACATTGCACATATAATTAATGAAAACACAATGAAATCATCGTTCGTTTCAAGTCTCTCTGTAACTCCCACACACTCTCAGAGAGGAAAAAAAATTGTCATAAAAATAATCGAAAACCAAATAATTCGATTCAATTCGAGGAATCGAAACCAGAGAGTGTGTGTTTTTGTAATTAAAATCAAATGATTTGAATTCTCTTGCATCGTCGCTCTCTCTTGTCCGTTTTGATTTTTGTTTTTTGATTGATAAGAGTTTAATTTCGCTTGGCGTTCCGGTCAGATTGCGTTCCGTCTCTGTCTTTATCGGTGAGTTTTGCTTTCTTTGTGTTTGTTGTGAATGTGGATTTTTGTGGGGGTTGTTTAGGTTTTGGTGTTGGTTTTTGAGATCCGTGTGTTGTTGGTGTTTGGAAGCTAGGGTTTTTGCGAAATTTGTTTAGGTTTGTTGGGATGGATGGAGACGGGAGTTTTTGAATAGTGGTGGTTTTGGTAATTGGTGATTTGTTTGCGAAATTTGTTGACCAAAATGTGTTTTTTTTTCCTCAGGTGTTTGTGCGAGCGGTGGAGCTGAGCTTGGCGTTTGACTCTGGTTTGTTGAATTGAGGGTTTTTGTTGGAGGTGAGTTCGGAGGTATTAGGGTTTATTAGTTGAATTCTGATGGTATGAGATTTTCGGGTCTGGGATTGTGATTGACTGACGAGTTAGCTGGGCTATGAAATCTGTGTTTGTGGTTTTTTTTTTTTTTTTTTTTTTTTTTTCATTTTTTTTTCAAAAATTATTTTTTAATTGGATCTGTATGCTATTTTATGTATCATAAGCTTGAATTTTGTGTTTTGAGATTGGTTTATTGCCTGTTACGTTGGGTTTAGTTCCTTTCTTTCTCTTTGTCTATGTGATAGTTGGAACTGAAAAACCGAACCTCTTGAAAAGGTTGTGGGCGAAGAACAGTACTGGCAGGCTGTAGCTGCCCCTCCCTCAATATTAGTCAGAAAAATTACCTGAGTTTTGAACCAATACTTTTGTCAGCTCAGTTGGGTTATTAGTTCAATAATTATGCAGAATAGATTAAATAAGATGTTAAATTTGTTAGATGACTTTACTTTGTTGTATATTTGGTTTTTGATGATTGGAGTATGATTGCTTTGTCTTGACTGGATATAAGATATAGCAACATTTCAATAATTATGTGGGGATATCTTATATTGGTGTCAAACTCTGTTTTGTTGTATGGATGCGGCCGCAATTTGGAAAGCCGTTACATTTACTGGACGACTTTGCTTTGTTATATATCTGGTTTTATGATTGGAATATAATCGCTTTTTGTTGACCGGATATAGAAGGTAGTAACGTTTCAGTAACTTTGTGGAGATAATTTATATAGGCTCTCCAAATTCTGATTTCTTATAGGATGCGCCAGCAATTTTGAAAGACATTAAATTTGTTAGACGACTTTATGCTGTGATATATTTGGTTTTGATGATTGGAGTTTGTTAGACTTAAATTTGTTTGACGACTTTGCTTTATTATATATTTGTTTTTGATGATTGGTTGCCATGTGTTGTGACTGGATATAGAATGTAGCTATGCTTCCTCTTCTTTATATTTTGGTCTTCCTTTTTTATTTTTTCTGTTTTTTTCCTCCTTATCTGTAGTCCAACCAAGGTTCAAACAGACTACCAACTTTTGATAGAAGTTTTATTTAAAGCATGCTGCTCAAATAACGCAACTTGGCGTTTGTGTTCCGGTTATTCTTTTAAAGATTACACTGTGATATTGCATTAGAGTGTTTGAAAACATTTTTAAAATCATGTCTCTTAAGTGAAAAGTGATAATGAAAAATGTGTTCTCGATAATATTTTGAAAAACAGTTGCGGTTGGTAGTACTTCAGAAATACAATTCGGAAACAAAAAATGATAAAATCTTGTTGGGTTGCATTTCTTTAGATGGATTGAAAAACATGAAATTTTCTTGTTTTATAACAATTTACTATTGAAAATGGTGGAAAACAGGAAATATTTAATGTTTCATTTTACAATATATTTATTTATTTATTTTGAAATCATTTTTGAAAATATCATGCCCAACTTTGAACGAACATCTTATATTAACAGAAAAGAAAAACACTATGCAGCCTTGATCTAGGACATTTTTTCTTTGACCAATTCTCGTAGCACATGTTTAGTTAATAACTTGTTAGCTAGGTGAATTTTTTTGATCTTTTATTTGCCTTGCCAGAGTAGGAAAATGGATGGATCAAACAGAGGCAATGCCGGAGTTGATATGTTCTTACCGAATTACAAGCTTGGTAAAACCCTTGGTATTGGATCCTTTGGTAAGGTGAAAATTGCAGAGCATGCATTGACTGGCCACAAAGTTGCCATCAAGATACTTAATCGTCGCAAAATTAAGAACATGGAAATGGAAGAGAAAGGTATGTTTTTTCTACTATGTACATTAGCAATAAGTTTACTTGGATACTATTTTGATTCTAATAATTCTGTTTGATCATGATATGAAATGGATGCTGCTATATTTTATTGCATAGCAGGCTTTAAGTCCTTACAAAATTGTGGGATTTACCTTTGCCTACTGATAGCGAGGAGTCAGACAAACTTTAAATTTACTTTTCTTTTGTTGATTGTAGTTTTTGTGTTTCTATACCTCATACTTACTGTATTTTTTACTTGAATACTCTTTGCAGTGAGAAGAGAAATCAAAATTTTGAGATTATTTATGCATCCCCACATCATACGACTTTATGAGGTCATAGAAACTCCTTCTGATATATATGTGGTGATGGAGTATGTAAAGTCTGGTGAGTTATTTGACTACATTGTTGAGAAGGGCAGGCTTCAGGAGGATGAGGCTCGTAACTTTTTTCAGCAGGTAGGGATTGGCTTTACAACTTCGACTCTTTATATGATCTTCCAGGCCATTTGACATTTTACTTCTGTTGGGAAACAGATAATTTCTTGACAGTTTACCTTTGTTGGGAACAGATAATTTCTGGAGTGGAGTATTGCCACAGGAACATGGTGGTTCACAGAGATCTAAAACCTGAAAATTTGCTGTTGGATTCTAAATGCAACGTGAAAATTGCTGATTTTGGCTTGAGCAATATAATGCGGGACGGTCATTTTTTGAAGACA
Source organism: Cardiospermum halicacabum (assembly GCA_031304145.1). Taxonomy (NCBI): domain Eukaryota; kingdom Viridiplantae; phylum Streptophyta; class Magnoliopsida; order Sapindales; family Sapindaceae; genus Cardiospermum; species Cardiospermum halicacabum. The sequence goes on from CM062392.1 coordinate 2,444,364, forward strand.
AGTTGCGGAAGCCCTAACTATGCTGCCCCTGAGGTAACGACAGCCTTGTTAAGATTTAGAATGATGTGCTTATATATTCGGAGTTGGAAGCCTCTTTGCTTTATTCATGAAATCTGCCTTATTACAATTCTTATTAATTCTCTATAGGTCATTTCTGGAAAATTATATGCTGGCCCTGAGGTGGATGTGTGGAGCTGCGGTGTTATTTTGTATGCTCTTCTGTGCGGTACTCTACCTTTTGATGATGAGAACATTCCCAACCTCTTTAAAAAAATAAAGGTACTGCTGAATTACTTGGGTTAACTTTAAAACTTATAAAGTTCGCTAATTGGTGATGACTGTCCTGTCTGCAGAGTTTCATTGAAATGATTTTTACATTGTTACCGATTTTGGCTCATTGAAGTTTCTTCTGTGTGCTGGTACCAAAGGATTTTGTTCCTTGCTGAGCTTTCTCATTGATCTCCATTTATTATAAAGTGTCATGAATTAATTGCCAAGGAATAATGACTGATTCATAATGGTCTTGAGAATCTGAATAGAGTATTTTCTCTAAATGCCCATCTGTTAAATCTATGAAGTCAACTTCTTGACTTGGTTTATGTTATCTTTCTTTTTTCTGCACAGAATGAACTGCTTTCTTGTAAACCAGTATACTCTTGTCCTGTAGGGTGGAATATACACTCTTCCCAGCCACTTGTCTCCTGGTGCAAGAGATTTGATCCCAAGGATGCTTATAGTTGACCCAATGAAGCGTATTACTATTCCTGAGATACGTCAGCACCCATGGTTCTTAGCACATCTTCCTCGTTATCTGGCTGTTCCACCACCAGATACTATGCAACAAGCCAAAAAGGTTGGTTAAATCTTTTTTCTAACTTGTCATGCAGATATTATGGAAAAAGAAGTCCTGAAATATTTACATCTCACTGGCTGGTTACAACTCTATTATTGTGTTAACGTGATAGCTATTCTGATCTGTATAAGAGTTTACCATTGGTTTGCATCTAGTATTACTATAAACTATCACCTATGTTGTTGAAAGAGAATTACTATTTCTCACATAGTAGACCATTGTGGATGCAATATTTTGAATGCTTAAAGTTTTCTATTTGGTATTGTTTTAACTTATTGTGCAGGTGATTAATTTGAAATTGAATTATGTTCTCACAGATTGACGAGGAGATCCTTAAGGAGGTGGTTAAGATGGGTTTTGATCAGAACCAAGTGATTGAATCTCTACGCAATAGAATGCAGAATGAGGTTTGTATCTTTCCTCTCTTTTTCTTATGTATCTTGTATTATGACAATGTTTGAATCACGTTGACAAGTTTTGGAAGGTCCGGTTGACATGTATTGTGTATTATATCAATTGTAAGATAGTGAGTTTCCTACTTTTTGTTGCACCCACAGGCGACAGTTGCATACTATCTGCTATTGGACAACCGTTTCCGCGTTTCCAGTGGCTATCTTGGTGCTGAGTTCCAAGAAACCATGGTGAGCGATTTTTTCTAGTTTTATGAAATAATTAATGCTTTTAAATATGCTACGTTATGTCATTTTAAATATTATTATAATCCATGTCTGAAATAACTGTAAATGTTTGGTTTTCTTATGAAATGTTTATTTTGATGAAGGCGCAATTGTCAAATTGTATACGATGCATGTGCCATATAATTCCTGTCTGGGACTTCTAGGATTTATTTTTGATTGTGTGCCATTTAATATTTTGTATTTTCCAGTCTCATTTATTATTATTATTCCTTATTTTCAAAAGAAAACATGTTATGTTGATTAATATTAATTTTTTTTTTTTGGGTTCCAATTAAACTTTTGAAGGAAAGTACTTACAACCGTATGCACCCAAGTGAAGCCACTTCACCAGCCGCTGGACAACGCCTTCCTGGGTACATGGATTATCAGGGAATGGGTGTGAGAGCACAATGTGGATTTGAGAGAAAATGGGCTCTTGGATTGCAGGTCTGTCTGTGTTTTACAGCTGAGAGATGTGATTTTTAAATTGGTCTTTGAACCTTCTTCACTTGTCTGCTATAACAGGTTATATCTGATTTTCATATACTTCTATCGGTTGTTACCTTTTGCCTTTTGACAGTCTCGTGCTCATCCACGTGAGATAATGACTGAAGTGCTCAAGGCGCTGCAAGAACTGAATGTGGGCTGGAAGAAGATTGGACACTATAACATGAAGTGCAGATGGATTCCTGGAATTCCTGGTCATCATGAAGGAATGGTTAATAACCCTGTACACAGTAATCATTATTTTGGGGATGAATCCACCATTATTGAAAATGACGGCGCTATCAAGTCACCAAATATAGTAAAATTTGAAGTCCAGGTAATAATAGGCTTTTCTGTTGTTTAAGCGTCTTTCTTCATGAGAGAAGGTACTCAATCCCAGCTTGTTATCTTGTTTTTCAATCTTTACAGCTTTACAAAACGCGCGATGAGAAATACCTGCTCGATCTTCAGAGGGTTCAGGGGCCGCAGTTCCTCTTCTTGGATCTTTGTGCAGCGTTTCTTGCTCAGCTCCGGGTCCTTTAAACAAGGAACCACATGCCCTTGAGAAGTCCTTTGAGTCTCTAACGATGCATGTGAATAAAATTTTATGTATATAACCTGCTTCCTCCCTTCAGGTTTATGTTAAACTCATCTCTTCAGCCCTCTACAAATTTTCCCTCAGTTTTATATGGGTAATTGTTGTTCTTGCTATAGTTAGTCATTGACAGTGCCTAGCCCTGCTACGCCATTGGTAGTACAGGTTTTGCTGGTATCTGCATGTCGCTGCTGTCTAGAATCTTGACTCTATGAACCCTAATGGGTGATTCTATGATTTAGATGAAAGAATTTAAGTTATTTTGAATAGTTTGCCTTGTTGATAATCACCTGTTGATGTTTGTATGATGTTTTGGATCTTGTTTCCAACTCCTTGTTCCTGATTTCACATACCGGGATAATCAGAGCAATTTTTTGAAATTGAAATTCGTGATATCAACAATTATTCAGCTTTACTTTTCAATAATGTACCCTGGATCGTGTGATGCATTGTATACTTGAATGCAATGTCTAATTTTGCAATATAAATAAAACCATTAAATTAATAAAAAAATATAAATATAATTAGCATATGATCACGGACCTTGTGATAAAGAGTTGAAAAAAATAGAGGACAGAACACAAACAACATGAATCTGTCTTGAGTATTTGGTTTGGTCTGGTGCTCCAAATGAGTTCACATGACAGAACATAAACAACATGAATTTATCCTTATACAGAGTCCGTAAACTACTCTCCACGTTCAATAACTGCCCTGACATTTCTTCTCTGAAAAAGCTCCATGCTTGCATCATAACTTGGGGTCTTCAAACAGACACTTCTTTCAGCTCGAAGCTCATAGTTTCCTATGCTAACTTTGACTATATAGATAAATCTAAATGGGTATTTGATACTATCACCAATACTACTGGTAGTGATATCTCTCTCTTAAATTCACTTCTAGTTGGGTACTTCAGAGCCGGGCATTTGAATCAAGTCCTTCTAGAGTACAAAAGGTTGAGACACTGTTGTACCAACATTGGTTTAGATGGTGTTGAAACATCTGTTACAGTGTGTTTAAAAGCTTGTATCCAGTTGGGTAGTTATGATTTAGGAAGAGGAGTACATGGTGATTGTGTTAAGTTGGGTTTGAGTGTGAATCCGTTTGTGGGATCTTCGTTTATCAGGCTGTATTCACAGTATGGTGATATTAGAGATTGCTGGAAAGTGTTCGATGAAATGCCTGAGAGAGACGTTGTTGTTTATACTTCTATGATTTCTGGATGTGTACAAAGTGGTGATTGTTCTGTTTATGAGATTTTTGATGTCGTGCGTGATATGTTTAGGCAAAGACTTGATCCTAATAGAGTGACTCTTGTTTGCTTACTTCAGGCCGCTGCACAGTCACAGGCTGTGAAAGTGGGTTGTATGATTCATGGTTATGCAGTGAGGAGGGGTATAGGTTGTTTAGATGAGGTATTCGAGACGAGTCTTATGGATATGTATATCAAATGTGGGGATCTTAGGAAGGCTAGATGTTTATCTGGGATGTTGAATAAGAAAAGCGCTGGTTCATGGAATGCTTTGATTGTTGGTTATTTCCAAAATGGGCAGCCTTTGGAAGCCTTGAAGCTTTTTGGTTCTATGGTGGGAATGAATATTAGGCCTGACCTGATTGTACTGGGGAGTGCTTTTATGTGTTGTGCTGATTTAAAGGCTTTAAGGGAAGGTAAGAGTGTTCATGGTTATGTTATACGAAATGGTATAATGCTTGATCTTGTAGCTACTACTTCTTTGGTAGATATGTATTGTAAATTCAAGGATTTAGTTCGAGCCAGAACATTGTTTGATGGAGTGGATAAGGATGTGGCGTTATACAATGTCATAATGGCTGGTTATCTTCTAAATGAATCTGCTTGCAAAGCTGTGCGTGTTTTTGTAGAAATGTTGCTTAATTACATTAAGCCGAATGTAGGTTCCATCTTGTCTATACTCTCTGCATTATCGGATTTGAAAGATTCAAGACGTGGAAAATGTGTTCATGGTTATGTACTAAGACATGAGTTAGATATGACTAAAGAGATTTCCAATCAGTTAATCAACGTGTATGCAAAATGTGGCCATCTACCTTATGCAAGACAGGTTTTCATCAGAATAAAATGTAAAGACTTATTATCCTGGACGTCCATGATGAAAGCATATATCTACAATGAGAAGGCGGATGAAGCTGTAATCCTCTTCCGAATAATGAAAAACGAAAGATTAGATCTTGATTCAGTTCTTTCGCTAAGTTTGCTGCAGGCTCTCTCTCAACTTGGATGTTTGAGTCTTGTGAAGGAAGCTCACTGTTATTTGTATCGAGCTCGATTAGACAGAGAAACAGCAGTAATCAATTCTCTGATTACTATTTACGCTCACTGTGGAAGGTTAGACATGGCCAGGAGCTTGTTTGAGCACATGAATAACAGGTGTTTAACATCATGGAACTCCATGATAGCTGCATATGGGATGCATGGCCTCGGGACAGAAGCTTTGGGAATATTCGAAAGGATGAAAAGGACAAACATCCAACCTGATGATATTACCTTTACCTCGATACTCACTGCATGCAGCCATTCAGGATTGGTAGATGAGGGGCTGCAAGCTTACAAATCCATGACAGAAGAATACTGTATAGTTCCTAAGGAAGAGCACTATGCTTGTATGGTAGATTTGTTGGGCAGAGCTGGGCGTCTTGAAGAAGCATATGATCTGGTTCAATGTGTGCCACCAAGATATAGCGGTTCTGCATTGGTTTCGCTGCTTGCTGCTTGTAGAGTTCATGGAGATAGAAAGATGGGGGAGGTAATAGGAAGGCTCATACTAGATCGAGAGCCTGAGAATTCTAGTGCATATTCTCTGGTGTCGAATTTGTTTGCGGAAGGAGGTAAATGGAATGAAGCTGTCAGAATACGAACTATGGCATCACTTAAAGGGATTAAAATGACATCAGGGTACAGTAGAATTGAACAGTAGATCTAATTTTACTTAGATTATACCTTTGTAGTTAGATTGAAGGTAAATGTTTGTGTACAGATTATACTTGTCAATGCATATTCTCACAGCAAGCTTTGTTTTCACATTTTTAAACAGATCCACATTCCATCAATGTGATTCTAGAATCTGCTAATAACTTCACCGAGGAGAAGCTTATTTTGAGGCCATTATCATTCTAAAAAAAGACCATTCTATAAAATCAAATCTCATATTACAGAAGACAACATTACATGTTTCAATCTACTGGCAAGTAGATTCTACAAATTTACACTTTCTATTGTTTCAGTAGTACTCAGCTGCCAAGATACTTATGGTGTCTCTGGATCTAAGTCTGTAGATTGATTGGTCAGCAGTTTATCAAGCAAGTTTGAGAATTCTTCAAGATCACCAATACACTGCATCTGCTGATCACAGGAGGGTACGCTGACTTCAAAATTCGAATCGAAAAGCACAGATGCATCAAAGAAGTCGTCCGAGTCTTGAAAGTTTTCTTCAGGAACCGACTCTGGAATCTGCATCCGTTGGGAAGAAGCGCTTTCTTGATGCGCAAGCGACTCTGTTTCCAAGTCTGAAGTAAAGGGTTTTACTTCGGAAAAATTCAGGCGCTGTCCATCTGTTGATAAACGTTTTCTTGACGCGCAAGTAACTCTGTTTCCGATTCTGAGAATGAAGAAAAGTGCTTCCCTTCAAAATAGTTGAGACCGCTATCCAACTGTTGAAAAGAACTTTCTCCTAGTGGAAGTAACTCCAATCCTGAGCAAGAAGTTAACGAAGAAAGATCCTTTCCTCCTCCGTTTTGACAATTATTCGCCTGATTCTGACAATTGTCACCTTTCAATCCGGTCCTCCTCCGTTTCCACAGATACTCTTCACCGTCATCACCATAACCACCGGTCCTTTTCTTGGACTTCCGGTTATTCGGTCTGAGGCAACATGTTACATGAGCATTTATGGGAAAAATAATAATTCGTAGCACAATAAAAGTGTTTACGAATATTGAAGATTGCGAGTCAAGTTTTGGGCATGATTTTAGGTTTGATTTCCTTGTTAGTGTTATTTACTTTCCTTGTTAGTTTCGTTTCCTTTTCAGAGTGATTTGTTTCCTAATTATGTTTGCTTGTAAACTTTATTTAAAGAGTCTTTCATTATGAATAAAATCAAGAAATATTCTAGTCACAAAACTTGGTAGGAAACTCCCTTAGAGTTCCAGGTAGGCAGCTCCATTTGAGTTCCAAGGTTCGAGGCTCCCTTTGACGAGTTTCAACCCGCTATATTAACCATAAGTAAGAGGAAGAAAAAGAACCTAGACCCGACGCTTCGTCCTGTGACCCGATCCCAGACGAGGGGACGTAACAACTTGGTATCAGAGCCGTTCACAATGGACTACAGCATGCGGAAAGAAGTACAAAGCATGATCACAGCCTCAGCAGCAGCCACAGAAAACCTGATTGATGAGCGGTTCGATCAACTGATGCAACAGCTAGAAGCCATGATGGGAAATAAAAAGGAGAGAGAGAATGGAGATCGAAATTCTGGTTCGAAAGAGCACTCTTCAAATCACAGCCATCTCCACAATACTGGAGGAATGGTACCGCGGTACGCTAAACTGGATTTTCCCATGTATGATGGCAAAGATGATTCTTTAATTTGGCTTCATTGATGCGAACAATTTTTCTTCAATCAACGAACAACAAATGAGGAAAAGGTTGGATTGGCTGCATTCCATATGACAGGGGAAACACAATTATGGTACCGTCAAATTGCGGCAGAGAAACCACGACTTACTTGGACCATCTTTAAAGATCAATGTAATTTGCGGTTCGGTCCACCATTGCAAAGCAATTCTTTGGGAGAGTTGACTAATTTGAAACAGACCGGTGTGGTTGAGGAATACCAAAGTAAGTTTCAAAACTTGTTGGCTCGTGCAAGATCAGTTCACTTGGATCAACAAGTGGATCTCTTTACTGGTGGTCTAAGTCAGCCTATTAATATGTAAGTAGAGATGTTGAGTCCACCCAGTTTAGCTCACGCCATGAGCCTCGCTAGAGTCATGGAGAAAAAATTGTAGGTGTGTTATCAATTCTCACAAAATTTGAACATAAGTTCTGACAAAATTTCAAATAATGACACAGGAGATGAAGTGACAACAACATCAACTACTTCTAATCGTTCAACTTCGCTTATCAAAAAATTAACTAGTGCTGAGATGGCAGCCAGACGAGCAAAATGTTTATGCTATAATTGTGATGAAGTTTTTATTCCTAGACATCGATGTAAGAAGTTGTTCTTGATCAAAATTGATGAAGAAAATGGAAAAGAAAAGGACGAGACTGGAAGTGCACCTACTTCAAGTCACTAATGCATCAAGTTCAAGGACTTCAAGCTTGAGGACAAGCTTTTATTGGAGGAGGGGTGTAATGTTACATGAGCATTTATGGGAAAAAATAATTCGTAGCACAATAAAAGTGTTTACGAATATTGAAGATTGCGAGTCAAGTTTTAGGCATGATTTTAGGTTTGATTTCCTTGTTAGTGTTATTTACTTTCCTTGTTAGTTTCGTTTCCTTTTCAGAGTGATTTGTTTCCTAATTATGTTTGCTTGTAAACTCTATTTAAAGAGTCTTTCATTATGAATAAAATCAAGCGATATTCTAGTCACAAAACTTGGTAGGAAACTCCCTTAGAGTTCCAGGTAGGTAGCTCCCTTTGACTTCCAAGGTTCAAGGCTCCCTTTGACGAGTTTCAACCCGCTATATTAACCATAGGTAAGAGAAAGAAAAAAAACCTAGACCCGACGCTTCGTCCTGTGACCCGATCCAACAATGCTATTATATTATCCTGAAATCGAATATTCGTCCATGAACCACCCACCATCATCTTTGGCACCTTCTTTCTCATATCTGAATTTTTTCTTCAACCCGACCACCTCACCGTTCGGAATCTCAATCCGAATGGCTGCATTCTCACCTGTCCAGGTTCCGGAAGCAACTGTTCTATTGATACGTGAAGTAGAAGCCTTGGCTACTTTTTTCTTCAAAGTAGTAAAAAAGTAGAGTGCAGCATCATTCCTATTTCCTATATGCTTCTCCCATACGTCCCACGGCTCAATGTCACCATATCACCATATAGATCAATTTCTTTAATATAACAATCTTTGAAGTTTGCTGAATTAAAATTCTGTTATACAAATAATGTGCTACCAGTTCCACATCCATTGGATTGAAACGAAATCCAACTGGAACCAGGGACGAAGCCAAGAATCATAAATAGGAGGGGCCAAGAATCATCTATTGAAAACTTTCATATCATGATACGACATATTTCAATATACTTTTAAAAGTCAGTTATAATTTATAAAAAGTTATGCGTCGTGATATAATATATTTTAATAAATTTTTATTAATGTGTATTATAAATTTATATCAATTGAATTTTTCGTATAAATTTTTAGAATTTTTAAAAATATATAATATAAATTATTTACTAATATAATTTCTTAAAATTTAAATATATAATTTATTAAAATTTAGATATTTAAATTTTATTTGAAAATAATTTTTTATATAATATTTTTAGTTATAAGATTTTAAATTTGAAAAAGAAAAAAAAATTATGGCATGGAATTGAACTATGCACCTTTGACGCAAAACCTATTTTTACCATTCAGCCACAACCCACTTCAATGTCTAATATTGAATACTATCAGTAATATTTCAGAGTTTTGGGGGGCCATGCCCCCACCCCCCTCCCGGTTGTCTCTGACTGGAACCGAAATTAATGAACCGAAATTAATGAATCGAAATTAATGAATCGAACGTTGTTATTAATGGAAAGTGAGAATAGAGTAGAAAGTGAAAAAGAGTAGAAAGTGCATGAATAAAAAAGAAAAGGTGGTATATATAGATATAAATTTCTTAATTCTTAAGTAGAGAAAGTTTCCAAATTTATTAATATAACTTTATTTTTTTTTTAAATTTTAAATTATCTTATAAAATTATTTAACAGGTATTTAAAATCTTAATTTATATTCTCAAATCAAAAATAAATTTCCAAAAATCGTTTCTTGGCATATACGGATGGTTGCTTGAGCAATAAATTTCAAATATTGTTATAAGGGTCATTTAGATTTATAGGCCACCAAAAGTTTAAAGTATAATTATAGACCCATTTTAAAAATCATACAAATCTAAACTTTTTAAAACTTTGTTTTCATCCTATAGGCCTAACTTCCCATACTACCCTTTTCAATTAAAAAAATAAAGTAAATATATTTTGAATTTATTTTAAAACAAATAAAATCAATGATCTCCAAAATACCCTTCAACCGGTTGGGGAGTTTGGACCGCTTTGTTGTGTTTCAACAGATCTATATTCACAAATTTGATCTTCTTCTTCTCTCAATTGTCTCATTCTTCTTCTCCAGTATAAACCTAATCAATCTCCCATCTTCTTCTTCATTGTTATTAGCGAAAGTCTTCATCTTCTTCTCTTCCGAAACGAAATTCTCCATCTTCATCGAGGAATCCTCTCCAATTGCGATTTGAGTTTAGGAATTTGCTGCCGAAGTCGTCAATCTGCGTTCTGCTGCTGAAATCGTCTATTGGTGTGGAGGTATTTGGGAAATCCTGCTACTTCTGCTGCTCGGGCGTGAGGAATCTTAAGGTCTTGGTCATTGTAGTCTGCTGCTAGGTTTAGGTTGTGGAGCGCTTGTGTTTTGATAACATCAAAGGTAAGCTTATTGTAATCAATTGGATGTATTTTGGATTTGTAGTATACATAATTGTGCGATGTTGTTGCTTTTATATTGAAATATTTGGTCTTGATGAGTTGCTGATGCTGAATTTTGTTATTAATGAGTTGTTGTTGTTATATGTTGTTATTGGTGATTCTCTATTCGGGATTCTATATGTTGATGCTGAACTTTTGTTATTAGTGATTCTATATGTTATTCGTCTGGTGTCCTGCTGCTACTGTTGTTATACGAGTTATATTGACACTACTATTATATTCAAACACTGCTGTTATATTCAAATATTAGCTTTTGATGACCTGCTGCTATTGAAACTTATTTTTATCGATTTTTTTATGTTGATTGGAATATTTATTGCAATGATTATTCATTTGGTTTCTGGATTCACAGACTGTGACTCTTACTCACAATCTATGAATTTAAGTAGTTTATATCTATGATCCTTATTCACTGTCTGTGAACAGATAACACTGTGAACAGATAACACTGTGAACAAATAATACAGTCTGTAAACTGATGGACTGCATTATTGTTCACAGTGTTATCTTGAAAGACTTGGACCAAAACTGCTGTTATATTGAAACTGGACCAAAACTGTTGTTGTAATAAAAAGCATTAGTGCAGTGGACTAAACCTGCTATTATATTGAGTTAAGTGGTTAGATAGATAGAGATATAGAAAGACTTGGAGGGGATCCCTATGTACTTCCTTAGAAATCTTTTTGTATGATAAATTTATCTCTATTTAGGTTTTCTTGACCTGCTGCTATTGAAAATTTTGTTTCTGTCGATTCTATTTGTTGAATTACCAGTTTTATTTCGACTTGTCAGATTTAGTCTGTGATTTATGTTCATAGTTTGTGAATGGTATTCATAGTTTTTGAATACAAATCACAGAGGGCTGTTAATACGTAAAACTTTGTACTATTCTTACTTTTAGTTGCTACTTTTGATTATATTTGGTTTTCTATGATATAGATTTGCCCGAGTCAGAGTTAGTGAGTTATGTCATGAATATTATAGGAAAGCATTCTTACAAGGTGCGTATGGGAAGGCAATCAATCCTGCACCAGGTCCAGAAACATGGAGGCATCAGACATGACAGTCCTTCCTACGATAGAGAAGCCTTAGACCGGTCGACCTAAAGAAAAGAGATATCGTTCAGCTGTTGAAGGTACAAGACAAAAAAAGCACGGTAGGTGTCAAATGTTGGGTCATACAAGGAGAACATGTAGTAATCCTGTTTCGTCGTCCATCGGGAGTACAAGTGGGACAACAAATATGGATAGATCAGAAGAAAGGCGCTGTAGAGTTATGCATTGCAAGCGTTGTGGTGGTGCGGGTCATACAAGGAGAACATGTTCTGTTTCCGCACTAACTAGTGTCGACGAGACAAACGCAGACTAGCCATCTCACATATATCCTACCAAAACTGAGACCTTGGACAGCCCTCAGCCGATTATGTCATAGTATGACCATTACCTGTGTAGTTAGATAAGGATAATTATATGTGATCTGTATTCACAGAGTGTGATCTGTATTTTACTATGTTGTATATTAGTTGTGAATTACAATCATAGACTCTGTACTATGTTTATTTATGTATTATATAATCTGTATTTATAATTCAAGTCATGTTTAATTACGTATTACAGTAGCTGTGAACTACAATTACAGATTGTGAATGGCGTTTCAGGTCACAACTTGTGATCAGAGATCACAGTAGCTTCAATGTAAATTATGGCATCCCAAAAGGTAAGAATGGACATCCTTCAACTAAACATAACATATTAAGGTGATCCACATCATCTCATAACATTTAGGTCACAATTGAATATGCATGCTTATCACCCATTCATTGTTCTTGTATACTTGCTCATTTTTTGAGCATCTAAGGCTTAGGGTCATTTTTGCACTACCACCGACGAGAAATTTATCATCAAAAAAAGATTAAGGGGCTTGAATAATGGTGACTCCACTAGCTCCCTAACTCGTTGGACGAACTGTGATAATTGATCACAGCCGTGATTACGGGTCACAGTCTATGAGCATTGTTCACAGTACAACAATGTGGATGGTATAACAACCCAAAAGGTAAGGATGGGCATCCTTCAACTAAACATAACATATTAAGGTGATCCACATCATCTCATAACATTTAGGCCATAATTGAATATGCATGCTTACCACCCCTTCCTTGTTCTTGTATACTTGCTCATTTTTTTAGAAACTAAGGCTTAGGGTCATTTTTGCACTACCACCGAAGAGTGATTTATCATCAAAAAAAGATTTAGGGGCTTCAATAATGGTGGCTCCACTAGCTCCCTAACTCGTTGGACGAACTGTGATAATTGATCACAGCCGTGATTACGGGTCACAGTCTGTGAGCATTGTTCACAGTACAACAATATGGATGGCATGGCATCCCAAAAGGTAAGGATGGGCATCCTTCAACTAAACATAACATATTAAGGTGATCCACATCATCTCATAACATTTAGGTCACAATTGAATATGCATGCTTATCACCCCTTCATTGTTCTTGTATACTTGCTCATTTTTTGAGCATCTAAGGCTTAGGGTCATTTTTGCACTACCACCGACGAGAAATTTATCATCAAAAAAAGATTAAGGGGCTTGAATAATGGTGACTCCACTAGCTCCCTAACTCGTTGGACGAACTGTGATAATTGATCACAGCCGTGATTACGGGTCACAGTCTATGAGCATTGTTCACAGTACAACAATGTGGATGGTATAACAACCCAAAAGGTAAGGATGGGCATCCTTCAACTAAACATAACATATTAAGGTGATCCACATCATCTCATAACATTTAGGCCACAATTGAATATGCATGCTTACCACCCTTTCCTTGTTCTTGTATACTTGCTCATTTTTTTAGAAACTAAGGCTTAGGGTCATTTTTGCACTACCACCGAAGAGTGATTTATCATCAAAAAAAGATTTAGGGGCTTGAATAATGGTGGCTCCACTAGCTCCCTAACTCGTTGGACGAACTGTGATAATTGATCACAGCCGTGATTACGGGTCACAGTCTGTGAGCATTGTTCACAATACAACAATATGGATAGCATGGCATCCCAAAAGGCAAGGATGGGCATCCTTCAACTAAACATAACATATTAAGGTGATCCACATCATCTCATAACATTTAGGTCACAATTGAATATGCATGCTTATCACCCCTTCATTGTTCTTGTATACTTGCTCATTTTTTGAGCATATAAGGCTTAGGGTCATTTTTGCACTACCACTAAAGAACAATTTCTCATAAAAAAAGGTTAAGGGGCTTGAATAATGGTGACTGCACTAGCTCCCTAACTCGTTGGACGAACTGTGATCATTGATCATAGCCGTGATTATGGGTCACAGTCTGTGAGAATTGTTCACAGTACAACCATATGCTCAAAAATAATTGATGTTCGCACTCTGAATATTTCATAGTACGGAAAAAATAAAGGGAATTATAAAACTACGAAAGATTTTTATTGATGGTAAATTTAATCTGACAACAAATGTTAATAACAACATAAGACTGACTGCTTGTATGATCCAATTTGACAAAGGTATTCCTTAAAGAATAAAAAATAAAGTAAATATTAAATGATTTCTCTACAAACCCAAGCTGGGAAGTAATAGAGACAGAATACAAAATCAGTCGCTTATTATTCAACTTTTATATCTTCCAACTTTTCTACTAAACCTGCATTTGTTGCTGATACAAAATAGGCACCCGTTTGCCAGACCAGAATATTAAGAGTTTCTTTCTTTTCTTATAATGAACAGATTTGATTTCACTTACATTACTCAGCCCCCAAACTCGCCTTCTCCCTGGTAGAGTTCCATTGTCTTGGGCACCTATTGTAAGAAAATATATGGTGGTACAGTACATAATGATGTTCTAAAATTATTTGCTGCTTCGCTTCTTCATAGAGGATGACTCCAAATACTGTGAGTGAGTAACTAAGCATTCCGGTAATAGAGACAGGATTCCTAAGTATCAAAATCGAAACGACAACAGCTACAGCTCCTTTCGCGTTTCCTAGTACCTGGATGAATTCAGAACTGATAAAGGAAAGATTAATAACAGCAAGGTAGGAAACTTAAACTGCAACTGCAATGTACAGACTAAAAAGACACGGTTTGTGCAAACCATGACTAGATGGCTAAGACTTATTCATTAGCTTAAATTATCTACATGAGTAGTTGTTTTTTATATTTTCTGGAAAGGTCCTTAATGCTGTTGAATATCTTGAATGACGAAAAATAGTTCACACGTTTATTTATCATGTTGTTTTCTGGACAGGTTTTATGTTGTTCAAAACCTTGAATGAGGCAGCATTGTTGATGCGCTATTTATCTATGGACCCTGACCATCTCCTTATGTTAACCATTTGCTGTAAGATTGAAAAAATATTATCCGTATAAAAATGTGAATGATGTGCGCAAGCTTGTGTATTATATTAACTGTTTGTGAATAATAGTTCACACACTGTGAATTGTAATCACAGATTCTGAATTGTATTCACAGACTGTTAAAGGAGTTCCATATTTATGGGTGCTCTGTGAATATAGCTTGCACACATACATATGCTGATAATGCACATAAATATGCATATGATGTTTATACTAAACACACTCATTGACAATATATATTTCACAAACAATAAGATTTTACATCAAGTCACAAATCATGTTGCATTAAACAAATCATACTACACAATGGCAATTCGCAATTTACAATTAAATATTCACAAATGCCAAATCATAATCCACATTACATTGTTGTAAATTCACATATCACAGTTCTTAAATCACAGTTCACAGCTCAAAATTCACATAGCATGTTTGCCAAGGAAGCAAAATCCATAGTTCACAATTCAAAATTGTCATACCATAGGTGTAAAAGACTCACCATACAGTTACATATGCATCTATAATCCAGTTATAAAAAGAACAAAACAAAGATTGTATATTCACATTATACACATAATTAACATCAACATCATCAGCACAATGAACATCAACACCAAACCATATCAGCAACATCAAGCCTTACCAGCAAAATCAAATCCAGCCACAACATCAACAGAAAAACACTCAATCACTAACATGAACAATACAACGATTATAAACCAACAACGCTCAAGAAAAAATAAATAAAACCTAAAAATGAACTAACCTCAGACGCCATTGCAATCTCTGTCTTCAAAGTGTGTTGATAGTGTCTTCAAGCAGCCTTCGACCTATTGACCCACAACATTTGACTAGTTCATATACACGAATGCGAAGACAAAAACAAAAACCCTAAAATGCAAACAAATAGAGCAACTCACCTTCACCGGCGACGATAACTCGAACAAAAGCAGCAACAACGACGACTCGACAACACAGCAGAAGCGACAATGGCTTAGAAAAATGCGAACAACAACAACAACGAGGATCATCAAATGAAGAACAGCGGTGGAGATGTGAGTGAATTTCGTGATTTCAAAAGAAGAAAGGAAGAGTTTTTGTGAAGAGCACGGTGGAGAAGAATCCGTTAATGGTGGACGATTTTGAAAACAGAGAGGATTTCGTGATTTCAAATGAAAAAAGGAAGAGTTTTTGTGAAGAGCACGGTGGAGAAGAATCGGTTAATGGTGGACGATTTTGAAAACAGAGAGGGGTGTGAAGGTGTGATAAATGGTCGTTACATAAATGGTTAATGTTTTAATTGGGGTCATTTAAGTAATTTCAGTTTCTATTTTATTTTCTTTAGCAGTTATAAAATGCATAATGACATTTTTGTTGATAAAATTAAATTAAAAGGGTAGAATTGGAAGTTAGGCCTATGAGATGAAAACAAACTTTTATAAAGCTTAGTTTTGTATAAAATTCAAACTAGGCCTATTATTGTATTTTAAACTTTTCATGGCCCATTTGAGAGAATTTTCACTTGTTATAATTCGGCGGGCCAAGCCAAAGCCCATTAATGAAATAAACAGTTTCAAGAATCATATCTTGTTAGTGTAAATTTTTCATGTTTTCCAAACTATGCTGTTGTTGCTTTTAACTCAAATGTAATTTAGAGATTTTTGGTTGAAATTCTTTACATTATTCGTTAGCAAAGCTTTCCAGTCATAGTTGTTATTTTGAAAAGTCTACCTACCAAATTTATTATTTAATATTAAATTTTATAGTAGTAAAAATCTATATATATATATATATAAACGCGGAATGCACAAACACACTTTGCCAGTCAAAATCCGCCATGTGGCAATTACGTTACATTTTCAGTGAATAAGACATCACCATGTGGAGTGATTGACATATTATTCTTTGTCTTTTCATTTCTCTCATTAATTTTATTGAATTAAATTAATTAAATTTAATTGAGCATCAATTCATTCGTAATTTTTCATTTCATTTTTTCTTTCACCTTTAAATAACTCTAATGTAGAATAAGTGTCACGTTCTTAGAACTCATCGATATTCATTCCTAAATTTCTCTTTCTCCTTTCTCTGTCTCCATTTGTAAAGAAAAATTTCACTTATTTCTCTTTTGCTCCGTCCTCTCTGTCTCTAATCACATCTACAAAAACAACAAAACCGAAATCAAACCAATAGATAATTGAAATTAAAGAGAATGGTGACCTATTTGTGTGAGTCCATCAATAAAAGGAAACCCTATAATGTTGTTCTACGATATGTTCTTCATCGTCGATTGTTGAATAAATTAGTCGAGCTCAGAGGTTAGTGTTTGTTGTTTGGTTTTTTTTTTTTTGTATTTGATATGAGTAGTACGTGAAGAGAAGTGAGATCTTTGATTTCAGCAAAGAAGATGTTACAATTTTGAGGCAGGAAAGATGTTACGCATTTTGAGGCATAAACTGGTTCCTGCTGCGTTATGTTTGTTTGTCCGTTTGTTGTTTAGTGTTTATGCTTTGACTTTGTTTGTTTTGATTCTCATTTGAAAAATATTCTTCTTATTTTTATGTAGATATTTTTTTTTCTCCAACTATAATTCATATGAGTTTTTTTTCTTGTTTTTTATTTTATTTTATTTTAATTCTTGTAAAGTTACTATGTTTGTTTGTTTTTCTAATTCATAGAAGGATAAAGAGAATGGGAAGATAAAAGACCATCACAGATGCTAAATTTTTTTAAAGGTAAGAAATCTATTGAGATCATTTAATATTTATGTTATTCAAGTTGCTATTATTTATTTGTTTAATAAATATGATTATTTTATTAAATTGTAACATTTTTATATTTCTCAATTTTTATAATAAAAATTATTGATGTATTTTTGTCTCCTCTTCTTAATATCATGATTTAATTGTTGTAATATACTATAACTTAATTTTAATTTATTTTTATATATATTTTTAATTAAATGCTGATAATGTCACCGATTAACTAATCATTTCAAATTCTATTATCTATTACTTTTCATTTACTATAATAATTGTTGTAATTGATTTTTTAGTTCTTAAGTAGGAAAAGTTTCCAAATTTATTAATATAATTTCATTTTCTTTAAACTTTTAAATTATCTTATAAAATTATTTATTTTACAACTATTTAAAATCTTAATTTATATTCTCAAATAAAATTAAATCTCCAAGAATCATATCTTGGCCTTGCTTGGAAAATATTTTTGTTATAATTAGCCGGTCGGCCAAGGCCAAGACCCATTAATGAATAAACAGGTTCAAGAGTCTGTGTTGGCCATCGAACAATTTTTCCTCATAAAATTCAAGGAACAAATTTTTGTTATTCATTACCCCAATTTTGACATTGATATATATTATTCATTGCTTTGCTTTAAATAATAAAGCATATTGAGTCTTGGTTTTCGTGAAAAAAAATAATAATATTTTTTATTTTCTAGTGTTCTATTTTTTTTTTAATTAGCGATAAAAATTTTTTATTTTTAATTATTTATAAACAAATAAATATTAAGTAGAAAAATGAGATTGATGTGTAAAAATAAAGTTTAAGATGAATTAATATGGTTACGGTAATATTTGAAATTTTAGTTTGTTTTATTAGAAAGGAAGTAATATGGTTGTTGGGTAAAAAAATAAAAGGAAGTAATTAAGCTATGAAAAATAATTATTATATTTATCATTTTAAGATATATAGTTTGAAAGGAAAAAAAATGTAGATATTTTTTTATTTTTGACAAGGAAGGAATAAATAAATATATAATACATAAAAGAAGAAAATGAGGAGTGAGTGAGATTGAGTAATACTAACTAATGACTATATATCATTTTGTTTAATATGTAATTCGCATAGTTTTTACCGTTTAAATTTATCATTTTAAGTTAGATCTGTAGTATAATTTTAAATTTCAAAATGTATGATAATTTCTTAATAATTTGATTTTAAATATATTTTTATATAGTTTCTTTTAATATTTCAGACATTTATTACTCTCAAACTAATTGAATATAAAATTATTGTTAATATCAATCTATAATTTTATTTTTAAACTACATAACAAATGATATATTATTGACTCATTATATTAAGAATCATTTTTTTTCAAATATCGCATATATCTTTATGATTAAACATAAATTACTATTATTATTTTATTATTTGAAATGTTAAAATAATAAATAAAGTTAAAAATTCATTAGTAAATTTAACATATTTAATTAGTTATTACTACATAATATTTGTTGTGGAATATAAAAAAGTTAATCTAAATTTTAGTTTTTCATATTATTTTCAGTTCATCCTTATCGCTAATCTAATACATATTTTCTCCCAATACTACATTAACTTTATCATCTTTGTAATTAAATTATGTTAATATTTTATCTTTTTTCTTTTATCTTAAATAGTGTTCTCATTTCCCGTCTTTAAACTAATAAACTAATATTAGAGAACAAAATTTGCAAAAAGTAAAAACAGAAATAATTAGGGAATACAATTTAAAAATAGAATAAATAAAATTTCAAATGAAATGAATACTAAAAAAAATATTTTAAAAGGTATAAAGGAAAGGGTAAATATAAAGTTTAAATAGATTTTTTATTTGTCAAATATTTAATATTAATACTCTTCAATAGATTTTTTTTTATTTATTTATATATATTAAACTTTTTCATTATTCTGAAAATTTGGAATTTTCATGTCAAAGGCTATTCGAAAAATTTTGATTTATATTTAGGATAGACTTGACAACTCCATTTAGTTATATAAATGGTGCTATTTGGCATGAGTGTTTGATAATAATAATTAGATATTGAAGTAACTGTAAGATGTAAAATTATGTAAATAATACAATATATTACTTTAACCTTACAATATAATTTATTAGTGTTAGTATTCATTTTTAAAAAAAATTTTCTTTCAAGATTTTTAATTTAAAACCAACCATTTATTAACTATCAAATAATTAAAAAATAAATAAAATATACACACTAAAAAAGTTATTTAAATATTTTTAATTATATTTAATAAATAAAAATATTATTAAAATTAACCTAATTTAGTACAAATAGAAGCTTTTGAAATTATTAAGGGTAGTTTAGTAATACTCGAAAACTGATAAAGGTAAAGTGGAAGCTTTTTCATTAGCGATTCGTGGAAAGCTACTTGAAGTAGCATTCTGAAAATCTCTAATTAAAAATCTAATTAAAGTAATCTTAACCTTATATTTGGCTGTGGTTTATTTGGCACCACAGGTATCACCTTTTGCATGATGGAATCACTTTCTATTTATCGAACTTAGAATATATATATATATAATGATTTTTTTTAAATGGGCATTTTAAACTTCAAAATACAATTACATGCCTGTTTTTAAAAATATATAAAAATAAGCTTTTAAAAGTTTGGTTTTCAATCCTGCCCTTAATTACTTACTTAAGAAGGAAGATTAGAAAGAATCAAGTTGACTAAAGGAAATAATCTTCGAATATTCTCGATCCCCTGATTTTAGGAATCAATCCCTGATTTCAGGAATAGATTGATTTATTTTGATCTTTTGAATTTCATTATAAGTAGCAATGTTTTCTCCTTTGTTTATCATTCAGAAAATAACCGATATCAATAAAATCTGGCGCTCAGTCCTCTCCACACGGACTTTTCCCTTCTCTATATTCTTTCTTAATTTTTCTTATTCCACTGTCGCTATCATTGATATCAGAGCCAACGATGGTATCTACCCGAGCCTCCAATTACGATACCTCCTTGCCACAACAACAACCACATCAGCCAGCATCACAACCACAACAAACACCAACCCTAAACTCATCCCAGAACCAAACAAATGAGGCTGTTCTACAACAACTAGCCCTCATCACATCCAAGATAGAGGCTATGAATGCTGCTCCCTTAGACTGAGTTTTCCAAAATACCCCTGAATTTTTACAATTCACAGATTCTGTGAACTACATTCACAATATGTGAATTACGGTCATAGTCTGTGAATGACCTATACAGTGAAAATCAAACTTTAATTTTGCAAATTTTTCAAAACTGGCCTACAATTGTATAATAAACTTTTTATGGCCTATAAAAAAGAATTCCATATATATATATATATATATATACACACCATTTATACATAGGTGGACCCAATTATTATTAAATAAGAAAGAGAGATGAAAGAAATCAGAAAACCAAAATTTTACCTGGGCCATTTTCAACGTCAGCTAAGTATTTCGCTATATATATATATATTCATCGAATGATTTTTTTTTCATTATATATACATATATATAATTTATAACGTACATGTTAAATGTATTTTAATTTATCCCATTTAATATGTTTAATGTAGAAAAATTGACTTGCAATAAAACTTTCATTCATTTTTAAAAGTATCTTGTAGTATATTCTTAGCATATTTTGATGAGGCATATTTTTGAATGTAAAGACACTTGTAGAGATATGATTGACTAAATGTCTTCCTATTTTAAAACTTGTAATTTTTGTTGTTTTTCCACTAAAAGTTCAACTCTCACCCTCCACATCAGCTTGGTGGGTCCGTTGAGAGTTGTTGCTTGACGTGTGTCGAATTCGTCAAAAATAAATAATTAGTTCCTACTAATAACTATAGTATAGGCAAGTAGGGTCGATCCCACAGAGAACAGTAGTTGATTATACCTTTTTGAATGACAAGTTTTGTGAACAAACAGAATTGGGAATTTTGAGATTTGATTTAATTAAAAAACTACAAATAAATAAATAAAAATCAAATAAAGTCAACAATCCAGCAAAGTCAATCAAACCAGTTTTATATTGATAATTGAAACTAAAAATAAATTATATCAATTCAATAAACCTGGTTATAGTTATTGACATCGCACCTAACAACCTAATCTTTCCTTAGATATTAGACTGACCGGACAAGCGCCTTCTAATATGCCCTTAATCTACCAATAACCCCGACAAGCGTCTGACAGGTTCAACCGAAGATTGCATTAAGAAATAGAAAGACCCTAATTCATACCAAACAAGTCAACAAGCGCGCTTATTTGAATATGATTATAAAATTCCCACCGCACGACGTATCACACTGATTGCTACTTAGGTCAAATCAAATAAACGATTACGTATTTAATCTATTGACTAGAAAAATACTAACCTAATTAACAATTAATTGGCAATATTAATCAATCAAATAAATTAATATATTCAGCCAGAAACTAATAAACACATAGAAATTCTCACAACACGTAGAACTGGAAGGAAGACTTTATTGAATTAAATTGGTTTAGCTAGCTATGAGCATAGCTAAGTGCCAAGGGCACAACTTAAGATGCTATGAGCACAGTTAAAATTTTATTCTAAAAACTATGAATAACCTAAGAACTCAGAAATAAAAACTAAGCTCCCTTACATCGTATTGAAAACACTTATTTAAACCTAAAAACTAAAGATAGAAAAATCGGGAGAGATTAAATATCTTCCAATAAAATCTAACTTAAAGTTTAAAACTCAAAAACATAAACTAAACAAATCGTGGATAAGAAAATTGGTTCTTCAAATCCTTTAACTTTGACTTAGTGGACTTTGAATTGACAAATTATCTCTGGAGCACTCATAAACTTTCAAATTTGTAATTTGATCCACAACTGCACAAAAATATCAAGTAAAGCAATTAAGTACAAAAATCATCAACTCAATCCACCAATCATGTGAGAAAATAACTATAAATATTGCATATTTTGCACTCTGTCAAATTCCCCCATACTATCTCATACTTGCCCTCAAGTATGGCTATGAACAAACTCTCACAAGAAAACTCAAACGATAAACCAAAACTAAACTAAAACTAAAACTAAACTGCTTGTCAATAGGGAATTAACTATGATCATAGGTGCCTACAACAAGTTACTCAAACTATCTAGACTAAAGAAAATCTGATTTAAGAGAGACAAGGGAGCCATCAAGCAGATTAATCACACACAATTAAATTCCATCTTCAATTAGTAAGATATCAGCATAATTAAATAAAATTTGCAAAACAAATCACTGTTTACACTACTAGTCCTTCAACAATTAAAGTAAAAACAAGAAACAACATCACCAACTTAGCGGAACCTTCTTACCACAAACCCAAATGCTGATAGTATTGAAAAATTAAATGCAAAAACCTCAAATCCATATCCTCACAGGTTAAGTGTGTATAAAACTAGGTAGAAATTCACTCATGGAGTTGAAATTATATCAGAAAGTCACTCAAACAATAGGAAATATTTATAGGACAACAATTAAACTAAAATTGATCCTTAGATAGAAAATAAACAAAGAAGACTAAGCCATCAGAAAATATTTTAATCGAGATTTCAAAGGTCAAATCTTAAACTGACCCGGTGAGAACAAATTAAAAATTAAAAATTTAATCCCAAATGTGTATCCAAAATTGAGAGACTTATTCATAATGCTAAAAATAAAATCGCATAAACTTGTCTCAATGATTGTTCAATTTTTTTCCTTTTCCTGTGTTTTTTTTTGCTTTTCTATTTTTTCTTTTCTTTTATGATTTTTTTTCTTTTTTCTCTTTTTTTTCTTTTTTTTTTGGATAGATCAATTAAACAAGAATAAAAATCTCACCCAAAATAACAAATGAAATGGCTCAAAATCTAAGAATTATGACAATCGACCAATGTTTTCCCTAAGCATCTACCAACATTAAGATTAACATCTATAATGCAACATAATCAATTCAAAAGGATCAATAAAAATTTATAAGTTGTTTTCTCGACTCTCCACTCACTCACAAAATATGCGTGAGATAAAAATAAATACACTTTTACACCAATTTTTCGCAACTATCAATATTAACCAACAATCTTACCACAAAGGCTAGCAGTGATATGCAAACAAGTTTGAACTCTAATTATCAAAAGAACATGCAGCTTATCACTATGATTCTAAGGCAAATTATACACAGTTCTACAAGTTTTTAATGGTATATTAAAGCACACAAGAATTTAAGTTTCATCATTTAAGCTAACTCCCTCATCGAAAATAATTTTGGCACAAGGTGATTCAAGTGAAGCACAAAAAAAAATTAATCCCAAAAGGCAGTAATAAGACATAAAAACAACTAAAAGAGAAAAAAAAAGAAGAAAATAAAACAAAATAAAAACTACTAAAACTATGCCAAAAATCAATAATAAATTCTCTCCCCCCACACCTTAAATCCACATTGTCACACTATCAAGAAATAATGAATTGAAAATACAAATGAGAGTAGTGACAGGAACTTCCTAATTAAAATTGGAAGAAGGAGAAGCTCAATACGTATTTCAATGTTGACTAGTAAAGCTATGACCTTCTCCTTTGGGCATAACTCTGCTTTTGAGCTCTAATGTTGTACATATTCATACTGATTGTGCAGGAGAGAAAACTAATTAAAAATAAAAAAATAAACAAATCAAATAAAATGAAATAAAAATTTAAAATGAAATGAAACAATTAAAATTAGCAAAATAATAAAATTTTCTAGATTGCCTCCTAGTAACGCCTTTGTTTTTCGTCTTTGACTAGACGTTTTCAAATTTCATTCAGCAGCAATGGGAGAATCGAATTGAATCCAATCTGATATTCTAACCCAAAATCCTTTATACTATAACTTCAGATTCGGCTCCTGCATGACAAATGGTAGTTATGATTTAGACACGGTCATAGGAAAAAATGGACTAATATTTACCTAATGTTTCAACGTTTCTTCCTCATGCAATGTCTCAGTGCCTTCAAACTCAACCTTGTCGAAGATTTAAAAAATCTCTTTAAATTCTGGAATTTTCAGCTCCTTAGATGTCTATTTCATGGCGGAATCAAATTTCACATATTTCCTTTCTTGTGACCGTTGCCCGTGGGCATAGCCTCTCTCAGGGTTTGATTTTTCATGTCAATCCCTTTTTGTTGTGACCTCTGGTTGTGAACATAGTGCTCCTCTAATTCTAGGGTTTCTTCCTATGACCACTGGTTGTGGGCATAACACTTCTCTACAACTGGTTCTGATATCTCGCTCATTGAATTTATTTCAGCTTGCAAGGAAATTTCTGCTTGTGACTCAAGCTCGTTCACAGAAGTCATAAGTTAGCTCATCTGCTTCTCTAGGATCTAGATGCTAGCATTTGTCTCCTGTTGAAATTTTTGAGTCTCCTGTTGAAATAATAGTGTGTTAGTTACAAACTGTTTCACAATATCATCCAGAGAATTACTTGACTATTGTTGTTGACTCTGGTATTGAGAAACTGATTGCCATGGTTGATAACTTGTTGACCAATATCCCAGATTATGGTAATCCAACCATATTTCATTCTAGGTGTTGAAGTATGGATCGCATCTCCTTTGACCTCTGTAAAACCCTTTTGCATTAAATTGTTCTGGGATGTCATACTGCTAGGCTGAGCAAGAATTTGTAGGGTGTTCGGGTGTACCACAAATTTCACAATACCTTAGTTGTGGGTACGAGTGGTGGGTTTTACTTGCAACCAATTGATAAACTACATCAGTTAATTATTCAATTTGGTACATAAGATCACACCTCACGTCTTGTTGTCATTGTTATGGGCACGATAAGGTTAGAACTCTTTATTTTAATCCGCAACTATGAACACAACTTGATCGCAATGGTTTTCAGAACACGTCCTGAGGATCTTCTTTCTTTTTTAGCTTCTGCTTACAATTTCCTCGCAGTCCTCTCAATCTTTGTATCGTATAGGAGTTCTCCTGTACGAACAAACCTAGTCCTACAAAAAAAATCAATCAGTACCGTTCCCCGGCAACGGCGCCAAAATTTGACGTGTGTCAAATTCGTCAAAAATAAATAATCAGTTCATGCTAATAACTATAGTTGCGGCAAGCAGGGTCGATCCCACAGAGAACAGTAATTGATTATACCTTTTTGAATGACCAGTTTAGTGAACAAACGAAATCGGGGATTTTGAGATTTGATTTAATTAAAAAACTAAAAATAAATAAATAAAAATAAAATAAACAATCCAGCAAAGTCAATCAAACTAGTTCTGTATTGATCATTGAAACTAAAAATAAATTATATAAATTCAATAAACCTAGTTATAGTTGTTGACATCACGCCTAACAACCTAATCTTTCCTTAGATATTAATCTAATTGGACAAACGCCTTCTAATCAGCCCCTAATCTACCAATAACCCTGACAAGCGCCTAATAGGTTCAACCAAAGATCGCATTAAGAAATAAAAAGGCCCAAATTCATACCAAACAAGTCAACAAGCGCGCTTATTTGAATATGATTATAAAATTCCCACAGCACGACGTATCACACTGATTGCTACTTAGGTCAAATCAATTAAAAGATTACGTATTTAATCTATTGACTAGCAAAACACTAACCTAATTAATAATTAATTGGCTATATTAATCAATCAAATAAATTAATATATTCAACCAGAAACTAATAAACACAGAGAATTTATAAATACTGAAGGCATAAACAATTAAGAGCAATTATCATAACATGTAGAACTGAAAGGAAGACTTTACTGAATTAAATTGGTTTAGCTGGCTATGAGCATAGCTAAGTGCCAAGGGCACAACTTAAGATGCTATGAGCACAATTAAAACTTTATTCTAAAAACTATGAATAACCTAAGAACTCAGAAATAAAAACTAAGCTCCCTTACATCGTATTGAAAATACTTATTTAAACCTAAAAACTAAAGATAGAAAAATCAAGAGAGATTAAATATCTTCCAATAAAATCTAACTTAAAGTTTAAAACTAAAAAACATAAACTAAACAAATCGTGGATAAGAAAATTTAGTTCTTCAAATCCTTTAACTTTGACTTAGTGGACTTTGAATTGACAAATTATCTCTGCAGCACTCATAAACCTTCAAATTTGTAATTTGATCCACAAACTGCACAAAAGTATCAAATAAAGCAATTAAGTACAAAAACCGTCAATTTAATCCACCAATCATGTGAGAAAATAACTATAGATATTGCATATTTTTCACTCTATCAGTATTATATTATATTATATTATATATATATAGTTATATTAAAGATAGTAGGGTCCTTTAGATTTTTAGGCCATCAAAAGTTTTAAATGTAATTATAGGCCCATTTAAAAAATTATTCAAATATAAACTTTATAAAAGTTGGTTTTCTTCTCATAGGTCTAACTTTCGATTCTACCATTTTCATTAAAAAATAATTAAAATGTATTTTTAATTCACTTTCAAGAAAATAAAATCAAGATTTCCAAACATACCCTTCAACTGGTTTTGGAGTTTTTAGATAGGTTCTTTACCGGTTGAACAGATCGATTCCAACAAGTTAACCTTCGACCTTCTTCTTCTCAAAAGTGAATCATCATTCTTCTTCTCCAACTTCGACCTAATCAACTGAATCCTCCATCTTCTTCATTGTTGTCGACGAAATCGTTCATCTTCTTCTTCTACGACAGGAATCACATTGAAAGTCATTGATTCCGTCAAAAGCTTCACGACACTCCTTCTCCAACTTCAACCTAATCAATTGTTGGGGAGGCATTTGCGGAATCCTTTTGACCTCTACTGCTAGGTCGTGATGAATCTAAGGTCCTGATCATTGTGGACTGCTGCTAGGTCGCGATGAATCTGTTGCTAGGTCGTGGAGTTGCTGCTATTGGGATCAAATCAAAGGTAAGCTTTTGATAACCAATTTGATGCATTTTTGGTTTGAAGTAGCAATAATTGTGGACTATTGCTGCTATTATATTGCAATATTGGGTCTTGATTGTATAAATTGAGGACCTGCTGCTGTTGATTTTTGTTATGTGTGATTCTATATGTGGATTTGAATGTTTAGTGCAATGGTTATTCATTTGATGTTTGGTTTTAAATTGTTTAGGTGATAGGGATATCAGTTCACAGAGCTGTGAACTAACATATGGATTAATAGAGGCTGGCCATTATAGAAACTATGTGTATAGGTCTCAAATGTTACTTGGCTTAAACCTACTTTTTCTTTTTTCCATTCAGACAATTAAACTTTTCTGCTTGAAACATGAATCTTGTGCATGTAGAATGTAGTTTAATGGGTCAACTTTATGTAGGGTTGCTCAGTTTCTACATTTTTATATATTAGATATAAGTTGAGTATTTGATAATGATTCGTAATTATTTTAAAGCTCTATTTGTGACAATTCCTCCAGGAACACCTTGATTGCCTTGTGGGTTGAGGTGTATTGATTTCTTGTCTTATGCATTACCACATGGAATCCGTCTTAATGGAACACCTCAACCGCCCAAAGGTAGTCCTGAGAGTTTCTTAGATGGACAAGGAACAAACTGGATCTAATAAAAAGGTGTTTATTGGTCAACATTAACATGAAATTTGACTGGTTTTTTACTCCATTTCTCATAATTTCTTCTTCTTGAATAATCGAACCTAAAACTCTTAAGTGTAGTTTCATTTCCTCTTCAAGACGATGTTCATCTCCTGCATCCATGAGTTCAAGACGAATCCCCATCTTGATAATCAATTTGTGCATTTTTTGTTTGTAGTAGCATTAAAATTTTAAATTGTGGACTTTTGGTACTGTTTTATTGAAATATTGGGTTTTAATTGTATAAATTGATGAGCTGCTGCTGAAATTTATTTTTGTTGATTTTATTTGTTGATTAGAATGTTTTTTGCAATGTGTTATTCATTTGATGTTTGGTTTGAAATTGTTTAGGTGATAAGAGTTATCGGTTCACAGAGCTGTAAACTAACATAGTTCAGTTATATGATTATTATTCACAATCTATGAACTGTTAACACTGTCATCAATAGTACATAGTCAATCAGTTTATAATCTGTGAACATTGTACACAAATCTGACAACTGATGGACTGTGTTCATAGTTTGTGAATGATGTTCTTAGTCTGTGAATACAAATCAAATGGAGCTATTCATTTTGATGTACTGCGTATATATTCCTTTTTTCTAGTTGCTGGTGTTTATTTTGATGAACTTTCTACCATATATTTTTTTTCCAGTTGCTGCTATTCATTTTAATTGTTCATTGCTATAAATTTGTGCAAGTAAGAGTCAGTGAATTATGCCATGAGCATTACAGCAAAAGCATTCTTGCAATGAGCACATGGGCAGCAAATCAACCCTACACTAGGTCCAGAAACATGGAGGCCATCAAACATGACAGTCTTACCTATGGTAGAAAAAAAGCAAAACAGTCGATCAAAAGAGAAGAGATTTAATTCCCTTGCTAAAAATACAAGTAGGAAGAAGTATGGTAGGTGTGAAGGGCTTGGTCATACTTGAAGAACTTGTACAAATAATGCTTCATCGTCCAATGTAATTTATGTACGTCGCTTGACATATCGTGTATTAATTATGTATTATATCATCTATAAAATGTGAACTGTAATCATGGTCTGTTAACTGTAATCAAGGTCTGTGAATTATAATCACAGTGTGTGAATTGTGGTAAGTATTTTATTATAATTGCAGCTTGAACTGTAATCTCACATGTATTAACTTATTTTTTTTTACGTAACTTGACATAGCATGTATTAACTTATTTTATTAAGTAATTTGACATAACATGTTTTAATTATGTTTTATATCATATATGAATTATAATTACAATCTGTGAACTACAATAATAAGTATTTTACTGCAATCACAGTTTGTTATAATTGGACTTAATATGTGAAGGATGTTTCCATACCTCTTTAGACCAACTGTGATCATTGATTACAGTTTGTGAGGGAGGGTGACAGTGTGTGATCGTCGATCACAGTGCGGCTATATGCCCCATATGGGCTGAATAAAGGCAATAAATAACCTCATTTGACTTCAAAGGACATAAGAATGACCATGATATCATTTGTTAATGTTTCCCTAAGACTTGATATTTTGTGCAAGTCACTTGATCCTCTTATTTGTGGAATTGCTCATGTTTAGAGCTACCAAGGCATGAGGTCAATTTTTGATTATTAATAAATGTGAATTTTACATCACATTACGACTATTGGGATGGATAATCGTCTCTTGGTTGTCTCCATGCCTCTTTGGAGTAATTGTGATTGTTGATTACAAACTGTGAGTGAGGGTCACAGTCTGTGGGCATTGATCACAGTGAGTCTATATGCCTCATACAGCCTAACTTAAGGCAATCAGGGCCAATAATCAACTTGAAAGGACAAAATATGGATGTTGACATTGTTTGGTAATGTTTTGGTAGGTCTTGATTTTGTACTTTATCCACTTAATCTTCTTACTTGTTTAATCCATGTTCTGAGCTAACAAGTCATGAGCTCAATTTTGAATTATTAGTAAATGTGAGTTTGACTTCACATTACGACCATTGAGGTTGGATAATCATGTCTCGGCTATCTCCCTGACTCTTTGGATAAACAGTGATTGTTGATTACACACTGTGAGTGAGGGTCACATTCTATGAGCGCTAATCATAGTGCATCCATATGCCTAATGTGGCCCCACTTAAACCAATCAGGGCCATTAATCGACTTGAAAAGTCATAATATAGATGTTTACATCGGTAGTAATGTTTTTGTAGGACTTGATTTTGTGTCTTATCCATTTGATCCTCTTACTTGTCTAATTGCTCATGTTTTGAGCTACCAAGGCATGAGCTCAATTTTAGACTATTAGTAAATGTGAATTTGACTTCACATTACAACTATTGGGATTGGATAATCGGGTTTTCACTGTCTCCCCGACTCTTTGGACCAAATGTGATTGTTGATCACAGACAGTGAGTTAGGGTCACATTCTGTGAGTGCTGATCACAATGCGTCCATATGCCTCATGTTGCCTCACTTAAAGCAATCAGGGCCATCAATCAGCTTGAAAGGACAAAATATGGATGTTTACATCGTTTGGTAATGTTTTGGTAGGACTTGATTTTGTGTCTTATCCACTTGATCCTCTTATTTGTCTAATTGCTCATGTTTTGAGCTACCAAGGCATGAGCTCAATTTTAGACTATTAGTAAATATGAATTTGACTTCACATTAAGACTATTGGGATTGGATAATCGGGTCTTCACTGTCTCCCCGACTCTTTGGACCAAGTGTGATCGTTGATGGCAGACTGTGAGTTAGGGTTACATTTTGTGAGCGCTGATCACAATGCGTCCATATGCCTCATGGGGCCTCACTTAAAGCAATCAGGGCTTTGAAAAGACATAATATAGATGTTGAAATCATTTGGTTATGTTTTTGTAGGACTTCATTTTGTGCCTTATCCATTTGATCATCTTACTTGTCTAATTGCTCATGTTTTGAGCTACTAAGGCATGAACTCGATTTTGGACTATTAGTTAATGTGAATTTGACTTCACATTATGGCCATTGGGGTTGGATAATCATATCTTGGTCGTCTCCTCGACTTTTTGGAGCAACTGTGAGCGCGGGTCACAGACTGTGAGCGCGGGTCACAGACTGTGAGCGCGGGTCACAGTCTGTGAGCGCTGATCATAGTTGCTCCAAAAAGCCTCACACAGCTGTACTTATGGCAATCAGGGCCTCAGTCGACTTAAAGCTATGTTAGATTACATAATGTTAACAAGCGTCACATTCTGTTTACAAAATGTGATGTAGATCACAATTCATTTATACTTATTAATTTGTAGCATAGTCAATCCAAAAGCATTCTTAAAGTGTACAAAACATAATAATGAACATCATCCACACATATCCTAAACTAACGCTTATAAATATCTATAATTTTTCCTTAATTAAAATCATGCATAAAAGTTTAAACGATGCAATCACGCTTGGAATCTTACAGGTTTAGCCGTAGAAGTTTTGAATACAAAGCTTGCAACATACTGCTGGATGATCTTTGACCACCTCTTGTCTTTGCTGATAGACCATGCAATACGTCCAAGATAAATATCTTCTATCATTTTACAAACATAATGACCACAAGAATGGTTGCAGAAGACAAAACTTAAGGATATTAGATTGAAATTATTTTATCTAGAAAAACTATATAAAATAAATAATAACTTACAAATCACTCTGCAAAGGAATAGGCTCCATGGCAGCAACATGGACTCTCCACGGCTTTGTTGGTCGCTCTTATACATGGTCATAATACTTTGATACACTGTTTATCGATTGACACTGACCATATCCTTTTGTAAACTCTTTGCTGTAAAATTTGAAATAATATAACCCATATAAGATTGATTTTTGTAAACTCTGACCAAGCTTGTGAATTACATTCACAGTTTGTGAATAATGTTCACAGACTGTGAATATAGTTCACAGACTTTTGCAGACAATGTGAAAATAGTTCATGTACATAAGAAAACACTGTAAATCTTATACACAATTGTGCTGACACTAAACAACTCATAAACAATCACATTTTACACCAAGTCAAAATTTCCACTTCACAATAAACCATAGCTCAAAATTCTAAATAAAACACACTTTTTAATCATAACAAATGACATTCACATAGTTTTCACACAAAACTCTAGAAATCCACAACATGTTACAATACATAAATCACAATACACGTTGGCAGTTCAAAAGTTCATGATTCACAAATCATAGTTCAACAATAAGCACCATCCACAGTTCTAATTCTATCAACTATATAATCTGCGCTTAGCATGCTAATAACAGAATGAAGACTGTGAATAATATTCATAGGATTGTGAACTTCCATTACAAATTCCATTCAATATCAACAACTAAAATGTGACAAACAGACAATAGTTATGACTTTATATATCAAACCAAATTAAAACCTAACCTTAAGTAGGACTCTTTATAGAATAAACAAAGCAAAACTTGTATAACGAATATATGTACAACAACAACACATGCAATATCAATCAAATACACACCACTAGAAGATAAACAAAACTAACAATGAAATGACCTGAGATTCCATTACTACCTTCGACAATCCTCAACCGGCTGTTTTCAAACTGTAAAATAAAACAAAAAATAAAAAAACGAACAGTTAAGAAGAAGCAGTGACCAAATGCGACCAAGAGCGACTAAGTGTGACCAAATGCGACGACATATCGAACAAAATCGAAACTCACCTTCGACGGTGACACAACCTCAACAAAGTAGCAACCATGCTCTGGACACGAGCATCAAGTTCGACAAACAATGAAGAAGTGTCTAAAGTGCAGAAGAAGATGATGAAATTTGAAATCCTTAAGATGTGGGTTTGTTTTTACTTTTGAATTTGAAACAGTGAAGAAGAAATTGAAAGTGTATGTGTGGTTTTGATTTTGAATTAAGGTTGAAGTGGTGGTGAAGATGTGAAATTTGAAATCCGTGATATGTGATTGAACATTTCTACATGTTAATTTCATAAGAGTGGCATTAGGGTAATTTCAACCTTTTATTATAGTTGTTTCTTAATTTTAAAATACATAATGGTATTTTGGTTAATAAAATTAAATTAAAAGGATAGAATTGGAAGTTAGGCCTATGAGATGAAAACAAACTTTTATAAAGTTTAATTTTGTATAAAATTCAAATCAGGCCTATTATTGTATTTTAGACTTTTGAAAGCCCATTTGGAGAAATTTTCACTAAAAATAATTTAAAGTTATGTTTTAAAAGTTAAAAAAAAAATAGCAAAAGAAAATTAAATTAAAAAAATAAATATATTGATTAATTAATCAATTCAACTTGAAAGATGTGATGTATGGATTTATCATACAAAAATATTGGTAAGGAAGTACATAGGGATGCCCTTCAAGTCTTTCTATATCTCTAACTACCTATCCAGTTAACTCAATCTAATAGCAGTTTTAGTCCACCGCACTGATGTTTTTTATTACAACAACAGTTTTGGTCCAGTTTCAATATAACAGCAGTCTTCATCACGCCTTATAGTTTTTTTTACGGTATTATTACGGCTACAAACAATGTACAATTCAAAGACTGTGAACTGCTCAAACATTCAACAATAATACACATCAATATGCATAGCCTCTGTATTAAGTCATGAATTATCTACTACCAATTACATATTTATCAATTCACAGACTGTGAATAACAAAGAAATACATGAATAACAAAAACCAAATATTTCAATATAACAACTTTAAGCATCCCAAAATTATTACTATTACAAACCCAAAATGCATCAAATTTAAATCAATAGCTTACCTTTTATATCAAAGAAGACCAAGCAGCCCCACGACCTAGTGGTGGATGAGTCACGAGCTAGCGGCAGACCACCATGACCAGAACCTTACATTCATCGATTCTCCAATTCTCTCCACACCAGTGGACGACTTGAGCAGCAGGATGTAGATCGATTAGGTCGCAATTGGAGAGGATGACAGAAAAGCTTTCAACGAAATCAATAGCCGTCGACAAAAATAGAGGATTTCAATTCGGAGAAGAAGAAGATGGAGACTCTCAATGAATTAGGTGAAGAAGAAGTTGAGGCTTCGATCGATTAGGTCGTAATTGGAGAGGATGACACAGAAGCTGTCAACGGAATCGATAGTTGTCGACAAAAGTGGAGGATTTCAATTCAGAGGAGAAGAAGATGGAGGCTGTTGCTACAAATGGAGAAGAAGAAGATGGAGGCTACGATTGATTAGGTTGACGATGGAGAAAAAGAATGAAGAAGATCGTTTTTTTTTTGTTTAATTTCATCTGTTGAAACAAAATAAAACTAGTCCAAATTGGTTGAAGGGCAATTTTGGGATGTTTGTTTTTCTTTTTTTTTTTTAAGTAAATTAAAAAAATATTTTTACTACTTTTTTAATTGAAAAGGGTAGTATGGGATGTTAGGCCTATAGGATGAAAAAAAACTTTTAAAAAACTTAGATTTGTATGATTTTTAAAATGGGCCTATAATTATACTTTAAACTTTTGGTGGCCTATAAATCTAAATGACCCTTCAATGAATAGGAAGTTTGGAATAAATTTAGAGGTGATGAAATTTCTCCTTAACTCATTAAGAAGAGAGTTTGAAGTTTTGAAAATGAAGAAAGATGAAACAATTAAAAATTACTTTGCAAGAGTAATGATGTTGCTAGCTAAATGAGGAGTAATGGAGAAGACATGTTAGACACAAAATTTGTTGAGAAAATCCTATGTACCCTAGCTGAGAAATTCACATATGTTTGTCTGTCATTGAAGAATTTAAAGATATTGAAATCATGTCTGTTAATGAACTACATGTTGAGAAAACTCGACTAGCTTTAATACTACTTGTTGAAGAAATTGGTTATCCGTTACAATGGAGATGAATATAGGTAACCACCAGGTAAAACAAACACAAACACAAGATAAGAAAATAGAGATAGAAAATAAGACACAAAATTTTTATGTGAAAACTCAAAACGGAAAAAAAAACCACGACTGTCTGGACAACGAGAGAATAATTCACTATGTAACGATAAAATAGTAGTTACAACCAGAATACCACTCTCTCACTCTCTAACCCAATTATATTGGTCACAATCTCACATACAAGCTATCCCCATATGGCTCTCGTAGATAACAGAACTCAATCCTAGAACTCAAGATCTTCATGGTCTTCCTGGTTTCTAGGTCTCCATCGGGCACCTCTCAAACCTAACCAACTAGATCTACATTGTTCTACCAGGATATCTAATAATAGACACAAACACCATATTTATAACATTAGGTTACTTAGTTACAAAATAATCCTAAACAATTAACAATTTTTTTTTTCTATTTAGAATTCTTAATGATAAATTCCCGCTCTTAATGTAATGTGTGTGAAATATTGAGAAATCAGTCCAGATATTGACAGTTGAGTTAAATAAAACACACCATTGACTAATTATAAGAAAGATAATCTGTGAAGCAAACTCGAAGCTACCTTACAATTTCACTAATTTTGGGTCTATAGTGAACCAATCCACTCAATTGGAAGTCAACTTTTATGTAATCTTACATTTGATCCCACTATTTAAAACATATTATCAATGTATAAATTATTAAAAATTATTTTAATTTATATTAATTTATTATTCAAATTATATTAAGTCTAACTTGTTTTTATTTAATTTTTGAAATAACTAAACCAGTTTTAAAAAATTATAATTTTTTTTTATATATTAAATAAAATACATCATCCATCCATTTGTAATAAATTATTATATATTTATTTATGATTCATTATCAAATAAAATTAATTTAAAAATTAATTTTATTTTATAAAATAAAAATTATAAAATTTGTAACTTTTTTAAAATTAAAGGAAATTAACTCTTTAAAATATCATTTTAATTATTACAAGCCAATAATTTCTGGATTAATATATATATATATATATATATATTTCTCATTTCTTTAAAAACATTTCTTAGTTTATTCATAATTTTAAAATGTTAATCTATTTTGCTTCTTTAAAACATTTCTTAGTTTATTCATAATTTTAAAATGTTAATCT
This sequence comes from Cardiospermum halicacabum, assembly GCA_031304145.1. Lineage (NCBI taxonomy): Eukaryota > Viridiplantae > Streptophyta > Magnoliopsida > Sapindales > Sapindaceae > Cardiospermum > Cardiospermum halicacabum. Next base: position 2,480,608 of record CM062392.1, read on the forward strand.
ATTTTGCTTCTGAATGAGAAATAAATTAATTTAATTAAAAACAACGATAACAAGTAAATTTTAATGAGTTTAATATATATATATATATATATATATATATATTAACCTTCCATGATGTCTCTATCTTCACAGATAAATACAATAATACAAATTGAAATAAACAAACACCAGAGTAGTTAGAATGAGAAGTTAAAAGCAGAAATCAGTCATAGAAATTAAGTAAAATCTAAGAGAATGGCTTTTCTAACATCTCTATGGTTCATCACTGAATCTATCCTAATCCCAGATGGATTTTTCTTGAAGTGGTTTTATTTATCCTTCTATATCCATCCAATTTTTCTTGTTTTCTGCCAGATTTTTCTTTGGCTTAAAAACATCACAATTTCCATATTTTATCCACTTAAAATCACTTGTGTATTTTTCTTCCTCACTATTTTCAGATTTTTCAAAAATTATTATCATCCTTCATCTGTAACTATTGATGAAGATAGTGATGATGTTGATTCTATGGTTTTGCAAAGTTTTAGCAGCCAAAATCAAGTTGGTATTTTGCTTTGTGTTTCAACACCATCTCAAGTTTGTGATGAAGTTTGTGAAAATAATATTATAGAAGATGATTGTATTTGTGATGGTGATAGTGATTGTGAGGAAGTGAAAGTTGAAGATGAAGATGAAGAAGAAGCAAGATGTTTTTATGAGGAGATGTCATGTGTTGATAATCCAATTGGTATGTTTGGAGAAGATGTTGATTTATTAGATGATAACTCAAGTACATCAATGGTAGAAAGTGAAGAATATCATGGAGGTGATCATTGTGATGAAGGAGAATATGATATTGAAGAAGAAGAGGAAGAAGAAGATGGATATTATATAAAATATCTTGAGAGGATGAGATGGTTTGATGTTCTTAATTCTGATAGAACATATGGATTAAGTAAGTATTTTTTTTTTAATTTTTAAAAAAAATATTATTTAATTTAAACAATTCTACTTAAAATGGCAGATACCATAAGTAAAATATTTTAACTAATTAATTTTATTGTGTTTTTCAATTTTGAATTATTGTTCAAAAGTTTTTAATTTCGGAATGATTCTAAGAGGTTTATGTTTAAAAAAAGGGTTATTTTCATTTTTGTTATTTTATAAATTTTATTTACATTATATAGTCCAACTTTAAAATTTTTATAAAAATAATCTTTTAAATTTTCACTTTTAAAACATGAACTAAAATAACTATTTTATTCAAATAACCATTTTACTCTTTTGCGTAGACTTTTTACATTGATTTGTGGAGATGATTTGTAAAATTGTGAAGGTTTATTTTTGAAAATCAAAATTGGAATAAATCAAAATAAAAATAAAATTTTGTTATTTTAGTTTTGAATTTTTAAATTATGTTGGACCCGTAATTTTCCCGAAAAAGATTAAAAAAAGTTGAGGATGAAAATATTACTTTTATTATTAGTATTTTGTTTATAAATTTTGTATTATTTTTTCTTTAAGGACAAATTGGTAAAGTTTTAAAAATTAGTGGTAGATTGAGAATTATTATTATTATTTTTTAAAATGGATTGAAAAGGAATTTTGATTGAGGGAGGTATTATCTAGTTTCTTCATTTGATTGGATTGTTTTATATTATTTCAGATGCAATTGTCAACAATAAAGTGTTAACAACCCCAATGGAAGAGTATTTGGATGTTGAAAATTGGAGCAAAGAGACTAAAAAGAGAGTAATGAAAAGTATAGAGAGTGACTTTGAAATGGTGTATGTGGGTCAAGCATGTTTGTCATGGGAGGCTCTTCTCTATCAATACACTAAAGTTGAAGCTCTTGAAGGTCTGTTTTATGGTCATGTTGTTGGAGATTTTCAGAATTTTCAGGTGGTTTTGGAGAGGTTTTTGGAGGATGAAAGAAGTTTGGATAATAACAGGGTTTGGAATTTTGTTAGAGCAAGACTTGACCTAAGGAGTTTCCTCCAAGTCCCAACACTTTCTGGTAATTACATTTTCAACCTTTTTTATTTATAAAATATTATACTGATTTATTTAATTTGTGTTGCTAGTAGTAAAATATTTTCTCTTTAAAAATAATTGTCAAATTTCTTTTATATCATAACAGATTAAATATTTAAATTTTAAATTCATAAATAATGAAATCTATTGATATTTTAAAATAAAAATAGTATATTTTTTATAAGTGAAATGGATAATATAATTTTGATATTTATAATTGTTAATAGTCAATTTATAAAACAAATATTTAGGAAAAAAAATCTATACCAGTAAAAGAAAGATGAGTGGATGAATGGAAATTACCAAAAATAAATAGTATATGTAAGTAGGATTTGAATTATTTATTTATTTATTATTATTTTTTTTATTTATGTATAAGTCAACACTCCAATTTATTATTTGATAATTCTATGTTGAAAAGTTCAATTTTAGAAACAAGTATAATGGGGAATTTCATTTTACTCTACAAATTTTAAGTATTCACAAATTTTTTTATTCTAAGTAAAAAAATAAATAAATAAATAAAATTATATACATGTATATGTTTTTGTTTTATAAAGGATATGTAGTTGAAGAAAGAGGAGACCAGAAAGAAGAAGAAGCCATAAGTGTAAAAGAAGTATTGAATGCTATTGAGAGATGTATAGAAGCTTTTGGAGAATTTGTGAGGATTGACAACAAGAAGAAACCACTTTGGTTGAGACTTAAAAACTCATTGTGGGCTTATCCTCCTATAGAAGACCCTAGAGATTTGCAACTCCTTCACTATCTCACCAAAATCCTTCAAAAGGTACCTACCTTTACTCATTAATTTAGGAATGTTAGGATATTATGGACCTTTTTGGATAGACTGACTTTTGACTTCTAATTCTGAAAGCTGTTTCAGATAGTGTTTGAATATTGGCTGAAGTGCTTATGGTCTCCTAAAAACTCTTTCAAATAAAGTAAAAAATATTAGCTTTCTGAAAATGGCTTCTACTTCTCTTCTTCTACCGACAGAAGTCAAAAGTAAAAACAATCCCAAACAGGCCCTATGTTGAGTAGATTGCCTTTTAAATTTCTAACTTTTAAAATCTATTTTGGTTGATAGTTGAATAACTATTTAACTACATATATTTTTCCTGTGTGGTATGCAGAAAGAAATTTGGTTGAAAGATTTATATGAAAAAAAGAGATGTTGGATAAACAAAGTAGTGAAACCTCTCGAAGAATCCCAAAAAAAAGATATGTTTTTGGTAATGATAGACATGAAGTTGGTTTCTAGGGTTCTTGAAATGTCAACAATTTCATCTTCACAACTCAAATGGTGTAAACAAAAGCTTGAAAACATCATTTTTGAAGATGGAAAAGTGTTTAGGACTTGCACTATTGCTTCTTCAATGTTTCCACCTTCATAGATAATAGTTTTTTTAATTTTAGTTTCTGTATATATTTGGTTCTAAATAGCTGTTGAGCCTTGCTCCAGGAATTAGGGTTATGAGTGAAGTGTAATTTAAACAAAATAAATAAATTGTAATATAGTTGTTGTACATGAACTAAGTCTGCCACTGCATGTGAATATATATTTTGTCTATTTCAGAAAATTATTGTAACTTTGTGCGTACAATGGTTTAGACACCAAATTCATATTCGGCTTGAGGAAACCGGAGTCAATAGATGTTTGGGAACCGATTCAATTGCAAAAGGATCTTGCGAAATAATAGAATGAACGTTCGAGCGGACATTAAGAACATTTGATGGGACAAATTTTCTTTTCGGAGAGTTTGTTGTAGATACTTCGAAATTGAAATTAGCTTTGAACTTTAACAAGTAAAGGAAATGAAAGAACAACGAAAGAAATAATTTCGTATATGTGATTGTTCCAGTTGGAAGAGAATGTCAATTAAGTTAAATGACATTAGGAATACTGAACTCCGATGATCAAGATTAACACAGTGTTCGGGATCGAAGAAGTAGTATTTAGTAATTTCTAACATAATTTCTATACGAAAAATCATACCCGTTGAGAAGACTTAGATTCCTATTTATAAGAACTTAAGGCGACCGTTAGTGGATCGGGGCGAAATCCTTGCGGAAGGATCTTTACCAAATAAAAATCTTCCTAACAACATATTTGTCTGTTTGAGAAAATTTACGCATAAGAGTCTTAGAAGCCCTTGAACTTGACTGTATTTTTTAAGTTAATCCCTTAACTTTCAAATTTATCCCTTTTTGCTGACGTGGATGACTTAATTGACATTTTAAAATTAACATTTTTTGCTGTTAGATCAGCTTCCACATCATCAAAATGACTTAATTGACCTACGATTTGAAAATTAAAGGTTTAAATTGACCGTCCCTAAAATTTGAGAGCTAATTTAAAAATACAGTCAAGTTCAGGGGTTCTGAAACCCTTATGCAGAAAATTTATAACTGAGTAAAATGGACCATGCAGATAGTTTGAATAGTTTGAGTTTGAGACTTGGGCGGAAAGCCTGTTAATTGTTTTGGGCCTTAGCTTTTTCCCGAGCCGGCGCTCAAAAAAGCCAACCTACTGCAGTATGATATTCACTTATTATTTATTTATACATATCTTACTATGACATTACATATTAATTATTATTTAATATATTTTAAATTTTATTAAATTATAATTTTAAAATATTATTTAACACATTAAATATTTTTTTAGTTTTAATTCATTTTATTTATTTTTTAAATAATATTCCTTTTAAAAAAAACTCAAAAAAAAAGACACAATGTGATCACATAGTAATCAAATTATTTTTCAGATAACAAATTAATTTTTAAAAAAATAATAAAAATTTGTTAGAGAATAAATTAGAAAATACTTGGCATCGAATATTATTTTAAATTCATAATCTAATATTTATTAGAAAATAAAATATCAAAAAGTGATGTTTTTATAACCTTTTGAATAGGTATATTATCACCTTTTGCATCATGGAAACTTTCTATTATCAAACTTGAAAAAAAAATATAACACATACTTTGAAAAGGAGGCCACACCATTCATTTGTAAAGTTAAAACAAAGTTAACACACTTTACTCCATATATAAACCACTCTTTCGAAATTACAATATAATAACCCAAAATTAATTTAATTCTATCGAATTTTTTTAATTAATTACCCAAAATTATTTCTATTGACAAAGTAGATATTTTTTCTTGAATAAAAGGTTCATAACAAAATCCACTTCAATATCATGAATTTTGTTACCATTCGTGAGTCATGTGAAGTGGCCACCCACTTCAATATAATATATTAATTTTTAATTTTTTTTTATAGTTAACACGTTTTAAATTCACTAGAAAATGACTCTATATAAATAGGATAAATTTAAAAATAAATTTTATTTTCGTAATTTTAATAAATAATAATGATAATTTTAGAAATGAAAAACAAAAACCCTGATACTGTTTCTGTTGACAGAATCTGATCCTCAATCCATAATCTCTGGTTCCATTCCACATAGATGTGATTCAGATTCTCACATCTTCTGTAAACCTCACACATGCACTCTCTCTCATTTCTCATTCTCTGGGTCCCACACACACCATTGAAACTCACACATGAACTTGCTGTAATTTGAAACACCATTGATCATTATCATCATCACCCAATTCAATTGATTGTTCTCCAAATCCAAATTCCTCAATTGGGGTTCTTCCTTACTCATTTATCTCAACTGGGTCACTCTCATTTTCCACTTCAAACTATCTCTGTCTCCTCAACCAACTAAACCAATTAATGGCCTCTATAGGGTCTTCTTTTCCTTACATGGTGGAAACCAAGTCAGAGAACTCCGCTTTGGTTCTACATCGACCAGGGTCTTGTTTCAACGCTTTTAGGGTGAGAAAGTCTCCGGCTTTTGCTGTTTTCAGTTATTCAATTAGTGGGTTTCCGCTTAGGTTTGGAGGGAAGCAGACAAGGAGAAGCAAGCAATATGTTAAAGCGAAAAGTGAAAATGAAGGAGAGGATTCTCTTGAGGCTGCTCTTGCTGAGAAAAGCAAACAAGTTCTTGCTATGCAAAAAGAGCTGCTTCACCAGGTTTTGTTTCTTGATATTTTCGTTGTTGATTAAGCTTTTGAATATGTTTATAATGTTTGGGAACCAATTAGTATTGAGAAATTTATTCATTTTCTTGACTATGTTCAATGTTTATAGAATTGAGTAAGGAGGATTCTTTTGTTTGGATGAATTGTTTACTTTAGTTGATCTCTGTCAGGCAATGAATCTTTGGAAAAAGGAGAATATAATGTTTGATATATAGTGTTTGATGTTTTATCTTGTTGTTTTCAGATTGCGGAAAGGAAGAAGTTGGTGTCATCTATAAAAGGAAACATTGCTAATCCGGAAGAAGTGAATTCTTTATCTGATTTGGATTTTCTGATCCCTAATAATAGGGATGTCGATGGCAGCAATTCTAATGTTGCTGTAAGCAGCTATGATGAATCCACTGTTGAGGAGATTAATGCGGGCAAGGAAGAATTTGGAAATGGTGTGCCTTCTAAGAAGACATCTGTCAATGTATATTCTCCCAAACAGTTGAAAAGTAATAAAAAGGAGGCTGCTGTTGGTTATGTGTATTCTCCTGAACAGTTGAAGAACAATAAAGTTGAGGCAGCAACTGTTACTCTAGATGCTTCTCAACAGTTGAAGAACACTACTTCTGAGGTGCAAGTAATCGCGCCTTCAGCTGTTAAGAAAGATTCTAGTGTAAATGGGGAGGTAACTGAACCTGGTGTGCCTCTTGGAAAAATATCCAGTAATGGAGATTCTTCGAAACAGTTGAAAAACACAGATTCAAAGGCAGTAGCACAGTCTACTGAATTACCTTCTTTTGTCAAGCTTGCCTCTGAAACTTCTTCTGTTAAAGACGAACAACAGGTAGATTCGAAAGGTTCTAGTTCACAAGATGTTAAAGCTGAAGGTACAGATTCAACTGTTGAAGAGGCAAAACCCCCTCCGTTGGCTGGAGCAAATGTTATGAATGTTATGTTGGTTGCCGCAGAATGTGCTCCATTTTCTAAGACAGGTACGATATTTGAACTGGCCAATGCATATGTTAGGAAACGAATGTAAAATGAAGATTGTTGTAATTCAACTTAGCGTTTTAAGAAAAAGAATGTTGTAAATTTCTTACTTCTGTTTAAACACTTAAATGATAGTCTACATAAACTGAAGAGAGGTTTCTAGTACTTCTGTTTATTGAACTTCATTTCTTCAAGGTAGCATTAGTTTTTTAATTTTTCACCAATTGAAAGTTACACGTACCTAAAATTTGAACATCAGAAAATGTGCATGTGTAATTGCTGTACTTTCCATAATGATATATTAAACTTGGATATTTTCCATAGGTGGACTTGGAGATGTTGCTGGCTCTTTACCTAAAGCCTTGGCTCGTCGTGGACACAGGGTCATGGTAATGTAACTCCTCATTACTTGTGCTAAAAGAATACTAGTACAGTAAATCAATGAAGCAATCCTTTTTCCAAAACTTCCCTGCTTAAAGTGAAGAAAAATAGAAGTGATCGTGTGAATGATACTGAAGTTACTTGCATCCAGCCAATGTTGTTGCTTCATCTTATATTGTTTTGTTTACATTCATTTAAATAGAGCATCTAAGTCCTTGCTTTATTCTTGTCGAGATTCAAAGGTAGATAACTGAATTACTGGTTGAGTTAATTTCATTGCCAAGTTTGTTGATCATCACAAGTTTCCCTGTTTGACTATACTTATTATTTTGGAAATAAAAGTTGATAATCTGTAGTATATATCTTTGTTTGGTTTTAGTCGTCTTTAAGTCTTACAGTTAATTTCTATTAGGTTGTTGTACCAAGGTATGGCAACTATGCTGAACCTAAAGATACAGGAGTCCGGAAAAGATATAAGGTGGATGGACAGGTATGTTAGCAATATGATGTAAATCATCTGCTGTCTGTTTCCTTTCTCATAATAGTGCATCCCGCAGCATCGTATGACAATATGTACTTTTGCAGGATCTGGAAGTATGTTACTACCATGCTTATATTGACGGAGTGGATTTTGTTTTTATTGACAATAATTTGTTTCATCATAGGGAAAATAATATATATGGTGGAAACCGACAGGTACGATGTTTTATCTTGCTGGATTTCCCTACCTTATGCTAAGAAAATTAAATTGTCATTGTTACCCCTTAAGAGAGTAGAGCATCTTTCTCATGGAAGATTATTATTGGTTGTCTATTGTGATACTATGGAATGTACCGTGAAACCAGATGCAGTAATTCAGTGCTAAATTTTAGAATCTGATCAGAAATGATTATATCTTTGCTGATTTTGTTCTTTACAAAATTTACTATTCTGCATTTTAAGTAATTTCATTAGATACGGAAGTGCATTAGTACAATTTAGCCTTCTCTTGAATATCCTCAGCAGACATGTTGAGTCTTACTCATTTTTAGTTTCATGGTGCAGGATATTCTGAAGCGCATGATATTGTTTTGCAAGGCAGCCGTTGAGGTAATCAATAGTGTATTAATATTATCGCGCTATTATATTAATTGGTAAACTGCATGAATTCAAATTCATGTTGTGCCAACACTTGGCAAATCCGATTTTAATAAATAGGAATAGAACCTGACAAGATTCCATATGACCTGGACTTACCTACTTGGTATCTGGATTGAAGCCTGCACCAACTTGCTCATGAAAGCTAGAACTCTTCATAACCACATAGTTGTTTATTTCCGAGCAATGTTCATGATCAAATAATCATCTTTGTTGCCCTCTAAAGTAGAATTACTGGTAACATGGTTATCTTCAGGTACCGTGGTATGTTCCATGTGGCGGTGTTTGCTATGGAGATGGAAATCTGGTTTTCATAGCAAATGATTGGCATACTGCATTGCTTCCTGTTTATCTAAAGGCATACTATCGAGACAATGGCTTGATGAAATATACAAGATCCGTGCTTGTGATTCATAACATAGCTCACCAGGTTTGTCATCTGTGTTTGCTTTGGGTCAACTTATAATGAGGGTTAGTTTTTGTCCAGTCTTCTGTTGCTCTGATTTGACATTTACATAAACATCCATCTTTCTCCAGGGTCGAGGGCCTGTGGAAGATTTTCGCTATGCTGACCTGCCAGAACATTACTTGGACTACTTCAAGTTGTATGATCCTGTTGGTGGTGAACACTTCAATATCTTTGCCGCTGGTTTAAAGGCAGCAGATCGTGTTGTCACTGTTAGTCATGGATATTCATGGGAGCTTAAGACTTTGGAGGGTGGTTGGGGCCTGCACAATATCATAAACGAAAATGACTGGAAACTGAGAGGCATTGTGAATGGAATTGATACCATAGAATGGAGTCCGCAGCATGATGTTCACTTAACCACAGATGGTTACACTAACTACTCACTAGAAACGCTGAACACAGGTAAGCCTCAGTGCAAGGCAGCCTTACAGAAAGAGCTTGGTTTGCCAGTCCGTGAAGATGTTCCATTGATTGGCTTTATCGGGAGGCTTGATGATCAAAAGGGTGTCGATCTCATAGCTGAAGCGATTCCATGGATGATGGGTCAGGATGTGCAACTAGTCATGTTGGGCACAGGCAGACCTGATTTGGAGGAAATGCTTAGACAGTTTGAGAACCAATATCGGGACAAGATTCGGGGGTGGGTTGGATTTTCTGTCAAGACTGCTCACAGGATAACTGCAGGTGCAGATGTCTTGCTCATGCCTTCTAGATTCGAACCCTGTGGGCTCAACCAGCTTTATGCTATGAACTATGGAACAATCCCAGTTGTTCATGCTGTTGGTGGTTTGCGAGACACTGTTAAGCAATTTGACCCCTACAATGAATCAGGTCTTGGGTGGACATTTGACAGTGCTGAAACGAGCAAGTTGATACACGCATTAGGAAACTGTTTATTGACCTATCGCCAGTACAAGAAGAGCTGGGAAGGACTCCAAAGACGGGGGATGACACAGGACCTCAGCTGGGACAATGCAGCACAGAAATATGAAGAAGTGCTTGTTGCTGCTAAGTACCAATGGTGAGACATCTATGCAGTATGCAAATACCTCTGTAAAGTTGTGTCCCCTTGTGGTTCATAGATGATGTTGAACCAATTTTTGCACATTTTGATCTTCTCTTGTACTTAGAAGCGACTTTATGAGGCTCAGTTATTTCCATAATCATATTATGGTAACGTTGTAGCTGTAAATTGTTTTTGGCTGAGTCAATTAGATGAGGAAATGTAATATGCTGCTGTGACTATGTTTACAGGCTTGTCAGGAATGCATTAATAAAAGAGGTTATAAGATCATACAATTTATTAGATCTGTGTACCGAGAAATCAAGCAAATATGACGTTTTTATTGATCTTTTCAATCTGAAGAGAGAACGTGGATATTACCAGCCCCAATCGATGACAATCTACACAACCATCTCAAAAGCTTAAAAAAAGAGAAATTATAATTGAACAGGGTAAATCATCCCACAAATGTATCAGTAGATCTGGGATGTGTAAGGACACCAAGCTGAACACAGAGCTACAATACTTCTTTTGGTAAACCAGAGAAGTAGATCCTAAGTTTCGGCTCTGACTACTTGATGACACATTAGGTAGAGGACACTCTCCCTTCTTGATCAAATCGCAGATAGGTACGCCTTGAGAACAGTCCCGCAAAGCCCTTTGATAAGCAACCTTCGACTGCACATGGAGGAGAGGAACCCAATTGACTATTATTTTTACCAGCTTCCATGCACCCGTCACAAGGCTTGGAAGGATTGGGAGAAGCTAAAGAATCACTATGTCTGACAATCTCCATGCAGTGATCAGGAGAATCCAAAGAACTAGGCTTGACAATCTCCATGCAGTCTTCACCAGAATTACTAGGTGGATCATCTTCCCAGCTCATCAATTGGAGACCTATCTGTCTGTTTCTCTTGCTATTGGATGCATGATTCAGGTGTGCTGCGTCGGAGCAATGACTTTCTAATTCATCATTTTGAAGCTCAGGCAACTTTCTTTTCAAACCAGGGATTATTTTCAATCCTGCAAAAAGAACTTGGAACTCACTTCTACTTAAGAGACATTAACATATGAATATAAAGGGAGTTAGCAACAGATTTTTTTCAACTTGCGTACCGGGAAGAGGGTCTTCATATAGCAAATGTGAGTCAGAATCGCCACAGGTACAAAATGAATTAGGAATATCGTTTGAACCCAATACTCTGCAATAAAACAGTATGCATGGCTTATCATAAAAAAACTTGTGCCAATCAGAATAATAAAGAAATTCTAATAAGAACCTAATTATTAGGGCTTAATTATTTCTTTTCTACTAACTAGGGTTAGATAATAATTCAATTCCTATTATCTGAACCTAGTTATTAAGGTTTCTAAAAGAAGGTCCTCAACAAATTCACAATAAGAAGTTCATACACAATGGACTAGAGAGTGATATTAACCAAACCTGTACATGTGCTCCACAAACTCATCTATCAGAACAGGCCAAGCACCTGCAGAAATAACAGAGGCGGTTATAAATTATTCGACTTCTTCTATATGTATATCAAATATCAAGTGGGAAAATTTCATACCTTCAGGGTCATATCCTTCAAGATTTTCATGTACACACCGGCTGAATGCTAGAACTTGTTGCCAAGTATCCTCAGAGATGTTATGCCGCTGATTTTTCTGATAAAAAGTTATTTAACTTTATTAAAATGAAGCAGATGAATGAGAACCCATCCATAAAATCCATAATTAGGCATCTTTTTACTCTTGCATAAAATCCCTAGTAAGGATTCACTATAACTTTCAAATGAAATAGATGCTACGCCAATATTCTCAAGATCTCTACCAATCTGTCACCTTGAATTTCCACCACAAGTGTGTGCAATGGCAATAGAGAAAAATAAATATAAATGGAAATAAAATATGACGACAAATCCCACATCTTGGAAGGTTATTCAATCACTTCGTTTGTACCTCGACAAAGTCACACCATTGGTTCAACAGACGAAACCGTCCAGCTAAAGCTAACCTCCAGGCAGCAACCGCTTTGCTTACGGCTGTAAGCAATTCAACAGAAGATAAAAGGTTAACATAACCCAATAGATATAGAATTAGTTAAAATATCTTCCCATATCTTGTATTGTTATACTATATGAAGAAGTTGACTGGGAGAGGGCAAGGAAAGTCGATATATAAATAAAAATGAAAACTTACTGATATTCTTTTGACCATTTTCACGGCACATGAAGAAAACAAAATCATAGAACCGAGAGAATTCCGAGAAATCTCCCTAAACATGAAACAAATAATATACTGATAAGCAATAGAGATTACTTGTAAGAAACTAATACTATCCATAAATAACATTAAAACCATAAGTGGACCAACAACTAATTCATTTATTAATAACTTGAAGGAGATGAAATATTACCATTAAATTTAGCGTCGACATGAGCTTGAAAAGTTCATCAAAAACCGAAAACCTGTAAATGCAGTAAAGATTAATAAATGCATGTCTTTTATATTTGAGTCCAAAGCTTCTAATGGTCCAACCCTAAAAATGAGTTTCAAAAAATAAATCTATCTTGAAAGTTTTTACTAACTCTGCTGCAAAACAAGGATGGCTGCAATTAACAGCAACCAAGAAAGCCTATCTCACATACATTTGTAAATACAATAAACCTAGTATCCCATCACTCAATCGTTTTCTGTTTCCTACGTGCAAGATTTAATATTACTACCTTTACATCCATAAACCAACAACTCAATAAAGAAATAAATCTGAAAATAACATCAGCTAAATGAGCCCAAGCATACCAAAACGGGAATATACTACGGTCCTAAGTTAACTAAAACATGTCGATTCACAAATGAATGAAGTTTCGCTGCTTGCTCAGCCATTAATAATGCAATAATATAGCATTAAAAAGACATATAAACTTGCATTACTACCAAATACTCATACATTCTTACCCTGCATGTACAGTTGACTCAACAAATTTTAACAGCTCAGCCAAAGCCTCTCTAGAAAACTTAGCTTTCTGCAACCCATCACCTTGTCTAAAATCCTCTCCTCTACAAATAACATCCACATTTTGGGATCGAATCTCTGCAAGAAAACCTCACAACATCAATTAAAAAGATACAATCATCATAAAATATTCAAACACAAAAACTCATGCCATCACCTTCTTCTCCCAATCAAACAGTACCCAAATCACCCCTTTATTCTCTCCTAATCAAAACAGTTGCATAAGCATATAAAAAAACTAAAAAAAAATTTAAAAAACACACACACACACAAAAAACCGTGTCTCCACTCACTCAAATAACGAAAGAAAAGAATTTTCATCAACCCATTAGTATAATTCTCACAAAAGAACACAAATGTGCACAAAAACAAAGCAACTCAATTCAAATCAACTCATCATAACTTCAAATCAACTCAGAAAACTCTTCTTCACCGAGAAACGCACATGCAAACTCTCCAGAGTCCTAAACCCCACACAAACATCAAACCCATATAACAAAATTCTAAATTTCAGTATACCCAGAACATAAATCCTTTCAAAAATTAATATCAAAACAATAAAACAAATTGCTATCAACTGGCATAAAATCAAGTGTAGAGAAGAAATTTTTGAAGAGAAAGTGAGAAATTGTGTTACCGCAATATCGAAGGTAAATCTCAAAGATGTCAAAGCGATTGGAGATTGAAGGAGAATCCATGAATTGTGACGTTGATGAAGGGTTTGGAGCTTAGGTTTTTGAAAATGAAAATTCTTCTTAGCTGGATGGTGCTGATATAATTTACTAATAATCAAGTTGATGGTGTTTCAATTTGTGTGATTTTATTTTTTAACAAGTCATGCCCAAGTTTGAGAAAAAACCAATTGAATTAATTGGGCGAATGGAATTATATAAATATAATAAATTTGGAGTATTATTTTTTAAACATTACATTTAAATAGAATAAATTTTATCATAATGAAAATTAAAAGCATTAATATACATTTAGTTTTGTATAAAAATTATTTGTTTATATTAATTTTATATTTTTGTTATTAATTTATGCTAATTTATTTTTTATTATTAATTTATATTAATTTTATATTTTTATTATCTATAATAATCATTATTTTTTCATTTTTTTCGATTATATAATAAATTCTAATATTCTATTTTTTTATTATAAGATATTTTATTTTATTTTTCTGTCTATATAATATATTTAAACTAATTGTTATATCACGTGTAGCTTATTGATTATTTTTTATTTTTCTCTCTATAATATATATTTAAACTAATTGTTATATGATTATTTTTTTCCATCACTATAAAAATCAGATTTTTGTTTAATTGGTTTTCATATCAAGAAGCATTAATATCCTTTTTATATTAAAAAGAACTATTTCCCCTTTGAGGTTTAAATATAAGTTTTTAGATTCAATTTTAAAATTTTAAAATTAGCATAAATCCAAACTTTATATAATAATATTATTATTATATTATAATAATTGAATTTTTTTAATATATATTTAGTTGAAATTAAATTTAAAATCATCTTTTAAGGAGAAGAAATTCAATTAAACATCATTTAAAAAAAAAAATTCTACAATTAAATAATGAGTTTTTTATTATTAAATTAAAAATATGAATAAATAAATAGAAGAGAAGTAACTAGTTCACATGTTCTTGAACTATTTTATGATCTCTATTATATCCTTTAAAAAAAAACCTATTACTCAATATAAAAATAATAATAATAATAATAATAATAATAATAATAAGTGAAAATAATAATAATAATAATAATAAAAGAAATGGAAGATATAAGTTAGGAAATAGAGTTTTTACTTGTCAATTTTATTTTCATAAAGAAAATTTATGAAAAAATAAAATAATTTTATTAATTTATCTGTGACTTATTTTTATAATATCAATTTTATCATCTCAAATTATTAATCCTAAAAAATTGAACTAATATTATTATTTAAAAAAAAGAAATAATATGAAATTTTAGATCTTATAAACTTATTTTTTCTTAGTTTTAGATCAATCTTAAATTTGCACTTTTAACTTTTTTATAAAAAAAAAATTTAAAACTAAGAGTGTGTTTGGTAGGCAGATTTTCAATTAACAGTTAGATTTTACATTAGCGATTTGGAAATTTAGGTGTTTGGGAGAAGCTTTTTGATTAGCGATTAGATGTTCAATTAGCGAATTCCTGACAGCTACTTGATGTAGCTGTCCACAAATCGCTAATCAAAAAACTTTGATTCTACCCTTATTCATTTTTGGTTATTACAAAAATATCCTAATAAAAATTATTCTTTGAAAATATATTTTATTTTTTCATACACTTTAACTATATCTTAAATGTTTTTTATAATAATAAATTTAAAATTATTTTAATATGGTTAGAAGTTTTTATGTTTTTTTTTTAAATAATAAATGTTATATTTTATATTTTTAATTAATTGAAGAATAAATTATTAAATATTTTTAATTAAAAATTGTCTAATAAATGAATACCAACACTAAAAAAATAAAATAAACTATTATAGAATAAAAATTATAAAACACAATATATTATCCTTTTACGTCATTTTATGTATAACAGCTACTTCAACATCTCATTATTCTTACCAAACACTCATCTCAAACAGTTAGTTCAACCGCTAGTTTAACAGCTAACAGCTAATCGCTCCCTTAACAGCTAACTCAATCGCTAATATAACATCTAATGCCAAACACACTCTAAATTTTTTAATAAAAAATTGCAAAAATGAGCTTCTTGGTGGATCAGAAAGCATCAGACCAAAAAGCAGGCAAAATATAACTTCTTCCTGGTGCCGGGAAGTAGAACACCGGGAAGCAGTTATATTTTGTCTACTTCCCGGTGTAGTTTTTTACTTTCTACTGTAGTTTTACTTCCCAGTCTGATTTACCCGTGAAGCACACCAAGATCGGGAAGTAGAGGGTAATATTGTCATTTTGGTATATTTTTTCAAAAAAAAATTGAAAAAGTTTAATCTTATATAAATTTTAATTTTGGTTTAAAAATATAACTTTTTTAATAAAAAGTCCAAAAATACAATGGACCCTTTTAATAATCTGATTCTTATTATATAATATTTTATTTTGTTTTTCTGACACTATTATAAAATATTTAAACTTACTAATTATTTTTTCCAAGACTATATAAATGAGATTTTTTTCAACTAGTTTTCACATTGACCTTTAAGACGTTGGTTCCCTTTTTATATTATAAAGACCTATTTGTCATTGTAGGTTTAAATATAAAGTTTTAAAATTGAGATAAATACAAACTCTATATTATTATAATAATAATTAAAGTTTTTTCTGATATATATATATATATATATATTTAAATATATAAAATATATATGTTTGGTTGAAATTAAATTTACTTGTCATCCTCTTAACAGAAAAAATTCAATCAAACATTACTTATAAAAAAACTCTACAATTAAATAATGAGTTTTTATTATTAAATTAAAAATGTGGATGAATAAATAGATGAGAAGAGAAGTTTCGAGTTTACATGTCCTTAAATTATTTTATAATCTCTATTATATCCTTTTTAAAAAATCTAATCAATAAACTCAACTAAAAAAACAAAATCAGAAGAAAAAAAAAAGTTATAAATGTCTTATAAAAAAAACTCTACAATTTAATAAATGACTTTTGATTAAATTAAAAGGAATGAATAAATAAGTACGAAGAGATAAGTTATGAAATAGAGTTTCTACTTTTTAAATTTATTTTCATATTGGTATTTTTGTGAAGACAGAGTAATTTTATCAATTTATCAGTGACTTATTTTTGTAATATTAATTTTATCATATTAAATTATTAATCTTGAAAAATTGAACCAACATGATTTAAAATCATATAAATTCAATATTAAAAAATATATTTTAATAAATTTCACTTAACTTTATTTTAGAAAATACAATATAAACTAATAAAATAAGCAATCATATTTTAAAGTATACAATCGACGAAAAATACCCTTAATGGTAATTTAATTAAAATTCATAACTTATTTAAATTATTTACCAAAAAAATTATTTGTAAAAAATTAATTATAAGAGTTTCTAAGGTCATATTTTTAACTAGTTTCTATTTACCTCATTTCAATTCTAATATGTTATGTTTCTATCTTATTTGTATTCCACTATATATTATATTTCAACTAATTATTATCTCACATTAGAATTTTAACACAATTATCTTTTACACTATTATATAAATGAGTTATTTATTCAATTATTTTTCACCGAAACTTTTAAGACATTATTTTTTAATTAATGTTCTTTATACATTAAAAATGGGTACCTGCTACTAGAGTTCAAATATGAGTTTATAATATTTAAGTTTTGTTCATAATATTTAACTTTAGGATTTAATTTTAAAATAGTAAAATTGACATGAAACCAAAATTTATATCATAACAATATTATACATGGTAGTCGAATTTTTTTTCCAGCAATATATATAATAATAATTATTTTTCCTAATATCTTACATCGATTATGTGATAAATTTTAATATACTATTCTTTTATATTAAAATATATATATTATATATATATATATTATATATATATATTATATTTCAAGTAATTGTTATCCAACATCAAAAAGTTTAAGTCTCTAGTTATCTTCTCCACCATTGTCCATATCAAATATTCGTTCAAATGGGTTTCACATCAAGTTTTAAGACATTAAATACTTTTTATACATTAAAATGAACTATTTTCATAAGAGATTTAAATACGAGTTTATAATATTATAAAAATAGTTATAATCTTTATATAATAATAATAATTGATGTTTTTCCCGCTCTTTTTTTCACTAAATATGTGATAAATTGTAATGTTATATTTTTATATTTAAAATTATTTTATTTTATTTTTTTCAACTAATTGTTATCCCTCGTTAAAGGAGAAGGAGAAAGAGATAGAGGAAGAGGAAGAGGAAGAGGAAAGGAAGAGGAAAAGGGACAACTAATCGAGGAGGAGGACATTAAGATAGAGGAGCTTCTAATATTATAAATAATACACTTGCAGGGCCATCAAGAGAAATTTCTACCATTTTAATGGCTTGAATTATTGTACTTACATTATTTTACAAATTGTATAGGTATTAATAATCTCCAAAATCATGCAAATGGTACGGTGGCGGATCCAGGAATTTTATAATGGGGGACATTAAACTTCATCTAAATAAAATTTCATCAACATATATAAAAGAGTATCATAAACAGTAATATAAAATTTTTAATCGAACAAAATTAAAATACAAAAAATCATAATTGTTCTCTATGAGTTCTCATCTCTTGAAGATGGGAGATGATAGCATCATTTGTAATTTTAGTGGATATTTCTTTCTCTATAAAAGTGACCAAACAGTCATTCAATAGTTGATCACACATATTACTCCGTAGTTTGGTCTTCACATAATTCATGGTTGAAAATGTTCTTTCCACGCTTGCAGTTGCCACTGGAAGAGTCAAAACTAACTTCAAAAGTAAATAAACTTGAGAAAATACTATATATTTTTTTGTCTCAACAAGCTTCATCGAAAGTTCACCAAGCTCAATAAGTCCAAAAAATCTCTCATCACTTCGCATATCATCAACAAAATTATCAAGTTGAAATTCAAGAGCCAGCAAATCAAGACTTGAAAACTCACTTGGATAAAATTTAGCAAGCCTTATCAGCTTTTACTTGTCAAAATCCACAAAAGAATCTCTTAGACTCAAGCAAGCCATACAAATAAGTAATTCCGTGTTTACCTCATTAAATCGATTATTAAGCTCTTGAAGTTGTAGATCAATCACCTTTAAAAATACTTCAACTCGAAAATTATGGAAATTTGTTACTTTTTTCCTTCCACGCTTTGTTCTTCCCTAAGGAAAATATGCATCATCCATACTCGGAATTACAATATCATGCTTGGCACAAAAAGAAGATACTCTATCCATTTGAGATTCCCGTCTCCCTTCTTTTGCAATTTCTCTTTAGTCAAGCTAACAAGTGAGATGACATTTACAATATCTTGATTTTTCCTTTGTAAAGCAACATTCAATTCATGTGAGATTCCAAAAATAACTAACATCAACTTAGCTACAAAAATAAAGTGAAATGACTCCATATTATATGCAATAGATTGTGCCTTAATCCTGTCACCTGAGTTCGAGCAAATTTCTCCAAGCATATGAAGCATTTTGCAAATAGAAGAAAATAGAGAAGTAACACTCAAAAGTGTCTTGTAATGAGATCCCTAACGAGTATCCCTAGGCCTTCTCAATCCAACTTCTTGATTCAAGCCTCTACCATTTTCAATTTCACCAATTTTTAATGCCCGTGCAATTTACTCCGCTTGCTTTTCTCGAAGCATTTCTCTTCTCTTGCAAGAAACTCCTATTACATTCAACAAGTATGCAAGTTGTTCAAAAAGCCACATACAATCATCGTTCTTTGAAGAAACAGCTACAAGTGCCAATTGAAGTTGATTTGCGAAGCAATAAACATAGTAAGCAGATGAATTTTCATTCATGATCAAAGTTTTAAGACCATTGATTTCATCTTTCATAGTACTAGCTCCATCATAACCTTGTCCACGAATTCTAGAAGGGCTCAATGAATACTCTAAAAGTAATTAGAAGATAGAATTTAGAGATTGAGCAGTTGTATCAATAACATGCACAAGACCAAGAAATCGCTCAACCACCTTTCCGGTGCTAACAACATAACGCAAGCAAATAGCCAACTGCTCTTTTTGAGATATATCACTTGACTCATCAACTAATATAGAAAAAAATTCATCTCCTAAATCTTCAATAATAACCTTTATTGTTTCTTTTGCATAAGCATTAATAATATCTTTCTAAATTGTAAGAGCTATCAATTGATTGTTTCCTGGAGCATTCTTCAAAACAACATTACCAACATCTTCTTTATGTTCAGCATACCATGTCAGAAGCTCAAGAAAATTCCCTTTATTGTGTGATGTTTCACTTTCATCATGCCCACCTTAATCAATAAGAAATCTCAATACATCAATTGAGGCATTTAGCCGAGTTCTATACTCACTTTTTGCTTGAGAAGATTGTCTAGAAAGAGCGGTCTGGATGGATTGCTTTTAATTCATTAGAGCTTCAAATTTTCTCCAAGCTTGATTATGTGCACTTTTAGGTCCACCCACATATTTATCACATCTATTTATCTTATTCGCAGGTGGTTGTGTATCTTCTAGATGCTGCTTCAGTTAGTGGTGGCCGCATTTGAAAACTTTTGTCCAAAATAAAGAAGATGTTGAGTAATTAGCAGAAGTTCAAGTTAAAAAGATAATTAGAGAAACTTATTTCACTCCAAATTATCTTGCAAAATTAGCATTTGATGCTAAACTTGGAATTCACATGATGACTTCTCCTTCTCCTTCGATGTAGACGAGATTGTTCTTGGTGCTGAAGTTGTAGGGCATTTAGCCCCGGGCTACTATTAAGAGCTTACTATCTTTCCTTTATAATAATAATAATATAATAATAAAATAAACTTTGAGAAAAAATATGCTCTCGAATCGTTTTATCAAAATTGAACTTCAAAGTACCAAAATATAAGTAATTATAAGACCCAACAAGTAAAGGATGGCCTTTTCATTAACATATAAGGAATTTTAAAATAAAAATTGAAGAGAATGCATAGTTAGCTAGTTCATATATATATATATATATATATATATATATATATATATATTCTATTTTAGATATATTAATTAATGTTCAAAAATAAATATTCCTTTAATTTAATAAATGTTGTGACATATGCATCCCATACATGTGGCTTTCCACAATCAATTGATGTATGCATGTTGCACACTTGTCACACATGCATCAATGCTCATGTACTATATATGTGTATATTGGTAAGTGAATAAAATCCTTTTTGTCTTCGTTTTCACATATTAGACTATCAATATTTTCTCCACGCATATTCTCTCAACTCACATATAAACACACATGTTTCTTGTTCTAGTATTCAAGAAGAAATTTAATTGGCTTGGATTGTTAAGCAGGTACTCTTTATCTCTATTATTCAATTCTTTAGTTAGTTTAGCTTATTTTATTTCTCTTATGCTCTCTTTCTATTTCTATTTTTTTTATAGCACGTTATTAGCACGAGTATGCTCTCTGTTTGCTTTTTCGGTTGGATTTTTCAAATAAAAAAGTGTCAGGTGATGATGTTTTCTTCTTCTGAATGTTGATATGGTAATTTTGGAAATATTCCATTATTCACCTAAGTTGAATAATGATAGATCTGAAAGGTTAAAAAAATGATGATATTATTCACCCGAGCTGAATAATTGTATGTTGATTTTTTTTTTTGTTGAGAAATTGAATCTGGAATCTGAAAAATTAAAAAAAAAAATAAATTTCAATCTTATGAGTAATTCAAAAATTAAACGATTGA
The DNA here is from genome assembly GCA_031304145.1 of Cardiospermum halicacabum. Classification (NCBI taxonomy): domain Eukaryota; kingdom Viridiplantae; phylum Streptophyta; class Magnoliopsida; order Sapindales; family Sapindaceae; genus Cardiospermum; species Cardiospermum halicacabum. Next base: position 2,502,140 of record CM062392.1, read on the forward strand.
AAGTTTTTGGAACAAATTATTTAAAGTGATGTAAAGATTGCGAACTAAGATTGAAAGCCAAGGAATTATTTGGGACCCTAAATAAAGAAATTGAAATAACTGAGCTGCGGAAGAGTAAAGTCATGATTATAATACGAACACATTTGAACTCAGATCTTGATAATTAGTATATGACTGTCGAAGATCCTGTAGATCTTTGGCTAGCTTTAAAATCCAGATATAATCGCCAAGTTGAGTTATGTTGTCTGAAGCAAGAGATGAATGGAACAATTTGAGGTTGCAAGATTTTAAAAGCGTGAGCGAGTACAATTCCACTATGTATATGATTGTGAACAAACTGAGAATGTATAGGGATACAAAAACGGATCATGACATGTTGGAAAAAATATTTAATGTTTTCCCTCCTTCCCAGACTATTTTACAACAACAATAATATCGAGAAAGAAAATTCCAAAAATATGATAATTTAATTACAACCTTGGGTATCGCTGATAGACACAACCAGCTGCTACTGGAAAACAGCAAAAAGAGCCCTGTTTGTGCTCAACCATTCCCAGATGTGAATGTGAATGATAATGAAAATCCAAACTGTGGACGTGGTCATGGTTACCATGGTCGTAACCTTAGTTGTGATTCTGGACGTGGAAATGATTTTGGAACTGGTCGTAGAAATGGCCGAGGATCTGGAAGTGGTCAGAGATGTGGTCATAATTCCAGTCAAAATTATGGACAACCGTATCATAATCTAAATGTTCCCTAGAAGTGAAATGTTTACAATGCGAGTTCAAGTAAAGGGAAAGAGGTTCTAGAGCAACCGACGTTCAATCGTGGTCCGTGTTATAGGTGTGGTTCCCCCACTTATTTTTTGAGGACTTGTCACGCTCCCAAGCATGTTGTTGATGCTTATCAAAAGCTGAAGCGTGAACAAGAGAAAGAAAAGAATGATGAAGTGAATATGGTCGATGTGTTTGGCGATGGTGATAGTGGTTTATAGACATATCCAATCTAGAAATAACTAATTTCTTCAAAGATCGCGATGGGAAGATCGATCACCTGATTGGTGATGGAAATGTTAATTATAAGTAAATGTATCTTCTAGGTTTTGTTATGTAAATAGAATGGAATGTAGTTTTGGTTTTTTGTTGTAAATATTTGTAAATATTAATGAAAAACATTATATTTCCATTCAACTAATATTGTGTTTTATTTATTGAAGTTATGAATTTAAACCGAGAAATGACTATATCTGGGGATGTTTGTTTAGCCGATAGTGTTACAACTCATACGATTTTTGAGAGATACAAAATATTTTCTGGACTTGATTCCAATTTAAGTGAAAGTGAATACCATATTAGGTCTAATAGATCTGATTGAAGGCTCCAAGATAGCTTTAGTTGTGTTACCAAATAAACACTGAATTTAAAATTAAAACTGCATTATACTCTCACAAATCCAGAAGGAATTTGCTCAATTTCAGAGATATAAGAATGAATGGTTATCACAGTGAAACAGTTGATGAAAATGGTATTGAATACTTGTGTATTGTTTCAAGGAAATCATGCCAGAAACTTGTAGTTGAAAAGTTACCCATTTCATCATCTATGAAAGTAGGTTTTGAATCTCCATCATTTTTACATAGAATTCAAGAAGATATATATGGACCTATTCATCCACCTAGTGGACCCTTTCGCTACTTCATAGTTTGATAGATGCATCCGCAAGATGGTCCCATGTATGCTTGTTATCCACTCGTAATGTTGCTTTTGCTAACTTGCTAGCACAGATTACTCGATTACGAGCTTATTTTCCAGATTACCCTATTAAAAGTATAAGACTTGATAATACTGGTGAATTTACATTAAAATCATTTGATGAATATTGTCAAGTATCTAGGATTGACATTGAACATCCAGTTCCACATGTTCATACCCAAAATGGATTACCTGAATCATTAATTAAGCATCTTCAATTAAATACGCAAACATTGTTAATGCACTCAAGATTACCAGTTTCGGTTTGGGGACATGGTATATTGCATGCTGCAGTTTTAATTCGTATTCAATCAACTGCTTATAACCAATATTCCCCATTACAATTGGTGTCTGCGAATCCTCCTAACATTTCACATTTTAGAACATTTGGGTGTGCTGTATATGTATTCATTACCCCAACTGAAAGAACGAAAATGGGGCCGCAAAGATGTTTAGGAATATATGTGGGTTTTGATTCCCCATCAATTATTTGATATTTGGAACCATTGACAAGAGATTTGTTTACAACTTGATTTACTGACAGTCATTTTGATGAAACTAATTTTTCATCGCTTGAAAAAGGAAAGAATTCTCCAGAAGAGATTTGAATTAACTTGGAAGGTTCCAACTTTGGCGCATATGGATCCACGTACCCTACAATATGAACTTGAAGTTCAAAGGATCTTACATTTACAATTGATAGCTAATCGAATGCTTGATGCATTCAATGATACTTCAAAAATAACCAAGTCTTATATTGAAGCTGCTAATGTACTAACAAGGGTAATTATTCTAGAATGACAGTCTTAAAAGACAATAGCAAAAGAAACTCCAATTCCCCACCAAAAGTGTGGTAAACCCTCGGGTTTAAAAGATACAGTTCCACGAAAACGAAATAAAATTGATTTGGATCCTAAAACTACATCTGATGAAATCCCAAAAATTACTGAAATTCCTGAGAATTATCTTCCAGAAGAAGAAAATAATACAGAAATACCAGAATCAAAAATGAAGAAATTTCCATAAACTTCATCCAAGAAACTTGGAATCAAAATGAAATAATCGTTGATGATTTATTTTCATATTTAGTGGTAGTTAGTGTTCATATATTGATTATGAGCCACGTGATATTGAAGAATGCAAAAGTAGACATGACTGTAAAAAATGGGAAGAAACAATATAGGCAGAATTGAATTCATTGAATAAATGAAAATTTTTAAGACCCATATTTCAAAAATCAAAAGTTGTTCAACCAGTTGGTAACAAATGGGTTTTCGTTTGAAAATGAAACGAAAGAAATGAAATTGTGATATACAAAGCACGTTTGATTGCAAGGGTTCTCACAAAGATCTAGAATCGATTATGATGAAACTTATTTCCCATTTATGGATACAATCACATTTCGATTTCTGTTAAGTCTTACAGTTTCTGAAAACCTTGAAATATGTTTAATGGATATAGTTACTGCATATCTTTATGGATCACTTGATTTTGATATTTATATGAAGCTCCCAGAAGGATTTAAATTACCTGAATCTCATCGATTGAAATCTCGAAATTTATTTTCCATAAAATAACAGAAATCCCTGTATAGATTAAAACAATCTAGGAGAATATGGTATAACCGTCTCAGTGAGTATTTGGTTAAGGAATGATACCAAAATAATACGATATGTCCGTGTATCTTCATAAAAAAATCAGGGTTTAGTTTCACAATTGTAGCAGTTTACATTGATGATATGAATATCATTGGAACTCTAGAAGAGATCAAACAAATTGCTGACTATCTGAAAAATGAGTTTGAAATGAAAGATTTGGGACAAAAGAAATATTATTTTGGTGTGGAAATTGAACATAAACCAAATGGGATATTGGTTTATCAATTAGCATACATTGAAAAAGTTCTGAAAAGATTTAATATGGATAATGCCTAGTACACCAATGGTTGTAAGAACACTTGATCCGAAGAAAGATCCATTCCATCCAAAAGATGACGATGAACAGATATTGGGTCCTGAATTACCATATCTGAGTGCGATTGGTGGATTATTATACTTGGCTCAATGTATGAGACCAGATATCTCATTTGCTGTGAAATTATTAGCGAGATATAGTTATGCACCAATCCGTAGACATTGGAATGAAATCGAACATATTTTTCGATACGTAAATTGTATAAAAGATCAGGGATTATTTTATGCGAGTTCAGAAAAATCTCTAGGTTTGACTGGTTATACCGATGTTGTATACCTTTTGGATCCGCATAAAGGAAGTTCTCAAAATGGCTACGTTTTTACGTATAATGGTACCACAATCTCCTGGAGATCAACGAAATAAACTTTTGTAGTCACGTCCTCAAATCATGTTGAGATTTTGACATTACACAAAACCAATCAAGAGTGTATGTGGTTGAGATCAATAATCCAACATATCCTGAATTCAAGTGATATCTCCCAAACCGTAAATGGGCCAACTGTTATATACGAAGACAATGCTGCATGCATCACTCAAATTCGAGGAGGTTATATCAAAGGAAATCGAACCAAGCATATTTCCCCCAAATTCTTCTACACCCACAAACTTCAGAATACTGGTCAAATTGACGTAAAGTAGGTTCGATCTTCAAACAACTTAGCTAATTTGTTAACTAAATTGCTATCAACGTCAACGTTTGAGAGATTGGTTTACGAGATTGGGATGCGCAAACTTTCTAGATTAGAAATTTAGGATTATGAGTGTTATCAAAAAGAGGAGATTTTTGTAATTAGATTCCACAACTGTACTCTTTTTTTTTCGTCCAGTTTTTATCCCAATGAATTTTTCTGATAAGATTTTAACAAAACAATCAAATATTTAAATGGTAGAATCCAAGAAGGAGTGCTGTGATCAAGGTTTGAAATATCGGTATCGGTGTCGGTATCGGGCTCTTCAGTTTTCGGATAATATCGGGATATTATCGATTTCGGTCAGATATTTTGTTAAAATTTAAAAAATTATTAATTTTATATTTTTTATATTGAAATTTTAAATTTCTCAAAAATAATAAACTATATTTCACTTGATATAATCATTATGTTCATCTTAACATATGTTTATATACATTTTTATTTAATTACAAATACATGTGAGTTATAATTAATCATAAAATAAACATAAAAATATTGAAAATAACATCCAAATTTATTAGTAGATTATTTACAAAATTTTACAAAAATACAAATCAATAAAAAAAAATGAATTTCATGGTGACTCAAATATATAAAGTGAATCACTATCCTTTCACACAATAGATTTTTCATGAATATGTGTTTGCATATTTTTTAAAGTAATTGTTAATATGTCATGTTTATGGCGTTTCATCTCTTCTAATTGATCCGTAAATAGAATCATTTGGATTCATCCAAGTAGATTGATATTGTCACTCGGTGTACATTCGAACTTCATTTGACATTTGTTAAGAATGATAATCAAATATATTGTAGCTCTAAAATTACCAAAGAATTAGATATTAGAAATTGATTATGATCCTAACTAAGGTTGAATATTAGAACTTAACCCCGATCTCATTTCACCTCGTGATAAATCATCCAAAGAATTATCTGGATTACCAACGTTCATTGATGAGAAAATTATTATTTAAGATTCATCATCCATTTGTTGCGCTCTTTCTTGTTACCAATTGCAACCTTCTTAACCAACATTTTGCTAGATAAATAATGTTGATCTAATGGATTTAAGGTGATTAAGGTGTGAAGATTATATTATTTCTTTAAAGTTCATTTGAGATTTATTTTCTCCACATATAAATAGTTATATATATATATATATATAATTTTCAACTTTACATTAAAATAACAAAAACTAATTTTTTTTTCAATATATTTATAAATAAAATAGTTAAATCAATGCGAATGTGCTTTAATGGCATTCACATATTGAAAATGTTGGTGATAATACTTTTATTGTAATATTTCTCAATGACATAACACTATTCCAATATATATTTCTCAATGACATAACACAAATATAAATTAATAATATTAATAAATTTTAATTAATATTATTAATTTTTTATTATATTGTAATAATTGTTGAATACAATTATGTACTTAATTTCATTTTGCTACTCGATGCAATTGTTTTAGTTTTGCCAAAAAAAATTCTCATATTTTTTTTTATAGTATTTCAGCTATTTAAAAACAAATTATTTCATAATTAATGCAAGAAGAATAAATTTCATAATGCACCTAAAATATTCCCTTAATATAACTATAGTTTAAATTGATGTTTATATTAGAATTGTACCTTATTACTAAAATTAGAAATTTATTAAGTATCTTAATCCAATTGTATACATAACTTGTATAAGATTTGAGTTCTCTTCCAGTTTTCTATCATATTAAAAGTGAGAATTTAAATTATAAAATATCATACTAAATAATATACAAATAATTAAAATCATTATTCTATAATTAATCTTTTTTTCAAAAGAAATAATAGAGATTAATATATTTGCTGCACGAATGAGCAAACCAAGTATATGCTTCCTGCTCCACACCTACATACTTCCATGTGAAATAAAATTTTTTCAATTGATGTACGCATGAATTCATACAATATTGGCTAGTAGGAATCACGTTAGTATCAACCAACCTTAAAACGGTACAAATTAGTTCACTATTCTTATTTTCTCAATTTTTTATTCTTAATATTTTCATTTTTACCATTTAAATTTCATTAGTCGTGAATCTACACTTTAGTACAAATATCAAAATTAAAATCTATTTATCACTTAATTTTTTGTTAACTACTTTCTAAAAATATTATTTATTTCTAAATATATCGGGATATTTCGGATAATATCGGATAATATCGGGAATATCGGGATATTTTACAGATATATCGGATTCCGTACGGATACTCCGGAGGATATAGGATATTCAGACGTATCGGTATCGGTCGCTCAGAAATTTAGATAATATCGGGATAATATCGGATATCGTTTCGATATTTAAAACTTTGGTTGTGATATATGGATCCCACCATGAAGCATACGTAGCTTTCAAGAATCAATTGATGTATGCATGTTGCACATTTGTCACACATGCATCAATGCTCATATACTATATAAGTGTGTATTGGCAAGGGAATAGAATCCTCCTTTTTATCTTTCACATATTACACTATCCATATTTTCTCTACACATGCTCTCTCAACTCCCATATAAACATATATATTTCTTGTTCTAGTATTCGAGAAGAAATTTGATTGTCTTGAATTGTTATCCAAGTACTTTTTTTTATTTCTATTGTTCAATTCTTTAATTAGTTTAGTTTATTGTATTTCTCGTATACTCCCTTACTATTTTTATTTTTCTATAACAATAAAGGAATTATATTGATGGATGTTCAACTTATATAAAAGAGTTATAAAAGAAGAGGTGGAGATTGATAGACAAGCTATTTCAATTGTCAATTGATTAGGAAGCCACCAACTTTTTCATAATTATTTATGAACTTAGGTCTACTTCAACCTTCTATTCTCATCATTTATGTAATGAAATTTTGCACAAAATTACTGTTTAACAATGAGTCTATATCTAGAAAAATTGTAACCAATCTTATGGTATGAATGATTTAGAAAACTCAAAACCAACACTACAATGACATTTTCTTCCATTCTTATTATATGGTTAAGAAATTCATCTATTTCTTCCAAAAAACAGAAAATACCCTTCCATTCTTATTATTTTTAAAATATAAAAATTATATTTTAAAAATAATGATAAATTGAACTTATTTATATTGAATATAACTGATAATATTTTTTTAAAATTAGATAAAATAATATCTATGAATTAAAAATATATGAAATAAATCTGAGAATCATTTCACCAAAATATTGACAGCAGACCAATTATCTGAAGCTGCAAATGGGAAACATTAAAATAGAATTAAGCTCTTAACTTTCCAATACCAATATCCAATAACACAGCTGAATTTTGTCCAAATGGAGTGCTTATACTTTCTAATGAGCTTTGAAATGGTCAGCACAGCTGCAGACTTAAACAAGAGAAAATTTGGCACCATCATCAAATGGTCAAATAGCTACACAACAAACAGGTCTTGTATGATCTGCAGTAGTACTGTTTTGAGACAAAGTAGAAATAAAGATTTGATATAGATTTACCATCAAATTCAAACACTAACAAGATACTCAAGCAAAGGAAAGAATATCTATCTTCAAGTAATCTATTAACATTGATGAACAATTGCCATACTAGAACAAAATCAAAAAGCGTTTTAAATAAGAAAGTACTCTCAGTGTCTTCATTTTTCTTTCTTTTGAACTTTTCAGGGGATGAAAATACAACAGAGACACATCTTCAAAACATGTTAGTTTGCAGAACTATATGCAAAAGTGCTCTTTTAAACTAAAATGAAATTGAATAATTTTCTATCTTTTCATGAGATGACAAAACCAATTTCTGTAAAATTTTACTTGGATATACCAGGAAAGTAATTTGAACATAAGAAGACCAATGTAATAATGAATTCTAAAATCAGTGATGACCTCTTATCAAATTATACAATAACTCAAAAAAAAGTATGAAGCACACCAACATATCCACATAAAGAGAGAAACACAGACAAAAGCATGCTTGTGAAAGTGCAGGCAAATCATTAGACTGGAATTTAGATATTTCTTAAAACCTAAAAAAAAAAAAAAAAAACATGAATCCATCTCACTCAATACATTCTCACACTTGCAAATCTTATAATGAACCAAGAGCAAGTCGAAACATTCCCAGTTTCAAATATATTCAGATAATACAACCAAGAAATCAAATCTATCAAACTTCATAGCATCCACAACTTTTTACTGATCAAGAAATCAAAGATATCAAACTTTATAGAATCAGAAAAGCTACACAACTTTTCACTCATCTATTGTGCCCAATCGTGCTCAGGCATGAACTAAATACTTAATCATACACTTCAATATACCAAAACACCAATTAGAAAGAACAACATACACTTCCTAATCCTATCTTGCAACTGCAATCGCATCCAATAACGAAATTCAGCATTCAAAACACAGAGAAATCATAAAACAAAACCATATCCAATATAAATAAATGAAACAACAGTATTCTTATATTCTCCACTATGAATGTCTATAACCAACTGTATCTCTATATCAATATAATATCCATACAAACTTATTGCCATGATTGATTTTATTTAAGAACAACAGCATGGTCTAAATTGAGAAATAAACTAACCAGAGAAAGCGAAAAAGCTAACACCTTTCTCTCTTTATGACTACCTCCTGTATTTGCTTTTGCTTTAACTTTTTGTCTTTCCTATCCAATCTCTCCAATCCAATCTCCTCATTTCTTCAACTTCCTCTGCTTCTTCGGTCCAGGAACCTCCAATCTCCCAACAGAGCATCCACACCTAGCTCGAAAAATAAGGACTGCGCGTCCATTAGGTGGTGCCATCTTCCTCAGCTCAGCTTCCAGCTCTCTATGGTGATCGCGAGGCAATTCGAATAAACCCCTCTTTACACCTCCTCCACCACCTGCACCACCTCCTCCGCCACCTACACCAGCAGGATCTTTCACTGCAGGACTCGAATTCTTAACACAATCTTCAGTCTCCAATTGGATATCAAACTCGGCAGCTTTTCTCAACCCTTTGCAATTCGGATTCCCGCATTTCCTAGTAGTGCAAATGACGAGAATCCAAGCAGCAATCACAACACAAGTCACACTCACAGCTATGGATCCGTACACAAGAGGGTTTCGGACGACCTCAATCTTCAACAAATGAATAGCAATAGCAGAGAATTCAATAGATTTAACTGATATAAGTTTCAAATAAGGGAATATCAAAAACCCACACGCGAAAAGAACAGCGATCAAGATCACGACGTCCACCGCAGCCGACGCTGCCGACCGAGTAGACAGCAACCGATCACAGCAAGGAGAGGAAGAAGACGATGTCGTCTTGATACAATTTGGCGAACCGGGCGGCGACCGTTTGGTCTGTCGTGGATTGGCCATGATAGCGGAGCTCTGGTGATGGTCAATGGAGTTGCAGACCGAAATTGAGTTATGCACATAGACCATCTCAATTCCGATTCAAACCCAGATGGTTTTTCTCTGAATTAGATCGACCCAGATGATCAAAAACAAAAATTTTAAAAACAAAAATCTGAATCTATAAATCTGTCGGTGAGACAAATAGATCAAGAACGGAAACAGAGACTCATTTTCATTTTTTTTTAATTTAATTTATTTTTTTTTTATGGGTTTCAGTGAATCAGAATCGAATTTTGTTGATTGGATTTGTTTAAATAGAAAGAGCGGTGTATGAGAGAGGGTTGTAGTACACGCTAGCCGAGACGAGAGAGAAAATCAAAATTCGGACACGGTGGGTGATGATGACGACATCATTTGCAGAACTCAACTGGGCTTCTTTTGGGTTTGGATTGAAGTTTTTAATTATTTTTTAATGATTTTGTTGGGGCCCATTGGGCTTTTTGCTTGGCCCACTCGTTTTTTTTGCAATATAATATTCTAGGTTGATGTCATGTTTTAATTTATGATTTAAAATATGCAAAAAGAGTTTTGGATTTATGTATGTTTGTGTTGAAAATTTGGATTTGTTTTTAATTATGGTTTATTTTTGTGAAATCTACCCAAATCTAGAATTTGGGTGTTTTTCACCTTTATTTGTTTAGAGAAACGGATTCAAATTCCTTATATCATCATTCATCAAGATTTTTAACATAGATTATGTTAAATAGTTAATTTGTAGAAAGAAAAAAATATTTTTTTAATAGAAATTTTATTTTTAATTATATATCTGCGATGTAAAATAAAAAATTTAGATAATATATATTCATTTTCGATTTATTTTAATTTTTTTTATATTTTCTTACATAAATAATTTTATTTATTCTTTCTTGTATTAAAATTTATTAATTAAATAATTAATATAATTTTTTTTCAAGATTATAATTTTTTTTTTCTTTTTATCAAAACGAAAAATCTTGTTAATTTTGTATTAAAAACTGAAATAAAAAATTACTATTGGAGATAATAATAATTGTAATTATTTTATTTTTTATATTATAGATTAATCAAAATAAAATTATGAAATAAATTTTATTTGTAATTTTTACTTATGTATCATTTTGATTTTAGAAATTTAAATAGTTAATAATAATCTAATTTTAGAGAAGTTTATGAGAATTTTGAAACTTTGGAAAAAATATTCTGAAATGATATAAATGTTTAATGTATTAGGTTACCAAATTATGCATATTAATATTCATTTATTTATTATTTTAAAATTTAAAAAATTATTGTATATCAAGATATGACATATGTAAATATGGCCATACCATTAATTTATAATTAATGAATTAATGTTCATTATTATTAGAAATAATTTTAAATATTTTATAGATGAGTGTAAATTTTGTTATTATTATTATTTTTTTTTTTTTTTAAAGTTTTATAAAAGTTATGTACTTTCATCGACTTTTATTAAGAGATTATTATATATGAATTTTAAGAAATAAACCTAATATTAGTGATTTGTTGGTAATGGCTTACTAGTCAAAACAAATTCAGAATTGCTGATATATATTTATTATTATTATTATTATTATTATTATTATTATTATTATTTATTCCATGTGTTAATTATTAATTGCCAGAATACCATTTCACTAGACCCATTTATTGAAATTCTACTAAAGTTTCATTCCTATTTTTTAAAAATGTGAATATTTAATATCCTAATAGTGATAAAATAGTAATAAAAAATATTTAAAAAATCAATGAAAAAATACTTAAAAACCATCATAAAATTTCTAAGATCATCCCATTACTATTATCCTATATAATTTAGGATATTATTAATTCAATTCATTAAAAAATTTTATTTATATTGGTAGCACAATTTTTGTAATAGAATAAATTTTGTTTCATAGTTAATAGATTGAACTCAAAATTTAACTTTTAAACGTTTAAGTTTTAAACGGATAAATTTTATTTATTTTGAATTATATGATATGAATTAAAAAAATAAATCAAATACTCTATAATAATATTTAATTTTATTTGAGATTAGGAGTGTAAATTTTTCCATGTATATACTACATATTTGATGTACACAAAAATTAATATTCTAACGAGTTAGAATTTAATAATAATTATTGGAGTTTCAATACAAACTAAAAAAAATAAAAGAATTTTATATTTTATCTATATATTTTAAATAATTTTATAATTTATTTTCACTTTTTAAAAATATTTTTTATTTACCTTCGATCTCCACAATTATTACTCCAAACATCTCAAATTATTAATAAAATTAATAAAAATTAAAAATAAATTAGTAATTTTTCCTTGAAATAATCTAACAAACCTATTAAATTTTTTATATTTCCAATTTGATATTATAATTTTTTTTTTCAATAAAAAAAATCTATCTATTAAATACAATAAAAATATATTATTTAATTTTAACTTTTGAAATTCCATATTTTCCCATCTTATTTAAAAATTATAAATCAAATTCTCTATAACCAAAAAAAAAAAAATTAAAAATATATGTCCAATGTTATTCCTAATGTGAGATGTCATTAACATGTTTCATTTTCTATCATCTTCTGTTAAATAATTAGTTGATAATCTCATTAATTTCAAATAAATATTGTCCCAAAATCAAATATCAAACATGAAGGCAACTCAACACAAATTGTGAAACCAATTAGAACCATGTAGTCTAAATTGGAATACGTGTATACAAATATAATGCAATTACGTAACGTCAAATGCACATTAAATTATTTGTCAATTTTTATTTTCTTCTAAAAATGTAAATGCCTTCTCATTTGGGTAAATCTTTAGTCAATTCTATACAACACATTATTGCATTATTACAGACCCTTGACTCATAAAATACTTCTCATTCTCATGGAAATTTCACTACTTTAATTAATCTAGTCATGCAAATCACACCTTTATAATCTAAGATTATAGGTTTAGGGTTTCAAATAAAAATAAATAAATTAAAAAGTTAATTCTACAATATTAAAAATATTTCACTACAAAGAATTTTTTCCGGACATAAGTAATATTACATTCTAATTTAAAGTTTTAATATATAATTTTATTTTTAAAAATTATTTTTATTAAGATTAGAGATATTTTAATGAAGAGTATTATTATAATAGAGTCTTTTCAACCCAGATGGGGAAGAAAAGAAGCCTAGGTTTGAAAAAATAGGAGATATAGTCAAAGATGTGACATTAATAATGAAAGAAAAATAAGTTTATATTATAGAGAAGAAGAAGACTAAAGAAAATATAAAAAATAAAAAATAAAAAAAAAAAAAAAGTGAGGCCAAATTCAAGCATGAAATTTGGCTGATTTGCAAGAACAAGTCTTTCAAACATTGAGTCAACACATATATGAATGCTTGACTTTGAAATTAATAAATAGTTATACATCATGAATTTGACATAAATCAATGTAGTGGTGGTACCTTGGGCCGGGCGGACAGGACATGCCACGCAGATCCAAGCGGGTTTCCGGGCCCAAACTAATCTGAGACGAGCCTCCGCACCCAAACCAATTTGACTCAAGTCAAATGGTCCAAATTCAACCGTATAAACCTCTAGCTCATTATTTGAACCGCAGCGCGGACGGGCATCTCAGCCAAGCTGATCCGGAATTCACGATATTCTTGATTTGGCAGAGAATCCGAGCGTGAGGATTTTCGGATCTTTCCTACAACCTCTTAAAAACTTCGTCTGTGAAGTCTATAAATATAAAAAACTTTCCTATAATCGGAATCACTTATAATCACCGAAGTGATATAATTTTTGGAAGATTGCATTTAAGAGTTTTCGAAAATTAGAGAGTGAACCCCTCTAAGGTCTCTTGTACTAAGATAGCCAAATAGTGCATGTTGAAACCACTGCGTCCATGGAAACTGTCCTCGCTGACCAATTCCTCAAGCAACAGGAGCGCATGCGATACCTAGAAGAGGAAAACGCACGGACTATGGCTGAGAACGCCATGTTGGGGGACAACTCCATGATATCCATGAAAAATCCGATGACGCAGACAACAAAGATATCTAAGGGAAAGGCAGACGGGAGGAAAATGAGGAAGATGGAGAAAGTGAGGTTCGAGAGACCTGTAGCCACGGGTTTCGAGATCAAATGTGGATAGAGTTTCAGGAATTCAAAAAGGCTATGGCCAATGAAGTTTAAAAATTCAAAGCTTTAGTCTGAATAATCCTAGTGTGGCGGTACCATTCAAACCACATGCCAAGAACGTCTACATCCTCTCCCCGTTTGCCGACCACATAATAGGAGTAGAATTACCCCACGCAATAAACCGCCCCAGTTCTCATCTAAATTCCGCGGAGACTCTGACCTAGACGAGCATGTCGCTGAGTACTGTGCGGAGATGTAGTTGGTGGCACTCCCCAAAAAAGATCGAGAAGTTATAACTATGAAGTACTTTACCGATAGTTTGGTTGGACCAGCTCTAGTATAGATTTTGGACTGATCCCACGGCTCAATAAATTCATTTTTACACTTGGTGGATGAATTCACCGCAAAATCTCAGCAAGAAAAAAATTCCGCTTGAAAACAGACCACTTGTTTCCTGTAGTAAAGCGGGAAAATGAAACTTTAAGAAGTTACATGGCTCGATTCGTGGACAAGCAGACAAAAATACCGAATTGCGTCGAGTCTACAACTATTGAGGCCTTTAGGAAAGGGTTGAATCCACTATCCTGACTGTACACCATGATATTGAATGACGAATCCCAAACTTTTGACGAAGTTCTAGCAATGGCTAATCGAGAAATCAAACTGGATGAGGACCCTGCGCGGATTGCTGCCTTAAAAGGAAAGTCATCCGGGAAAGTAGAAACCCACGAACCAAATAAAGTAAAGGGTAGGTTTGACCCTTACAAAAAAAATGATCCGTGTACCACTAATAGCAACCCCGTTTAGGCGTCTCGACCGAGTGGACAAAATAAAAAGAAGAAGGTCGTGCCCGACTATGACCTATCCATTTAGCCAAACGCACTCGTAACTATGCTCAAAACGATGGGGTCGTCCGTCACTTGGCCAAAATAAATTTGAGCTCCCATAGATAAAAGGGATTACAATAAGTTTTGTAAATTCCATACTGATCATGGGAACCGGACGAAAGATTGTGTCTCCCTGCGATATGAGGTTATATCCCTCCTCAAGAAATGAAGCCTCCGAGATTTTTTTGAAGAAAACAGGAAAGCAAGCCCTTGAGAGAGGGGAGCAGAACAAAGACCAAGAGTCTAAGGCCATTGAAATGTTGGATGAGCTTCAAAATGTTGAGAGGGTAATCAGTGCGATTCACGGGGGTTCAAAAATCAGCGGTCTCACTCTGTCAGCCACCAAGCGGCATGCTAGAGAGATAAATAGTGTGAACTCCACGTCCGTGCGTCCTACATCAATCCCTTTGGGTATGAGTTGTCATTTACTCAACATGACATGCACGGCTTGGTTAATCCTCACCACGATACTCTAGTAATCATACTCTAATTGCAATTGCAAGTTGAAGCGAGTCCTAATCGATAATGGAAGCTCGACTAACATAATTTTTATGTCGGCGCTAAAAAAAATACATCTGGA
Source organism: Cardiospermum halicacabum (assembly GCA_031304145.1). Lineage (NCBI taxonomy): Eukaryota > Viridiplantae > Streptophyta > Magnoliopsida > Sapindales > Sapindaceae > Cardiospermum > Cardiospermum halicacabum. Next base: position 2,517,604 of record CM062392.1, read on the forward strand.
TGAATCTCTAATAATAAAGGGATCAATCACTCTTATAGGCTTTAGCAGTGAAACTAAATAAATTGTGAGGGAAATTATCCTCATAGTCTACGCGGAAGGTGTAAACCTCGTCACTCGCTTTTTGCTGGTAGACACAGTGTCCTCTTACAATCTTATAATGGGTCGCTCGTAGATTCATCAAATGCGTACTGTCCCTTCAAGTTGTCACCCGACTTTAAAATTCCCAACAAAATGGAGAAAAAAAAATAAAAGGTGATAAAAATCATCTCGAGAATGTCATCGCGCTGGATTCAAGAAATTAGAGTTCGCGTAGCAACTACAGTCAGGCGCACCACCGCCTGGATGGTGGGAAATGCCGGTTTCTGAACCACTCATCAAGGAGTCAGTAGATTCACTTCCACTGGAAAGAATATGCTGATAGGATCAACGCTTCAAGCGGAAATTAAAACCTAACTTTTAAAACTCATCTCAGCTAACTTGGACTGCTTTACTTCGTCGACACCCAAATCATTACCCACAAACTAGGTTTTGATGCAGAGTTTAAATCAGTAAAGCAAAAGCGAAGGAAGTTTGCAACCGAGCGGAACCTAATCGTAAATGAAGAAATGGATAACCTTCTTCGTAATGATATGATTAGAGAAGTGAAATACCAGAATGATTAGCAAATGTTGCTGGGGTGAAAAAGAAAAATGGAAATTGGAGGGTATGTGTGAATTATTCAGACCTGAATAAAACATGCTCAAAAGATCTTCTTCGCTAATTTTCCTAGTTAAAAGTAATGTTTCGAAATCAGATATTTGCCTTACCTGAGTTATATTTTTACTATTATTTATTTTTTTAACCGATGTTTGAACTAGTGGGTTTATGAAAAATTTTGAAAAAGTTAGAAGGAGATTTTTAATTTATCATAATTTAGATTATAAAATAAATAAATTTAAAGATAAATGGACTCGTACCATCTCTTTCCTCATTTATTTATTCACATTTTTAATTTAATATAAATTCATATTTAATTTCTTCTCTTTCCTCAATTAATATTATGTATATGGTTATTATTAAAAAACAAAAACCTACTTTTATAAATATTTTATTTTGAAACAATCCAAAATCATAATAATCATAAAAAAAAAATTAAAACAACTTGTGATTTTGGTGGGTGAGTTGTTGTAGTGTTGGCTAAGCGATTTTGCATAATTATGATGTTTTACCTATTTTAAATTATTTTATTTTTTTTAATTTAGTATTATTTTGTTGTAATTTGTATTTTTTTTAATATAACTAAAATACAACAAATATTATATAGTTTAAATAATTTTTAATTGACATTTAGTTGGAGTAATATTTCATAATCTTTAAAAAAATTTTGATTTAATAATTTTTAATTATTCTCTCTAATGTTTGAGTTTTATTTATACGCTCATTTTCAAATTCGTACAAAAATAAGTTTTGAGAAAATGCATCTCATAGGTTGCACTGACAATTTTACCCTAAACTTAAATTTTTAATTTTTAATTTGAGCAGTGTCATTCTAATATATGTTTACAAATTCTAAAAATCATTCAATCATTTTTTTAACCCAAATCAGAAATAAAATAACCAGTAATTTGTTAGGGTTTGACAAAAATTGGTATTCAATATACTGGTCTTTATTTGGAAGTTGAGAAAGATTTGAAGACTCTTTTGGAAGTGAAAGATTTGAAGACGGTTTTGGAAGTATTATATTTGACTAGGGATTGTATTTATGGCTTATTAGAATTGCAATTATAAAAGAATCTTTTTCCTCATTTTTAGGAATTCTAGTAATAATAGGTTTCCTTGTTTATTATGATTTACTTGGTGAGTAAGTTATGGTTCACTATAAATATGATGGTGTAGTCTTCAATTGTAGAGACACAAAATTGAGAGATCCTGAGTGTCTTGTGAGTTACTTTCCTGTGAGTTACTTTCCTGTGAGTTTGGGTGAGACTTGTAATTGGGTTAGAAAGTGTTTTCTGGTTGTGGCTGTAACATCTTTTGCTACATAGTGAAAATCTCTGTCCGTCTTGACGTCCGTGATTTTTTCCCGTTTTGGGTTTCCACATAATCCTGGTGCGTTAATATTTTGTTTATTGTCTTTTATTTTGTTTACTTATTATTGATCGAGACAAATTCCGCTGCGACGAGCCCGATTTTTCTACCATAATTAATATTGTGTCACTCTAATATATGTTTACAAATTCTAAAAATCATTCAATCATTTTTTAAACCCAAATCAGAAATAAAATAACCAGTAATTAATATTGTATAATCGTGGATCACACAGATGTGATTGTGTATCACACAGGTGTAATTGTGGATCAGAAATTTATGAAATGACTGAATTTTGCAAAATTTTAAGTTAGGGTAAAATTGAAAGCACAGCCTATATGGTGCAAATCAAACTTATATTAGAAATAATTTGAAATTGGGCTTCCGCAGGAAAGCGAAAGGAAGCGATCGCCCGTCATTGCTTCTTCTCCGGGAAAAGAAATATACCAAAAGAGCCCTATATTTATTTTTAATATTTTTTAAGAATTTTTAAAATCTATTCAATAATAGTAGTAAATAAAAAACTAAAAATCATACTAATATATTTATAATATAATAATTAAACACAAAACAAATATTATTTCATTAAAAATTAATATATAATAATGAAAAATGATTAAATAATTAAAATTTTCATAATTTGTTTTGGTTGTAATATAGTAAAATTTCAAAATTAAAAAAATGAAAATTAAGAATTATTAAACCCATTTCTTTAAATAAAAGATTTAAGATTATGACAAAAAAAAATTAAAAATTATTTAAATTAGCATAACATCATTATTATCCAACTCCAAAACCACTCACATATAATAAAACCACGGGTTGTTTTGACGGTGGCTAGTTTCCAAACTTTTCAAATTAGGGGTTTAAAGTAAAACATTTGAAAAAGTACGAACGTTTTTGTCAATAACCCATGTACATATTTTTATTTTTATTTTTTTACTTTAAAAAAATTGAATTCAAAATCCTAAAATGTTTTAATGTACCATTGACACTTTTATTTAAAAGGTCAATGTGAAAATTGAAAAAATAAATAAGTTAAGATAATAATTAGTTCGGAAAAATATAATAATGTATTTAAACTAGAAACAGACGTTTTAATTTGGTGAAATGTCAGAAAAAAATTAAAAATTATAATTTTTTTATTTATCTAAAAATACTAAACTAATCATTCTCAAATCAAATCGGTCAATTGTCTAAAAATAATAATATTCATACATAGATAATAATTTATATGCGAAAAGTTAACTTTAAAATTATTATTAGTTATAAAATAAATCCACATCTAAAATACATAAAATTCATAAATCCACATATTTAAGGAAACAATGCTAATTACATTTTTATTTCTATAATACATTCCGTCATTGGAAATATATAAGATTACCATTGACATATTTAAAATTTTACTACTAAGGGACTGTAATTTCAAATGTACACATTTAATTAGCTTGCTAAAATTATTGTTTAGACGAAAGAAGCTGGTTAAACAAATGGTGTGAACATATTTATTAAGAAAATGGTTGACAATATGTATTAACCAGTAAAATTACCTGTTCATTGCGCGATAATAATATTTTTTATTATATTTTTGTTATTTATTATTTATTATTATATATAATTAAATATTTTATTTATAAAATTAATTTTTTATTTTAATAATTTTAAAATTATATTTATATATTTTATAAAAATAATATTATTATTTATTTATTTTCAAAAGTTTAAAGAGTAATGATAGTTTAAATATTTTACTAAAAAAAATTTGCTAATATTAATTTACATTAAAAAAAAAATTAATAAAATAAATAAAAATAACTAAAATTATTTTTTCACAATTGATCAACTAAATGAATATTAATATATTTAATTTAATTTAATTTATTATAATTCTACGACCCGAGTTTTATTGTAAAATCCTTACCCCGTTCAGCCAATATTTTGGACCAGTGAGAGAACTCAAGCGGGCAATATTAGCAGCTTGATTTATCTTTTATTTACAATAATCCAACTAAGCTGCAATCAATCACGAAACTCTTTCCAAAGTTTATCATCTTTTATTTCTCTCTCATGGAGTAATTAGGAAGACCATAAAAAAAGAGAAAGTTTAACATCTCATTCATTGTCATTATCCCCTCATTCACTTTAAAATTAATTAATATTATTATTAAATAATTTAATTATTTATTATTTAATAATTTAATTACTAATAGATTATAAGGTAATGTATATGAAAGGATGTATTTCAATTTTTATTAAATTCATTAAATAAGTAGAATTTGAATGGTTTTAGATAAATAATTAATGATATTCTTAATTTTATTTAATAGAGTTAAAGTATATAACAAAAAAGAAAAATAAATTTATATTAAAATTAAATATGAAAAATGCAAATGTTTTCAGTAGAATAATTCATGGTAACATAGAGTTTTTAGTTTTATTTAAATATAAATTAAATATTCTTAATTGAAAAGTGTATTAATTTTATTACACAATCCAATGCACATTGTATAATATAGTCTAATTTAATTCAAATAATATAAAATGGCAGTTTTGGAAAGGAAAAAAAAAAATCATTTTTGGAGAACATAAATGCATAAAACTCAATTCTTTTGTTCATTGGTTCACTATCAATATATACCGTCAGTTTGTCATATAAAGTTCTAGGATCACCAATGTCTTATAGGTTAATTTCAATTATTTAAGTATTAATGGGTGGTGAATTTAAGTATATAAAAATTAATTCAAATTTTTATTGAAATTTATTAAATTTGAGAAATTTAAATTGTTTGAGTGAAAATCTAAATTGTTGATGATTCTATTGCTACCCAAAGTTATATTCAAATCATTTTAAGATTGGTCTTTTAAATTTTCTTTTTATTAACGAAATAAAATTGTGGTTTTGAATCAAATTTTAAGTTTGAACTTATCCCATATGGAGAGAAGTAATAATCTATAAAAAAATATTCAATTAAACTTATCCTATATTGAGAGAAGTAATAATTTATCAAAAGATCCAGTTATTACATACAATACAACCCAAGAAACCAGTCAAATTGTAAATGAAAAGTGAATCTACACCTAACAACTTAAAGCCTCATATAAAATACAACTCTCGACCATCTTCTTCATTTTGATGTGTCATCACACTTAAGCTTCCAAATCATACTCTCTCCAATTTGTAATTATTCCGTCATTCCAACCATTCACTAAAATGTGGTTAAAGTTCGGCCCAGCCCAAATTGTCGATTTTTTGTGAGCTTCGCCAGTGGTGAGATCGAAGTCGTTGGTTCTTTCTCTTCTAAGATTGGATTTGATAAATGAAAATGTAATGAGAAGATTGCTTGAGCGTGATCTCTATTTATACAATTTTGATTCGGTGGTTAATTGAAGGTGAGGAAGTGGAAGAGAAATAGATATACGAATGTAAATAAGAGAAAATGGTTAGTTAAATTCATTAATTTTAAAAGTAATCAATTTTACGTTATAAGAAAAAGGGGGACATGGAACACTTATCAACTTTTACTATGTTATTTATTTATATTTATGAGATTATGAATCATTAAATGAAAGAAGAGATGAAAAATAAAACAAAACAAAAACTCAGTCAAAATCTCATCAAAATATCGTTCAAATTCAAAAATAGCTAAAAATGACTTTTTTTCCACCCAACGATGAACTCTCAGCGCGCCACATCATCTTCGTGGGCCCTGCTGAGAGCTCTCCTTTATAATATATATAGATTATAATTTTTAATGGGACAAAGAAATGTCCAAATTACTAGATACCCTACATATCCTTTTGATACTGTATATAAACACACATGGATTCTCTTATGTTAATCTACATTTGAGTGATCTTTGGTTATTGTTGCAGAACAATGGTCTCAAATACCTTGTTTCACTTTTGTTATGGTTTTCTTGTGTTTATAGTTTTGTTAAATTGTTTTGCCGAAGCAGATTCGGAAGACAGTAAGGTAAATAAGTTTTATATATGAAAAGTATTCATACAAACAACAAGAGTGAGCATTTACATAAGATCATGCACATTGTTTACATGGGAGCATGGTCTAAAGGTGCTGAATATATTTTCTGATCATCATAAATACAATATACGACCAGGAACCTCTATGGCTTGTCCACATGTGGCTGTTGTAGCTGCTTATGTTAAGACTTTCCATCCTAATTGGTCACCATCTGCGATCAATGACAACGGGTAAATCTTTTGAAAATAATGTCTCTTGCCATGTTTATTTGTGTTGTAATAACATGAATAATGTATATACATAATTGTTCCTTATACAGCATGGCCTATGATACACATCAAAGTAAAGGTGCTCATTTGGGATATGGTGCTGGTCACATCAATCCTGTAAAAGCCATAGAACCAGGACTTGTTTATGAAGCTCAAAAGTTTGATTACATCAAAATGCTTTGATGGTCTCAGTGACGAAATTATTAGGAAAATTAGTGGAGAAAATAGCAGCAGCTGCCCAAAAGGTTATGATAAAGCATCCTGGAAAGATCTTAACTACCCTTCCATCACGACAAACTTGGAATCCAACACGTATTTCAGTATCACATTGCTTCCAAATTCCATTTACAAGGCAAAAATCTCCCAAGCTACAAATATTAACATCAAAGTCGAACCCGATGTTTTATCTTTCAGCGCTTTGAATGAGAAAAAGTCTTTTAGTGTTAATATGAATGGTTATCTTGAAACCTCATTCTTATCATCATACTTGATATGGTCTGACAGTAAGCATTTTATTAGAAGTCTAGTTTTCCTCTATGCAAATAGCTTATTGAAATGAGCTGAGCATATTATGTAAATTTATTTGTAATAAGCAGAAAGAGAAAATTGAGAAATGGGCTTTTGGAATATTTATTGATGTATCATCATCACTTTATATTATCCTAAACGTATTATTCAAATTGAGAAAATTACTAAGAGTGTGTCTGGCTTTAAATGTTACATTAGTGATTGAGGTAGCGATTAGCTATTAACTGATAAATTAGTGATTGAAGTAGCTGTTTGAGATGAGTGTGTGATAAGAATAATGAGATGTTGAAGTTGTTGTTAGATATAAAATGACGTAAAAGGATAATTTATTATTTTCTATAATTTTTAATTTATAATATAGTTTAATTTATTTTTTAGTGCTTATATTGATTTACTAGACGATTTTTTTTAAAGAAAAAATTTAATTAATTTTTTTAATAATATATTCACCAATTAATTAAATATATACTATAATATAAGCGGAAATTATTCAAAATGGGTATTGGAAAGTTTGAATTATTTTTATAGGCTCATTTTCAAAATAGTTCAAATATAGTCTTTCTAAACTTTACATTTCACCTAATAGGTTGTGGTTCCAATTATACCCTTCTTTTGATTTAAATTTTCTAAAATACCATTAAAATTTATCAGATTTTTAATTTTATTGTGAGAAGACCTAAATACCCTCTTACTGACCAAACAGTTGAATTCAAACTGACCTAACTATAGTTACCAGTTGCATACTCTATTATTGTTTCAAAGACATTTGGCAGTTCGTATTCTCTTCACCCACACAAAGACAAACTCTGAAAACAATTTGTGTTTCGATCTGTCTGAGGCCGGTGAAAATCGAAGAGTTTGTAATTACCACCAATCTATGTGTGAGGAAGAAGATTTTTGTGCGCGAGAAAACAACATAGTCGGTAGAAATCAGCAAAGCTAAGTCTATTTTCTTCAAAGTAGTAGTGTATTCTGCAATTAGGTTTGTACATTATCACCCTTCTTGATGTTTGTTATGTTGTATAGAGTTGCTTCCATTATATGGGTTTTTGAGGTGACAAGCTTTAGCTACGTTTTCATTTTCTGACAGGTTTCTGAATTAAGTTTTCCTAGTTGAGAAGTTTTTAGGATGACAGAATTGTCTAACTTTATTGATGTAAGTTTCTGTATCTTTATTGTAAATTTGGGAAATATTTGTGACGTTATGTTATAATATTGATTTTTCAGTTCTTGCATGTAGTTTTTTTTGTAAATATAGTCTGTTTAATTGGCTTAAATCCCCAGTTTGTGTCCATTTAATTTATGTTTTGGTTCAATTTATGTTACATTACTCAATTGTCAAATTGAAAAACCAAATGGTTTGTTTTCGGTATATGTTTAGCTTCTTGATTGAAGCAGATTCATGTTTGACGATTTCTCTGTGTATCTTTTGTCTGTTATGTTTGTCTGAGGGTTTATTTCGTGTTAAATGGTAACTATGGGCGTCATTATACTCAAATGATTCAGCTTTTGATTAATCTGATTTGTATTCTTTCAATTGTGATTTGGAATTCTTATTTATCAGGCTGTATTCTACAAGAAAAAGTGGAGCAAAGAAGTAGTCCAGCAACGTGTTAATAAACCTCTAGATCTGTCATATTGGCTCTAACTTCATGATTCTGGCAGGAATGGTAAACTGCTAAGGGGGTCGATTGAGAGCAGACCATTCGGACAATTCTACAAATGTGGAAGTAGGACGGAATTCAAGTCCATATATTTTCCTTAAATTAGTGTAGAACGATACGTGAAATGAACTTTCAAGTGTGATAAATCATTTTAAAATCAAATTAGTGTTATTTTTTTCAAATCAAACTGAGCGGATTGGTGAAACGGAAAATCGATGAGGCCATTTAGTGAATTAAATGCGTAGTGAAGCAAAGGCCGAAATGAGTCAATTCATTAAAAACCCACCCATAACCCTCAAGCTTACCAAACCTAGTCTCCATCTGTCTATACAATAACCAAACCATTTAAACCCTATCAAATCCTTACCCTCTCAAGAAAATTTATTCATCTTCTCCCCACATACATCATTTACATAAAAACACTCATACCCAGCCTTCCACCCAAGCTCCAAAATTTCTCTACAATCTCACTATAACTACCCTGAAAACACCTCTCCAACCATTAACCACACCTCCATTGTTAACATTCTAGAAGTATTTGAGTCATCTTCATCACTCTAACTTGGTAAAGGTATTAAGCTCACTTTAATTGTGTTTTGATTGTCAAGTTTATGAAATTTAATTTGAGTTTGTTATTAAGGTTCTAGATAGTGATCATTACTTTCAATTTGATGGTGGTCTCTAATTAGCACTTGATTTAGAACCCTAAAGTAGAGCCTCTAGTTTTCGATATTTAGTCTTGGTGTTGATTAATTGCTTGGTTTGGAATAAGGCAATTTGGGGTGTTGTCGGAGACCAAATCGGTGGGAACTAGCTAGCTTTCATTGGAGGAAAAGTTAGCGCTGTTTTTTTATGCTCTACATGTTGATTGTTGTGTATTTTTGTATTTGTTGTATTGAACTGAGAAATAAAATCATTAATGAGCATGAAAATGGAATTGAAGTGTTGTGTTGATAATGAATGTCTTGATGCTATGGATATTGAGACATTCATTATATCCATGTTATATTGGAATATTGGTGACCATTATGGAAATTTGATTAATTTGGTGAATTATGTATTGATTAACCTATTTGTGTTATATTGATGAGAACATGTTGTTTGGGTGCCAAATAGATTATATATAAATGGATAAATGGTAATTGGTTTGGACGTAGAAAATGTGTCTAATGTCTTATTAAATAAAGTTGACGAATATTATGACCCATGTCTCTAAGAGACCCTTGCTAAGGTGATAAACAAATGATTAATTTGGCTTGGTTGATGACATAATGAACTCATTGCCCTTTAGTTTAATTGATTAGTAAAAGTATTGGCATGTCATAAGGAGTAAAAGTTCCTCTCATATGTAAATATGAAAAATCGACTAAGTAGCCTAAATTGATAAGTCTAAGGCAACAACTCTCCTTAGATGTGACGACATCAATTGACCCTTATGATCCCCTGATATGAATTTATATATGTGAATTGGCCCATAAGGGGAAACAACTTGTCCCTATAGATATAAACCTTTGGCCTTTCTGAGCATTAGCTCTTTTGGTGGCTTTTAGCTAGGAATGGCTTTGAATCCACCCCGCGGGTTCCCGACCCGCTCCAACCCGGTCGGGGCGGGTTTAAATCCGCCCCGCATAGGGGTGGATTCAATCTAATTGAAAAACCGGTTGCGGGGCGGGGTGGGTTCGGGTTCTATCAAAATCCGTCCCGCCCCGCACCGGTAGATATATATTAATTAATTTTATAATATTATATTACAAAATAAATATATTTTATAATACAATATATTATATTATTAATATTATTTTAATTATTTAATGTATTTTTATTTTCTAATTTTTTTAATTATATAAAATTTAATGCTATTTTTGAATTTTTAATGTTGTATATTGATAATATTCTATTATTTATATAATTTTGATGATAAAGCGGGTTAGGATGGGGTGGGGCGGGTTCAAACCCGCTCCGTGCGGGTTGGATTTTTTTAACATGAGAAGAACCCGGCGGGACGGATTGGGGCAGGTTCAGATTAATTATAAAACTACCGGGGCGGGTTCGGGTGGACCAAGAATCCACCCCAACCCGCCCCATTGCCATCCCTACTTTTAGCCTTCGTGTCTCATTTTTCCTAATCGAGTTAGAATCAATGGCAAACTTAATTTAATAATCCCATTTTCCTTAAATGCAAGATTGAAAGTTTGGTGCTTAATTGTCCATTGTTGATTTCTTGTTGTCGCAACAGGATGACCAAGTTTGCCACTTGTTTAGTGTTGTGGCCCCATATAGGTAGGTCGTTGGTTGATTTATTTATTTTTCATTGTATCTTGCTGGTCGTAATTGATATTTGCATGAATTTCTTGGTTGATTTGCATGGTTTGGATGGGTTTCGAGCTGGACAAATAGTCCTGATAATCAGCTCTGACTATTAAACATTTTTTTTTTTTTGGCATTCTACCATGCTAGTCATCTACTTGTTGGATTTGTGATTCTTGAAATATGGCGCCACAAGCTACCGCACCTCGATTCCTTCGAGGTGGGATTGAAAGCTACTATTGCACTATTCTAATCCGGTGGAAAGAGTATTTTTGCTAGTTCTATGTAGTTGGCTTGTGTAAAAAAATTTTATACGCAAGCTAGATTAGAAGATGGTACAAGGTGTAAATTTTAACGTAACAAGAATAAAATTCAGATATTGTTGGTTTTGTGAAATATTTATTTAGTTATATTTATTTATTTTATCTTTAAAAATACGGGATACACATACAAATTTCTGTAGATATTTTATTCAATATTGTAAATATCATAATTATTGTAAATTGTCATCTTTTTTATAAATATTTATTATAAATATAAAATTATGTTATATTTACTTATCATATAATCTAGCAAGAATATTATTACCATATAATAAGATTTACATTATTGTATTAGAAAATTAACTCTAACTTGAAATGTATATACTTGTGATTTGTGTGAATGATTGACATTTGGGGCGGTTTGTATTGAATGTAATTGTTATTGTTATCTTCGATATTGAGTTGAGTGAATTAATATTAATGGAAATAATAGAAGAGCGAAATCAATGAAATAAGACGGACCTGTCCAAATTTGTTCCGTTTCACTATAATCATAGGCGAAATTGGGCAAGTAGTAAGTAATAAACGATTGATGTTGTCGGATTAATTTGAGTATATGAACAAATGCTGGCAAATTATGCCAGGTTAGTGTCACTTATTATTTGGTATTGTCCGATTTCATTTCTGGTGTAACGAATATGTGGTGTTGTCATGTTGTTTATATTTATGCTGGTTAGGTAATATGTGATAGATATAATTGTTTTGGTTTTTTTTTTTTATGGTGTATTTTGTTGTGCGCTTAGTCATAATATTGGAGGATAGGTATTTTTGGTAATGGTAAGGCAATGTGGATCAAACTTGGTGTATTTCTATGTAGTAATAACCTGAATCTATATATAATTTGGATTGATTAGTTAGAAAGGTTAAAGTGTTAATAAGATTAATAATGATTGAAGTTGAGTAGTCTTCCTTTGCTTTCTTTGAGGTTCGAGTTGAGTGGAAAGGTCATAGGAAATGAACTTAAATGTTCTATATATTAAATAATATGGACAAGCAACTACTTGTGATTGGTATAAGCTCACAGAAAGAGACATAGCTGATAGTTAAAATGAACAAGTTTCCCTCATTGTGCTAAAGAAGCTTACAACTGAACTCTGGTCAACGATGGTGGAAGAAGATAAAATTACATCTGAACTTGTTCAAACTTTTTTTTTTTAAAAAAAAAATTAGTCTTTTATTCATTTTTCTTATTTGACATTATTTATTTATTGTTTTGAAATTAGAAGGATATAATTGGAAAAACATTGTGCAAATAAATTTTATACATACATATGAATTTGTCATCTTGTAAATAAAACAATTGGTCTTAAGTTGTGATTGGTACAAGCAGAATGTGATGGCAATGGTTAATTGGATAAGGTCAGTGAAAGAAACATAGTTAATGATAGTAAAAACGAACAAGTTACTTGAAATGTGGTCAATAGTTATCCGTATTTTTCAATAGTTACAGTAATATTGTAATAATTAATGTTGGAATAATTTAAATTTTAAATTATCCTTGACCTAGTCTACTAGTGATTTGTTATTGAATCGGTGAACAACAATAATCAGTAGATATTAAGCTGATATTTTTATTTGTTTTTTTTAAAAGAAGTATTTAGTGAAGAAATCTACCTCAATAAAATATATCATTCTATAATTTTTTACTTTAGTTTTCTTTCTTTTTTATAACTCACATTAAAATCCAACAGTGGTATTAGAGCCATGGAAACACAAACCCTTACCCACCAAATACAGTCTCCTAAATTTGACAGATCAAATTACCAAATATCGGTCGTTCAAATGGAACTTCATCTTCAAGCTATTGATTTGTGGGAGATTCTAGATGAAGATTTTCAAGTTCCAATATTCGGAGAAAATCCAATCGCTGCACAACTGAAGACTTATAAAGAAAAAAGACAAAAAAAAAAGGCAAAGCCATGTCATGTCTATTTTCTGGCATTTCGTCTTCCATTCTTCCCCGCATCATAAAATTGGAGTCTCCTAATGAAATTTGGGAGTATTTTCAAGAGGAATACGAAAGAAACAAAAAGGTAAAAAAATATGAGAATAATAAATTTATTACATCAATTTGAACTGTAGAAGATGAACAGTTCAGAATCTGTGAAGGTATATGTGGACAAGCTTCTCGACATTGTAGACAAAGTAAGACTGCTTGGTAAAGATTTTCCTGATGAAAGGGTAATAAAAAAAATCTTGTTACGTTACCTGAAAAATATGAAATTACTATTTCATCTTTGGAAAATACTTCGAATATTCAAGTATTTCCTTGGTAGAACTTGTCAATGCATTACAGACATTTGAGCAGAGAAAATCGATGAGGGATCAAGACTACTCTACAGAAGCTGCACTGGTTGCAAAATCAAAGATTAGTAATGAAGCGTGCCATCAATGCAAGAAAATAAATCATCCAACTTACAAGTGTTAGTGGAGGCCAGACGTCAAATGTTCCAATTGTGGTCAAATGGACCATGTTGAAAAAGTTTGCAAGGAAGAAGGAAAAGTTGGATTGCTCGTTCAAGAAAAAGAAGATGTATTATTTTGAAAAAAAAAAAACCATGTCCATGCCCATGCCCATGCCCATGCCCATAACCCATGCCTTTTAAAAAATAAATAAATAAATAAAATAATAAACTTTAAATTAAGGAAGGATGTTGGATTTTAATGTGAGTTATAAAGAAGAAAAAAAAACTAAAGTAAAAAATTATAGAACGATATACTTTATTGAGGTAGATTTCTTCAATTATTCAAAGACTAAATACATCTTTTTATAGCAAAAAAAAAAAAATAAATAAATAAATAAAAATATCATTTCAATTTTGGCCGATTATTATTGTTGACCAATTCAATAACAGACACTAGTAGATTAGGTCAATGATAATTTAAATCCAACAATTAATATAGTAGAGGTTAAGAGAGTTAGTGGTGTTAATAGTTTGTGTTAACAACCGCAGATTGGTAGATATGAGTGTGGGTGAATTTTGTAATCAGTCTATATAATGGCTTGTACTATATTGAATAAAAGCAGAGCATTACAGATAAAACGTGCAGTGGTGCAATTCCTCAACATGTAATAGAGAAAATTTATTTAACTTCTAATAACATAAATGTGGAACATCTGTGTGCCGTCCTCGACGTATTTAAGTGCAGCATTTGCACTTATGCCCGCCGTCAATGCAAATGCCTGTCCGGTAGTTGTGAGATGTCCGGAGCGAGCAAACGATGTAGCACTGCAGGTCGTAGCAGTAAGGATCTCCGTTAATGTAATCCTGACAGTAGGCACTGCAGCAATACCACCCCCTGAAGAGAAGAAAAAAAAAAAGAAAAAACTCGTCAATACTAGAAGATTGTTAAAATAAATACATAAATAAATAAATGATTGATTTTATACCCATGATGAGCAGGATAACGATCGCAGCACGAAGAGTGTATTTCAAATTCATGATCGCCAAGTACAATGATGTGTTGTTGTTTGCAAACTAGGAATGCAAGTAGGGTTTATATAGGAGAGGGATGGGGTGTAGTACTGTCAAAACGGACTCAAAGTCTGGACTATCCGGGTCCGCCCATAATTTGTGCGGATATGAACTTAGAAAATTAATGTCAATTTTGATCACGAGCTTTTTTATCCGCTCCGTACGGATAACAGTCTTATAGCAGAAATAAAAACGACGGAAAGAGTGAAGGATCAGAAGACTTATATAAGGATTATTAATATTATTATAATTTAAAATGGTTAAATCATATATTAAAATTATATTTTAGATCTTAGAAAAAATCACAATAATACTAAAGAAGAAATAAATATTTTTAAGACAATAAATACATATATTTTTATTAACTACTATAGAGCCACGTGCCTCTCCTAAATTTCGACACTTGTCGAGCATTCATTAGTTCAGTGAAAAATAGGCGGGAAAAACAACGATTATTATATATATATATATATATATATATATTGATTAGCATAAATTTAGAGAATAAATCCCATATAAATGATTTTATATATTTTTCATACAAATATACATTTTCAATTAATATTTGATTCTTTGTAATTAATATATGTCATTACTAAATCCCATAATAATAGGATGATGTGGCACCCATAATTTCCAATTATGCCCTTGTAGTGATTTAGAGCATGTTTAACATTATAGTATTTGGTAGGTAGAATTTTAAGTAGCAATTAAATTTTTCATTAGCGATTTGGCAATTTAACCGTTTAGGAGAAGCTTTTTGATTAGTGATTTCCAGAACGCTACTTGAAGTAGTTGTCCGTCAATCGCTAATAAAAAAAACTCATGTTTTACCCACATCAATTTATGAGTATTACTAAAATACCCTTAATAATATTAAAAGCTTCAATTTGTATTAAATTAGATTACTTTTAATAATATTTTTATTTATTAAATATGATTAAAAATCTTTAAATAATTTTTCTTAGTCTAGATTTTATTTATTTTTTAATTAGTTGATAACTAAATGATTGTAGGTTTTAAATTAAAAATCTTAAAAGAAAATTTTGTTTAAAAATGAATATTAACACTGAAAAATAAATAACTTACATTATAAAGTAAAAAATAATTTATTGCATTGTTTACGTAATTTTATATCTAACAGCTATGTTAACATCTAATTGTTATTACCAAACACTCATGACAAATCACAACTTCAACATCTAATTTAACAGCTAATAGTTAATCACTACTTCAACACCTAACTCAACATCTAATGTAACGTCCAGTGCCAAACATACACATATTTTCAATTAACTATTATATTAGATTATAGATTATAAAATTTAAATTAATGACATATTTATAATAACATACGTGCCATTATTACTTTAATACATGCCCGTGCAAGTCGTACGGTCACATAGAGCATCAATGTCTTAAGGATAGATATGAAAATCCAATAAAAAAATATCGTATATATATATATATATATATATATATATATATATATATAGTATAGAAGAAGTTTTGTTATTTGATTTATTATTTCAAGACATTAACAAAATCTTATAGTCTAATTGTGATTTGATTTATTTGTTACTCACAATTTTAGTTTTATCTTTATCTTTATATTAGGGGTGAGCATTTGGGTAATTCGGATAAATTTGTACAAAATTTTAACAAAATTATATAATTTGGAAAAAAAATTACTCTGCCCGAATTATCCGAATTCTATCTTTACCCGATTAAACGATTTAACCGAATTATATAATGATTTTTGGATTAACCGAATTATCCGATTTGTAAAAAAAAATTGTCAAATTTAACCGAATTATATAATGGTTAATGGTTGGATAGTAGGGAATAACAATTGAAGGTTGAGAAAGACAAAAAAAGAAGATAAAAGAAGATATTAGATTTAGAACTTTTTTTTATGAAATATGAAAATAGCATAGAGAATTAGAAATATAAAATGACAATGTTTTATAATTTGGGCAATTATGCTAATTTGGCCAAAATTCATCTTACCTTAATTTATCTGAATTACCTGAATTTTTTATAATTCTTAACCGAATTACTGATTAATATTTTTTGACTGAACCGAATTACTCATATTATCCGAATTACCCGTATTACCTAATTACCCGAATAATTTTGCTCACCCCTACTTTATATACATATATTAAATTATTTAAAGGAGAAAATTGACAAAATTGTGAATTTTAAGAAATTTATATTGATATGTGATGGTCCACCTCTTTCATTTGTAGGGATAATAGCATTTGATTATACCCGGTTATTTTTTCTAACTTAATATGAATCTCAAAAATCAATGATTTTAAAGTATAATATTAATAAATAAATCAATAATTTCTTTTAAGTTTATAAATATAAAAATATTAATAAATTACGTATTGTATTGAGATGATAATTTATTCAAATATTAATAGAACACAATTATTATTATTTTTTTAAAAAAAACGTTTTGCAATGTTATCTTAATAAACATTATAAATAAAAATTGTCAAAGTCAAATAATAGTAATTTATTTTAATATGGTTAGACTATATAATATAATATAATATATCACAATATAATATAGTAATAGATTCAAATTTGGGTGAGTTTTCGGCCATGTAAAATTTATATATATATATATATATATATATATATATATATATCATAATCATATTTATTTTAAATAAATAAATAAATAATGTATGGAATATGGATGCTTTTCACATATGTATTTGTGTAATTTTAACTCTTTTCTAATAAATTTTATTTACTTCAAAATGGTAAATGTATGAATATTTGTATTATTGAACTTTCCAATAACTTGTTTATTCTTGCCATTTTAAAATTTTTCTTATTTTTTATAATAACTTTAAAATATTGACGTTTTAATATTTTTTTCATTTTAATAATCAAATATAAATTACTACTATCAATATAAATATTTATATTTTTAATATTATTATAATTATGAATTAAAAGTAGAAAGTAATTAAATATCAATAAAACACCACTTATCATATATATATATATATATATATTTATATATATTGTAATTAATATGATATTTTAAAAAGGAATTAAGATATATATATGTTCACACACAAACATCTAGAAAATATATTAAAATATATTATTTTTTAAAAGGGAGATGTTATGCGTACAGAAAATGTGTGTACAGATACTTAATTTAGGTCTATTATACCCTTCTTATTCTCACTTCTAACATTCTCATTAGTTATCTCACTCTTAACATTCTCATTAGTTATCTCATTAATTATCTTTTTATCTTTTCAACATTTATTATCTCCTTTTACTTTTCAACATTAATTATTACTACCTCTGACCCAAAATAAGTGATGTTTTAGAGGGTTTGAAATTATCCAATATAAGTGATATTTTAGATTTTCTAGATAAAAAGTTAAATAAATTTCCTGATATACCCTTATTTATCATTAGTAATTATTACTAAGATTAGAGTAAAAGAATGAGAGAGAATGCATTTATGAGGGCTTATAAAGTCATTTTAAGTTCTTTCTTAATAAGAGTGAAAAAAGTTAAAACATCACTTAAAACGGATCAGAGGGAGTATCATAAATAGTAGAAATATTAATTGTTTTTGTCATCAATAATTATCTTCACTGTCTTCATATTTTCAAGTTTAAGAGATAGAAATTATTTGTAGTTTTTTTAAAACTTTTTTTTTTCAATTTCAAAATTTCACTAATATCTTATTAAATAACTTTTCATTCCAATTTTTTATTCTATTAATTTATGTATTCAAAATATTAAAAATAAATTAAATTTTTATATATTTCAAATTCTAAAATAAAAATAAAGTTTAATTAAATAACTATTTAACCACAACCATTTAAATTATGAAACTACAATATATAATTAATAATAAAAATAATTTATGTTATTTAGTACAATATTAAATTATTTAAAAATTAATTTTATTTCTACTTTCATGGTGTAGTAGTCTCATACAGACTGTTCAGACAAAAACTCTAGCCTAAAATAGAGGTGAATAAGTCATACGAGCCAATAAAACCACCAGGCCTTTGGCGAAACAAGCTCACTAGTCCATAAGACTCTTTAGCTCTAAAATCAATAAATAGACTCAGGTCCAATCATTCGCATTGACGCAACCAACAAACACTTGATCCGGTTCTCACTGAATTTCAGATTCTGCAGAGGATCAGCCTGCAAGGATCCTGAGATCACACTCATTCATCGTAAAACACTAAGTTGCCTATAAAATGCTCAAGTCATTCTAAGGGATTGATTCCCATACTATTAAAAATAACCAAAAAGGCAAAACATTTAATATTGCTATGGTGAACCAATACTCGGACTCTACTCCAGCAGCTCTCAAGATCGTTAATAATCTAACCTTGGAGATATTGTCCGAGATTAGAACATCTTGTTTCCAATATGTTTCTTAATTTTCTTATCAAGACAAATATGAATTAAGCATCAGAGTACCTACCACAAATACTACACCGGTGTCTCTAAAGGTTCCGAACCTCACCTCTTTATTTTTTTTTCAGGATCTCTGTCCTTAAGTGGTTTTCAAACATTCTTTAGTGGTCCAATCGGTTCCGGACTGTATTTTCGCATGTGTAGTGGACCGTAAATATAACATGAATTTTGAATTTGATTTTAATTAATATAAATAATTAGATAATGATACATTATGAATTTTAAAGTATAAATTAAAGACATTTGAAGTCCCTACATGGCAGCTCTTATATTAAATTAATCCAAATTCAAAATAAAATCCAATCGAACTATCAATATAATTGTATATAATCAAATCCAACGAGTTGATACAAATGAGTTCATGCAAATTTGAGAAATTCGTACATATAAATATAAATATATATATATATATATATATATAAAAGAGACAGACCTATTTGAACATGTTCACTGAAAGTTTATGTCATAGACCTATTTGGACCTGTTCACTGTTCATTGAAAGTTCGTGTCACAGTTGATTGCATGAGTAATGGTTAAATGGACTTGGTTGATGTAGGCTCAAGTTTGAAAAACTTTCTTCAAAATGAGTCTTAATATTATTTTCTAGACCGTTGTAATGACCCAATGACAAGTTCAAAAAAACATGTACATTTTTTTTTAGGGAAAAACATCACGGGTTATCTTACCCGATCTTTATGAAATTTGCATTAGTACCTGCATGAATTTTTATATTGAATACATTCTTACTAAAATCCCCGAGTTTTCGCATTGTTCTAGGCTTGAATGAGCTTAAGGTTTGGCAATACTACTTACGGATGAGAAAAAATTGAAATCGATTGAAATTGAACCGGTATTTTAAAGTCATTCCAGTTCGATTTTTTACTTTTGTTTGATTTAGTCAGTTTGATTTTGAGGTTATAAAATTATTATTTTTGTTCGATACAGGTCACAATTTTTTAGTTTGGTTTTTATCTGAACTCGTATATCTACTTAAATTACATCAATTTTTTATTTTATTTTAGACCAAACAGGATTGAATGAACCGGAATCATATTTGTCGGTTCTATTCCATTTTATTTGGTTGAAAATCGAACCAAAACAAAACTACGCTCATATCTGACTCTACCATTAAAATGAACTATATTATATATTTTTTTCTTCAATAAATATGATATGTTCAAAACTTCAAATAAATATTTAAATAGATTTTTTTTCCGATTCAACCTAAATGTACATATTTATATATTTTCAAACCAAATAATACTATACTATTAAAAAATTTAACTAATCAAATTTATGAGATTTTCCAAATTAAAGTTTGAAATATATTAAATTAAATTTATTATAATAATTTGTAATTATTTTTAAATATATGAATGAAAAAAGTAAAAGAAAAAAAAATAACATTGTATAAAAATATAAATGAAATTTAAAATAAATATAAAAATTAAAAAAAATATGTTGAGAGAAGAATTAGAAAATATTTATTGTATATTAGGAGAGAGAAAGAATTAAATATTCTCCCACTATCGTAAAAATTTAATGCTTCTGTGGAATTTTTCATTCATTCTCTCTCTTTAAATGAATAATATCTCTCTCTTCATTCTCTCTTAAAAAGGGTAAGAATGTAAAACAGATGTATCTGTACACTATCTGTACATATTTGTCTGTATACAAAACATTTTCCTTTTTGAAATTCTAACTAATTAGTATAAATAAAAACCAATACAAAAATTTATTGAAAGCAAAATAGAAATCATAAGTAAATATACCAAATGTCAATAAGAACTAATTCATAATAACTAAATATATACAATTCCCAAGAATAATTAATGAATAAATCTATAAATTTACATTGCAAAATAAAATCTCTTTTTTATTCATATTTAATCCAGAAATTTCGCATATTGTAATCAAATTTAAACCTATAAAAAAACTACTACGTAAAGAGTGCACATAATAAAAATAAATAAAACATAATAATCAAATGCGCTTCACGTTTGTTTCTTTTTTCTCTTTCAATCTTTTCCTACTGCAATTTATCTAACTTCTCGTCAGAAAAGTACACATAATAATCTATAATACCTAAAAAAACATAAAATAAAAAATAAAAATACGTAAGAAGATGAAAATAAAACTAAAATTAAAATATAAAATAACAAAAATAATATAAAATAAAAAATAAAAATAAAAATAACTACATGAAAGAATGAAAAATAATTACATAAAAAAAATAAAAAACAAACTCAAATTATTAAATATATATATATATATATATATAAAACTCATTGGAAGACGAAAATTAATTACATAAAGAGACTAAAAAGAAACTAAAACTATTAAAACATATGACAAAAACAACTATATCAAAAGAATGAGAATTAAAATTACAGATAAAAAATACTAACCTCAAAGATGTTAGAAGAAGAAAATCAACTAAAAAATGTTAAAGAAAAAAAGAAGAGATTATAATAAAATAAAAATATTAACTATGATATATATATAAGAAATAAAGATGATAGTGTACCTAACAATTCATAATACCTAATCGATGAAAAGAAAAATTATATAAAAAGACAAAAAGAATACAAAACTATCATTACATAAAACAAAAAAATTAGTAGGAAAATATGATACTTGATGAAAAAAAATAATAATAATAAATACTTACCCAGTGAAGCTTAGAGATATTCAAAAGAAATAATAACGACAGAAAGAAGGAATGAGCAAAAGAAATTAGTACTTATTTTATAATGATTGCCATCAATATAAAAGGAAAAAAATCATAAAAATAATATTACAATTTATTAAAATGGTTAAAAACTATTTTAAATTTATATTTTATTCATTGAAAAAATTATCATAATAATATTTGAAAAGAAATAAATATTATTAATATATTAAATACATATTCTTATTAATTACTTTAGAGCAACATGTCAATTCCAAAATTCGCCACGTGTTGATGTTTCATTGAATACCGAAAAAATGAGCGGGAAAACAACGATTATTATATATATATATATATATATATATAGAGATTAGAGCAGCGTGTGAATTCCAAAATTCGCCACGTGTTAGATGTTGTTGGCTCTGGAGCCGCTCCTCAACTCTCACATTAGTATGATATTGTCCGCTTTGGGCCGAGGGCGAGCCCGCACAGATTTGTTCTTGGGTACCACCACCCAAAAGGCCTCATACTAATGGAGTTCTCTGGATGCTTTATATACAAGTCATTATCCTCTTGTATCACCGATGTGGTATTAGGTTTGACACCCTAACAATCTTCCCCTTCAAACCAAGGGCCACATCGTCTCCCCTCGAGTTAGTCCATTGATCCTCCAAATCAAGGGTCACACGTCAGCCTCCTCTCGAGATAATCCACCGGACCATCGATCACCGGCCTCCCCTTGAGATAATCTACCGATCCGTCAAACCATCTTGTACCGCCGTTACTACCCAACGGGAACCGCTGCCTGACCACCATATTTTCAGGAAGACTTTTGACACAAGGTACACCACGGATCTGATTACGGGCTCCATATCTGAACCAGGCTCTGATACCACTTGTTAGGCCCCGAGCTCCGCTCCTTCCACCACACATAGAATGGTATTGTCTGCTTTGGGCCTAGGCCGCACGGTTTTGTTCTTGGAATCCTTCCAAAAGGCCTCATTCTATTAGAGTGGGTGTGGATGTATATATACAAGTCTTGCTTGACTTCTTTAACCGATGTGAGACATTCAAACAAGCAGCACAAATCCTTTCTCCCTAAGATGAGTACGATCTAATCAATCTAAGTAAAGCACGCCATCAACCATGCTCACACAAAGCAATATAAATAACATAAATAACACAAGCCGATTTTTAAGTGGAAAACCTTCTCAATGTGAGAAGTAAAAACCACGGGACTGTAATCCACTCCAAAACTCCACTATGATAAAATATAGAGATTACACAATGTTCCAACACCAAATAGGGAACCAACAATAGCAGCAATCCTAATAACACCAAGATTAGGATCTAACAACAAGAGAAAGAACACAAATCAAACCAACACCTCTGTTCTGATGAATTTCTCTCTCTACATAAGTCTCCAAATCCGATCTCCACCGTCCAGAATAAATTTCAATATGTTTTTGACAACTTATTCAAAATTTAGCTCGATCCAACGGCTAACGAATGAGATAAGCCCCTTTGAATCCGACTGCTCACTGCTGTAACGGGAATCCGATAGCCTTCACTTCTGGCTGTATAACTTCTTTATGAGAACTCCAATCGACGATCCCAGCGGTCAATCTTCCGAACTATGTGTTTTTCACGTACGTTCCAAATTTGAGCACGATCCAATGGTTGGTTTAAGAGCAGTCGTTAAAACCCTCAGACTGCACGAGAGAAGAACAACCAGTTTTCTTCTTTTCCTCTCAATCCGTTTTCTCTTCTTTCGGTGGCTGCTATCACTCTATTCTTTGATACCAATAAACCCTAAACTCCTTAGGTTTTATACTAAGACTCCTTAAATTTGTTGGGCCTCAACATAAGAGGGAACCCGACCCAACAAATCTCCCCCTTTCCGATTATGTAGAGGGGCTTGCCGATCCGGCAATCTCCTTGCAGACTTTGAACATCTCTCCATGTTCACCTTCTGAAGTCTCAGTTTAATAAACTCGTGTTCTCCCCCGTCAGTTAATACTCACCATCATGAGCATAACCCGAATTCGAATCAATCAAACTATCACCGTTGCCATATTCCGCAACCTCAAACTTTTCTATATCTTGTATAGTTTGATTTTCTATGAACCCAACATCTCTGCTTCTCACTAACTTCTGCACCATCGGGTCATAGAATCTATACCCGGACTCATCTTGGCCATAGCCAACAAAAATGCACTGCTTGGACTTCACATCAAGCTTGGACCTTTCATCTTTAGGAACCTGCACAAAAGCCTTACACCCAAAGACTCGTAAGTGATCATAAGTCACATCTCTACCTGTCCAAACTTTCTCTGGTACATCAAACTCTAATGAAACACACAGTGTGAGGTTAAGGACATGTACAACTGTACATAAAGCTTTACCCCAGAATGATTCTGGCAAATGTGATTGTGTAAGCAAACTTCTCACCTTCTCAACTAGTGTTCCATTCATCATCTCAGTTAGACCATTCAACAAAGGTTTTCTTGCAGAAGTCTTCTGATGGCATATACCTTGCTGTCTACAATACTCATCAAAAGAACCTTTATATTCTCCCCCATAACCAGTTCTGATGCACTTCAACCTTTTCCCAGCCTGTCCCTCAACCAATACTTGAAACTGCTTGAACACTTCCAATACTTGATCTTTTGTCTTCAAAGTATAAACCCAAGTCTTCCTTAAATGATCATCTATGAAGGTCACAAAACATAAGGCACCCCCAAGTGACTTCACCTTCATAGGCCCACAAAGATCCAAGTGTACAAGATCAAGTATATCTAATTTCCTTTTATATGAAGAATTGTGAAAGCTAACCAATTTTTGCTTTCCTCCCTAACAGTGGGAACACCCCCTCAAATTTTCCGTGTTCTTCATATTAGAAATTTTTATCTCCTGGGTTAGAAGGGTCAAATCCTTCTCACTAATATGTCCAAGTCTCTTATGCCAGAGTTCAGCTTTATCTTCATCCTGAACTGCATCAATGAAAGATTTTAAAACTTTACCTTGCAAGATATACATGTTAGATTCTCTCTTACCTTGGGCCACTACCATAGCTCCTTTAATGAGCTTCCACTGACCATCACCAAATCTGTTGCAATATCCTTCATCATCAAGCCTACTGGTAGAAATAATATTCATACGAATATCAGGGACATGTTTGACATTCTTTAAAATAACCCTGGAGCCATTATCTATCTCCAATATCACATCACCATATCCAATGACTTTACTTATATTATCATTACCCATTCTCACACCCCTAAAATCACCAGCAATGTAGGATGTAAAGAAATAATCCTTTGAGGTCGCATGATAAACAGTTCCACTATCAATCACCCAACTAGTCTCATGACTCACAAAGTTGATAGCATCATCATATACCAGCAAAAAGTCATCAAGTATAGTGGTAGTAACTTTGTCACCGTCCCTTTCACCTTCTACCTTATTTTCTTCACTTGTGTCATCGTTATTTTCCAACTTCAGTTGTCTGCAATGCCTTTTAATATGCTCCTTCCTATGACAGTGATAACACTCAACATTGGCGTACCTGTTTGACTTCCCTCTACTTTGATTCATATTCCCTTGACCTCTAGTCTTACTTCTTCCATTCCTTTCTGTAATAAGGATTTCAGGGGTAGATGTTGATCCTTGAGCCTTTCTCCGCATCTCCTCATTCAGAATATTACTCTTCACTATATCTATGGTTATTGTACCATCTGGAGTAGAATTTGACAAAGATATCCTAAAGGTCTCCCATGAATCTGAAAGTGTACCAAGCAACCACAGAGCTTGTACCTCATCGTCAAACTTTAAACCCATTCCCGCCAATTGATTTATAATACCCTGATAGGTATTCATATGATCGGTCAACGGAGCACTATCATCATACCGCAGCTGCATCATCTACTTCATCAGAAATAATTTATTATTTATGGTTTTCCTGGCATACAACTCTTCCAGCTTTGTCCACAAAGTTCGAGCATGTATTTCCCCACTCATATGGTTCAAAACATTATCACTAACCCATTGCCTAATAACCCACACACTTGCCTATGTAGCAAAGTCCACTGAGCATCAGTCTTGTCATTAGGTTTTTCAGCAGCAAACACAGGTAAGTGAAAATCCTTCACATACAAGAGATCTTCCATCTTCCCTTTCCCAACGTGATAATTGGAACCATTCAGAGTAATCATTCTACTTAGATTCAAACTACTATCCATATTCATCTCTTTCAATCTTGACAACCTAAGCTCTGAGACCACTTTGTTGGACCCTCCGGGCTCGCCCTCGGTCCAAAGCGGACAATATCATACTAATGTAGGAGTTAAAGAGCGGTTCCGGAGGGTCCAACAGATGTTTCATTGGATACCGAAAAAATGAGCGGTAAAAACAACGATTATTATATATATATATATATAGATTACACTCAACAGCGTGTTTTCTAATTACATCTTATGTCATAAAGTAATTTCCAATGAGCACGTTTGTTTTTTTAGAATGATATTAGAGCTAAGAGCTTCTTTTATTCCTGATATAACTTAAACCTAAGTAGTTCCTATAATTAATCTACAACTTCTTTTTCTTTTTCTAATTTGTCTTTTAATATTACTAGGTTTCTTGCCACGTGCAAACCACATATATATATATATATATATAAAATAAGGGTTATCACAATTTATAAAATTATGAAAGTAATTAAATACATTTTTCATTAAAAAAATCTTATCACAATGATTTAATTCATTATTTAATTTTTTTTAAAACAGAATGACTTTTAAAAAAAAAATATTATCATAAATAATTAACATATATGAAAATACTTATAATTCATAGTGTCTATAATGATAGTATAATTTTATTTATAAATTATATATTTTAAAAATTAAATTTATAATTATGTATTTACAGATATGTAAAATTAAAATATAATTTTATTTTGAAATCAATTTTTTTATTTTAATATAATTATCAATGTTATTATTATAATCAAATTAATTTTCATTCATATTATTGTATTTAAATGGAATAAATAACTATAATATTTTATTTATTAAATATTTAATATATTTTTTAAATTTCATTTTGACGGAGCCCTTAAAGCACCATATTAACAATGTTAAGTTGAATATTAATTTTTATTCCATCCCATGTATTCATTTTGTACATTCAGGTGGTGTTTGAGATGGCTTTTAGAAGCCGTAAAATAGCTTCCTAGGCCTAAAAGCCACTTTTGAGTCTGTTTGGGTGAAATTTGTTAAAAGAGCTTTAGGGTTTTGAAGCTCTTCCATACGAAGTTAAAAAGGGGTTGCTTTGGTTGGAAGAGCTTCCTTAAAAAACCGGGAAGCCAAAATTACTTTTAATGAATTTTTTATTATTACAATTTTAACCTTTGATGAAGGACTAAACAAATTAAAATTTTCATTCATGTCCTGAAATTTTTGTTCGTCTATTCTTCTTCTCGCACTTCGCATATGTGAGACATTCTTCTCGCACTCCGCATAGACAAGCTTTATCTTTTCTTCATCGTAACAGTTAGAAAATCAGGTAAGTTCCTACTTTACATCTCACAACTCATTGTTCAGTATTGTTACAAATTGTGTGGGGCTGTGTTTTGATTTCTGCTGGTTTATATTACCATGTTGATTAGATTCATTTTTTTAACTACTGTAATTGATTTATTTTTTTTTGGGTTGGATGATAAAACTAATGCGACCAATAAACCTTCTTATACTTTTTTTTTTAATTTTCAATTTTTTAATGGTATGATAAATTGTGTTGTTTTGATGATGCAGATTGTTGTCTCTCGTTTTGGTGGTGAGTGCTACGCTTTTTGCTGGTTTAATTTTTTTTTTGTTTTTTTTTTAAAATTATAGCTATAGTTTTGGTTATTTTGTTATTTAGCAGATTAATTTGAGAATATTGTGTTGTTTGTTTGTTTCTATGTTTCTTCTTATTTTATTTGTTCGTATTTGATCACATGACTTAGATTTTCTATGTATTTGATCACATGACTTAGATTTTCTATGTATTTGATCACATGTCTTAGATTTTCTATTTATTTGATCACATGACTTTGTTATTCGTACATGCAATTAAAACAATAGGAAGTGTTGAATTTCGTGTTTGGTTGTCTTTGCAAGACAAAATGTAGATAGCTTGGTGATATTAATTGTGAGAACTGTATGTGATTAGTTGTAAAATTTAATTTTAAATTTGTGTAGATGGCAAATGATGGAACACAAGGAAAAACAAAAGCAAATTGGGATCCAAAAACACATGAAATTTGGGTTGACTTAGCTGTAGAACAAGTTCGAGTAGGAAATAGGAATGGAACTCATTTAAGTAAAATAGGTTGGAAAAATTTCATTGAAAAATTTAACAGTTGTACTGGAAGACAATATGATAGGAAGCAACTTAAGAATCATTGGGATAGTGTAAGAAAAGAATGGCAATTATGGGACTCGTTAGTGAGAGGAGAGACCGGAATTGGTTGGGATATCGAAAGACAAACCATTGAGGCTTCAGATGAATGGTGGACAACTAAACTACAAGTATGTATCTCTATCAATTATTTAATATTCTAATTGTGAGTCTAGCTTCCATGTGTGATCTTAATTGTATATACTAACTATTTGTAACAGAAATATCCTGAAGCATCAAAGTTTCGAATAAAAGGTTTAGAGCATTCTTTCAAGTTAGATGAGCTATTTCGAGATGTTACAGCAACTAGAGCTAGGGCATGGGCGCCAACGTCTGGTTCCATGCCTCCGTTGTATAGGGAGGTGATCATGGAAAATAAAAATATTGTTGGAAGCAATGATTTAGATTTGGATGAAGATGATGCTGATGAAGTAAGAGGTAACAATCATACTGAAACCTCTCTTCAACCATCTAGGAAAAAATTCAAAAAAGTGAAGAAAAAAAGTTCTAGTGCTACATTGGTCAAACAACTTGAGGAGCTCTCTCAAAGTGTCAAGAATAGGAGCTCATACCTGCGTACTGATCCACCTGGATGTAGTGTTAAAGAGGTCATTGATAGGTTGAAAACACTTCCTGAATGTGAACCAATGTCTCCTTTATTCAAGTTAGGTATTCGCTTATTTGCACATAAGGCGAATAGGGAGATTTTTGTTGCTTTGGAAGATCCGGACCACCAACTAGAATGGTTGAAAGATCAACAATCTTAATTTGTTGAAACATAGATTGTGCAAAAGAAAAATGTCACTTTTGAATATCTTAACCTTTTTTGTAACTTTTATATTTTTTGTTTATGTATTGGGATAAATGAATTATATGTTATTTTAATTTAAATTAGACTATGAAATGTGTTACCAATTTATGATATGGGTTGTGTATTTTAATTGGCATATTTATAGGTATGCTGCTGTTCAATCTTAATTATTTACTTATGAACTCTTATTTTTACAATTGCTAGTTCAGGATGGATACAGATTCTAACGATAATATTGAAGAAGCTATTATAAGAGATGAGTTGGAGTTTGATGACCTTGTGCTTTCAACAGCACAAGCAGCTGTGCATTATCATGCTAAGTTCATGGTAAAAGAACCTTGTAGAAATTCTCCCCATACTGGTTGGAAATTCGTTAAAGAAATACTAGAAGGAAATGATCAACGTTGTCTTGAGCAATTTCGAATGGAGAAATACGTATTTGTTAAATTGTGTGATAGACTAAGAAGTTATGGATTAACTTCAACTAAAGGAGTTAGGCTTGAGGAGGCAGTAGGTATGTTTTTGATTATTTTAGGACATGGGGAAGGAAACAGGATGATCCAAGAAAGATTTCAACATTCAGGTGAAACAGTAAGTAGACAATTCGAAAATGTACTCAAGAAGATGACTAATCTTGCCATGGATGAAATTAAACCTCCTGAAGATTTTAATCAAGTCCCGCCTTACATCCGGAGTAACCGTAAATATTGGCCATATTTTAAGGTAACTTTTAAATATTTTTATTTTAATTTTATAATTTCATAGATACATATATACTTTTGTTTGCAAGATAAATAATGTAGCATTTTTTATATGTATGTTCACATATATATATATATATATATATATATATGCACTTAAATAGGATCGTATTGGAGCAATAGATGGAACTTATGTTCGTGCATCACTCCCTATAGATGAACAAGTTCCTTATATAGGTAGAAAAGGATTTCCCACTCAAAATATTATGGCCGTTTGTGGATTTGATATGCTTTTCACATTTGTATGGCCCGGATGGGAAGGATCCGCACATGATACACGAATCTTTTTAGAGGCATTAAGAAGTAACGAGCTGAAATTTCCAAAACCACCAAATGGTATTTTGTGTTATCATTATTTTAATTTTATTAATTTAATTATTATTTTACTAAAATTATTTTACTATTGGATTTTTTTAATTGTAGATAAATACTACTTGGTTGATTCGGGATACCCAAATATGAAGGGTTATTTGGCTCCATATAAAGGACAACGATACCATCTCCCTGAATTTCGAGCTAGTGGACAAGCAAGAGGTATGAAAGAAACATTTAACTATGTGCATTCCTCATTACGTACTGTCATCGAACGAACTTTTGGTGTGTGGAAAGTTCGATGGAAAATCTTACACTTGATGCCTAGTTATACATTTGACAAACAAGTTGCAATTGTTACGGCTTCAATGACTTTACATAATTTTATCAGGAAGGAAGCTATAAAAGATATTGATTATGATTCGGATGATGAAGATCAAAATAATGTGCAGAATGATGAAGAATTATTTGTGAATGTAACCATAAATGAAAATGAGATGAATATAGTTCGTGATAGAATAGCATGGGAATTAATGCAAGAGTGATAAAAACAAATTTAGTTTGAGAATTTGTATTTTTTTTTTTAATTGTACTAGTTCATCTACTCTCTCCTAAACTTGTTGTTTGGTTTGTTATGTTACATAATGCAATGTTTTATTTATTTATAGATTTTTTATAAATATTAATTATTATAGGTAGTGAACAGATTTGAGAAGTTCAAATTAATATTACTAACGATTATGATGAATTTCGTGAACATGAATAATTATCTTTTAAATTAATTTTAGTACAAATAATGACAATATGTTCGACTAATTTTTTTTATACGATTAATTAATGTTATTAATTTAGTATTATTAATTATTTAATTTTTTTATAAATAAAATATATAATATAAAATTTGAGTATTATTAGTATCCAAACATCTTGAAAAGCTCTTCCGTAAGGGTATAATAGTCATATAATACAAACAGAAATTTGAGTTGCAGTTTATCCAAACAGTTTCAAAAGCTCTTCTGGACAGAAAAGCTCTTCTAAAATTCATCATCCAAACAGTATTTGAAAATGCTTCTATTTTTACTTCTCTTCTTCTACTGGTAAAAGCCAAAGTTAAAAGCCTTCCCAAACAAGCCCTCAATCTTCCACCGACTCAATCAATCTCATTACAATATCTAAAATTTGTGTTTCTGATTATATTAGATTAAACGAATCACATCTAAAATTCAATTTTTTTTAATTTTTTTTTTTGTGGTGTGAGTACTTTATATGTGTTAAATTAAAGTAAAATAAATTAAATAGTTATCTGTCCTTTTAAAACACTTCTATTCTATTTCTTATCATAACATATACATATTTTTGCAAAATTAAATATTTGTAAAAATAAAATAAAATTTGCATCTACGGAATCAATTTGACAAATGTATCCATTTAATTAATTTTTTAATTAAATAATTAATTAATTAAATCAATTAAACTAAAATAAAAGTATAACTGAAATTTCTAATTTGCCCTCCCGACTAATCGCTGGAACCTGATGGAACTGAACAGTTTCAGCTTTCCACCATCTCCTCTCCTCACCACCATCATTTAAAATCGATACCCTTTCGAATTAACAAGCACTTTTGAATTAATAACATTAGTCTCAACTCACCCCACTCTCACGGATAACATCAATTCTCACACAGAGCTCTCGGTTTCCCTCTCAACTCACCCTCACTCACACTCTTAACTCACCATTCTCACTCGAACTCTCGCTAAATCTTGTTCTCAATCGCAAGTGTCTTCCATGCAAGAACATATCATGACAACCAATCAAGGTAGAAGAAAACTTCCAGCCCTGCAAAAACAAAGCAACCAACG